>JBBBDQ010000900.1:4130000-4600000 GCA_037127315.1 Ascarosepion bandense
ATATATATAAACGATAACATCATATATGTCATATACATATGAACATTATATGTATCTTGTCCTTTTAATGTTTGTTTATCTGTTTGTTGTTTCCTTTTCATCTCTTGTTATTTTAGAAACAACACAATTTACTAAATGACTAACATTTTTCACTTTTTAAATGTTCTAAAATTTGAGGTGCAAGTATTTCAAATTTTAATACTGAAAGAATGCACATCATGACTTTCTTTCTGCCAAGTTCTATGGATGAAAATTTTTTTAAAAGAAAATTCTAATATATGGTTCTTGTTTTAACACATTTTATTTTTTATTTCATTATTTGCATATATCCAGTTATACATGTACACACCCTTTGGCAATGATCAATAAAAAATAAAATAAAATCTCAATCTGGGTCTGACTTCTGATTTGTTCCATTTTAAATAATCCTTGTAAAGAAAACAATCTTGCACCAGAACTTACAGACAAGTTCTATAAAATTGCAAAGAAACCACATCACTTAAAGAGTTCCAACAACAGTAACAACTAAGATGTGTAGCTGGAATAAGTAGAAAGGAATATAATGATAGTCAAGGTGTTTGATTTCCTCACTACTTTAAACAAAAGGTTAGGAAGGAAACTCCCTTCTGTGTTAAAAATAGCAATAACTGTGAACATGTGAAGCCGATTTTACAGAAAAACTTTTAGGGAAAAGATTTTATAAATTTTAGCTGACAGTAAGAGCAAATGTTTAGTCAAAGAATATAAAATTTTCTGCATGGAAACAACTATCCTCACTATTCTTCTTCTTCATGTGCCGTGTCTCTTCATCAGGACATAGGCAATCATGGACTTCCATTTGTCCCTGTCTCTTAGTACTCTTCATATCTTTCCTCTTGTAATTGCCATTGCCACATGAAACGTGCGTGAGAGAACTGACAAACTGCGGGTATATATTGTAAAAGGTTTTATTTCCTTTACAGTACTTGTGCAGCTGTGAAACTCGTTGGCACCTCGTGTGATCTATGGCAATTGAGTTACTCCCTAACAGTACCGAACGAATGTACTGCTGCTGGAGATAACAAATTTACGACTGCCCTCTTAGAAAGTCTCAATCCAAAAAAAATACTGTTAAGGGGGTTTCTATTTCTTACGCAGAGACTAAAAATCCTATATTTTAGAAAAGGTTGCCGTAAGACAGCTTATTTGTTATATTTTTATTTACTTATTTTAACTTTACTGTTTTGTCTCATACTTCTCATTTAGACTTTATTATTGTTTTACGTTATCCTAAAATATAAGGAACTATATTTTCTGGCCACATTGTCCCAAGAGGTGACAAGGCCGCCGGTCAAGAATACAGGGCTCACTTCGGCGAGAAAAACGAACCTGCTGATTTTTACATTGGGTTCGGTAGCAAATGGTGCCTGGCGGCAGCTACACCTCTTGATATCTCTCCCAAACCCTGCTCCGCCATCCAATTCCTTAAGCCTACCAAATATGTCTTGCACTGCTTTACCCTGTTGTTTTTTTCTTTCTATCTCTCCTGTGAGTATTAGATTCTTCAGTCCCTCTTTCCTCATTACATGTTCAAGGAACGTCAGCTGTCTCTTCCTGCTCTGTTGCTACTTCCATGGCATTTTTTAAAATTCAGTTCCCACCAAACAAGGTGATAATGCCGCTAAGACACAAGGTGCTTCTGGGAGTGAAAGAGAATAAGAAGACTTTAGAAGGAATCAGAAACTGAATCCTAAACAAGAAATAAGAGATAAACTCCTACATCTGTCGATATTAAATTGATGAAGATTAGCTTTTCCTGAACTAGTAATATGTACAATATTATTGGTTCCCATGGTCACCATGTTTTAAGGAATTTCTGTGAAACTAATACTAAACTCGGTATTGTAACCTCCTGCAATTGCAGGACCCCCCAAAAATTTGTCCGGTAGAAGGTAAACGTAGATTTACAACAGTGATCTACCAAGCTACCATCTCCCCTAAGGAGAACAAGGAAAAGTATAATGTAGACGTCGGAATTTCGACGGGGGTTTGGAAACAAAGATTTTATTCTCATTTGTACACTTTTCGGTCAGTTAAGTGCTATACGTGACACACACTTTGGGTGATCATGTCTCGAAAGACAGGACAGAAGATTATCCCGCAGTAGATTGCCATTGCTTTCTGCGGTAGACTGGTTACCAGCCAAGGCTATAGAAGCCAATCTGTCCTATTATTTAACCAATGACTGGAGGAAAGAGACAGATTAATACCTTTCCCAAAGGTATTTGTGCGTAAGTGAATGCAAGGAACTCGAAAATTGAAATTTCAGCCAGCCTTTTCCCGAAAATTCTGAGAACTGAAGGAAGAAGGCCTAAACCTACAGATAAATTGGAAATTAATAGGCTCAGTACATATTTCCAATAGTCTGAGTGATAAATGCAATCTGTGCTTAGTAGAAAAAAAATTAGGATATATCAATGTCCGAATTTACTTCTTAACTAACGTAAGGAATTAATTAGCAAGTGTCGTCATCCAAGTAAATTTAAACTCCTTTAAAAAGGTTTAACTATTCACTTTCTTCGAATTTAATCATTATATTTTTAGCACATTTTTTTAATATTGAATAGAATGTAAATTTGGATACCCCTAAGTTTATTCCTACCGGCTACCCTTGACCTCACGGGCAAAATGCTGCCTTCCACTCCCAAATGAAGATTACTACTATTATACCTCTCTCCTCATCTGTGCCTTCTCCTGACCAAATTTTCCTGCCCTTTTCCTTTTTTTTTTTTTTTTTTTTACTAAATTTTATTTCCGGTATTGTGGTGGTGTTTTAGCGTAAAACAGAAGACAGAACAAAACCTCTTTACTAGGCTTTACCGAACTAATTTCACAGCCAATAGCAAAGGCAAAGGCAAGTAGTAAACGCAACAGTAAGTAGTAAAACACAAGAGCATGCAGTAAACGCAAGAGCGGGTAGTAGTAAACGCAAGAGCAGGTAAACAAAATGCAGAAGAAAGAAAAGAACTCAGCCTTTTAAAAGGAAAAGGAACGTGTGCAAAATCACGTGCAATAGAAATTTTTACTTTAACGAAAATATAACAATCTCCCCCCACTAGTAAGAGAGATTGCAAGGTGTATATATTATTTTTATTTATTTATTTATAAGTCCAGTCGCTGAACTGGTCTACGAATCCTGTTAGACCGCCGTGTGGGCAGTTCACTATTCGAAGGCCTGGCAGGTCTTTAGGAAGGCTGATTCTCTATTTCCTCCGCATTAAGTGTAGTGTCAACTGGACTTGTTTCAATCAAATGGGCCGGGTCTGCATTTGCAAGGTCGGGTCGAGTATTCTCAGCAGGACCCTGATGTTCACCAGAGCGTGGAAAGTGAGCCAAATGTCTTAGCGCCACTGAATCCTCCCGGCCGCCATCATGCTGTATTCTTGCATGAGTAGGGTTGGCCTCGAGGAGTTCCACCACCTCTACGATCGGGTCATACTTGCTCCCGTTGCCAAACCGTTTCAGCAGTACCCTTCCAGGTTCGCAGAGCCAAACAGGTAAGGCAGTACCGGTAGAAGAGCGCCTTTCAAATTTGAACAAGCGTTCGTGGGGAGTCACATTTGTACTAGTGCATAGTAGGGAACGAATAGAATTTAAAACATCGAGCAGAACGTCCTGCCAAGCACTAAGGGGTAACCGTTTAGATTCCAAGGCCAATAATATTGAGTGCCAAATAACGCCGTTGTAACGCTCGCACTGACCGTTGCCTCTTGGGTTGTATGCAGTGGTGTTACTGCACCCAACCCCAAGTCTCGTCAGGAATTTTCTGAACTCCTCGGACACGAACGACGTTCCTCTATCAGAATGGATGAAAGTGGGGAGTCCAAAAATAGAAAAATATTCGTCAGGCACTTGATTGCGGTTTGCGAAGAACAATCACGGCACGGGAATGCAAAGGGAAATCGACTGTACTCATCGACGATAGTAAATAGGTAACGACATCCTTTCGATGATGCCGGGACAGGCCCTTTGAAGTCTACGTAGAGGCGCTGAAAGGGAGCAGTAGAGCGGATTAGTGTATTATTAGTAGGGCTGGAAAATTGAGGTTTTATTTTTGCACAAGTTGTACACTCGGATGTCACGCGCCGGACTTCATCAATTGAGTATGGCATATTTTGTGATCGTATAAAGTGCCAAAAACGTTGAACACCAGGGTGTATTAATGAACTGTGTATGGTCCTTAGCTCCTCCAAGGAGGAAGCAGCATCACCACACACTCTCGACAAAGCATCGGCAACGGTGTTTTTACTTCCGGGACGGTGTTTTATATCGTACGAGAACGGGAGAAGCTCCATTTTCCACCGAATGATTTTATCATTTTTAATTTTTCCTCGGTTAGCTGGCTTATACATAAAAGATACGGCTTGCTGGTCTGTTATGATAGTAAAGTGCTTCCCAACAAGGAGGTCCCTCCATTTTCGGACACATTCAACTATCGCGTAAGCCTCTTTTTCAACTATGTGTAGTCGTATTTCAGATGGGTTTAATGATCGGGAAAAGAATGCTACAGTCCTATCAGCCTGTAAGAGAGTGCCTCCTATAGCTTTCTCTGAGGCATCGGTTTCAATAGTAAATGGTAGTTCGTCGTCGATAACCTTTACAGATGATTCGGCAACGTCTTTCTTAAGTTTTTCGAAAGAATTCACAACTATAGGAGGCATGGGAAATTGTTTATTTTCAACCAGGGGACGAATTTTGTGTGAATACTTAGGTATCCATTTCGCGTAGTAAGAAAACATACCAAGGCACCTCTTTAACGAATTTGAATCCGAAGGAGGAGGCATTTGCAAAAGAGGTTTCAAACGCTCAGGGTCAGGTTGAATAGTTCCGTCACAGATTTGGTATCCAAGCAAATTGATAGAACGAAGCGAAAACTTTGATTTTTCTCGGTTTATTTCGAGGTTGTATGTTGAGGCAGCCTTTACGAAACGTTCCAAGTTAGCGTCATGCTCCTCTTGAGTTTTACCACAAATAGTAATGTCATCAATGTAAGAAAAAGTTCCGGATAACTTATTTTCAGAAATAAAGGGATTCATAAATCGTTGAAAGGCAGAAACCCCATTAGTGACACCCATGAGTATTCGTTTGGATTGATACAAACGATTTCCAGCTTGAAAAGCCGTGTAAGGCCGATCTTCGGGACAAATTTCGATCTGGTAGTAAGCTTTAGACAAATCAATCGTACTAAAAATATGATACTGGGCAATTCGGTTTACGAGATCCTCAATCCGAGGCAAAGGGTACGCGTCAAGTAGTGTGAAACGGTTAATGGTTTGGGAAAAATCAACCACCAATCGTTTCTTTCTATTAGGCGACGAAGTCACAACAATTTGAGCACGCCACGGTGAATAGCTGGTTTCAATGACATCGTCTTCAAGCAGTTGAAGAATTTCTTTTTCAATAAATCGGGCATCCTCCGCACGGTAGTTTCGGGATTTAGTAGCAATGGGTCTGCAATCAGGGGTCAGGTTTCGGAACAATTTTACAGGGGCACAACTGATCCTGGTTAGCGCGCAGATTTTTAAAACTTCCTGAGATCCACCAAAAGAAATAGTAATACCCCGGTGTAGTTTCAAAAACGGCACTCCGAGTATAATGTCCATACAGGAGTCAGGAAGCACAGTAAGGTCAATCTTTTTATATTCGCAACCATTGAAGAAAATGTTCTCGGTGCAATATTCAGACAGTTGAAGGGAAACGGCGGATGATGCCATAGAAATTACGGAGTTCCGTTTTAAAGTGGGCAGTCTCATTGTTTTGACAATACGGGCACTGATAAAATTATCAGAACTGCCGGTGTCTATAAGGGCAGTTAACTTTTTCCCTTTTAACTCCACAGTTTCGGTGATAGGAGGGCAACTATCACCACCTTTAGCACGGGCCCCTATGATAGCAGAAGAAGAACGTGTATGTGTCGGTAGAGTAGAACGGCAAACTTTAGAAAAATGCCCGAGTTTACCACAGCTTTGACATACCTTATCGCGGGCAGGGCAGAGGCGGCAGTCGTCCTTAAAGTGACGTCTCCCTCCACAATTGTAACACTTGCCACGAACAGGAAGGGTAGCAGAGAACAGTACAGAGTCACACTTCATTGGAGAATCAGTTAGAGCAGAATTTTTAGAAATTCCAGTGGCCTCCTCGGCAGAATCGGTCAACACATTTTTAGTTCCAGTAATAGAAGTAACGGCGGCTGCTCCAATCTGGGTGGCATACGATTCCGCGAGAAAGTGAGCTTGTTCTAAAGCCCTAGCACATTGAGTAGCTTCTGCGAGAGTTAGAGTGTCAGTTTCAAGGAGCCTAGCACGTATCAATGAGGACCGAAGACCACGAATAAATGCATCACGGACAGATTCATCCCTGTAAGTGGTGGCCGTTACGTCTTTAAAGCAACAGTCAGCGGCAAGTCGATTCAAGGCCTGAAGGTATTGGTCGACAAACTCGCTTTCTTGTTGCAAACGCGTATGTAGTAGACGAAGCGTCCATTTACTAATTTAGATTTTACGAGTCGACTCGACGCAACCTTAGTCATGGTTTGAAGCAGGATTTAAGAAAGAACAAAAAGGCGAAAGTAACCAGAAAAACAATATATTGACAAAGGTTACATGGGGTCACGAGAGCATGCATAAGAAAGTGAAAAGGAAAGAGTCATTCCCCCTTCGTCTGTTCGTAGAAACAAAATAAGATGTATGAAGTTTTTTCTCTAGCTGAAAGAAAGGTTTGTAACAATTGTTAAGATTATCGTAAAGAGTTCAAAGTTCAAATCCTTGATGAAGAAAGTCAGACAGAAGACAAAGTTCTGTGTCTGTGTGTGCGTTGAGTAGAGAGGGAGAGAGACTTACATGCGAATGTAGCAGTCTTAGGCAGTCTGTGGATTTTTACTGACGAAGGTTGGACAAATTGTGAATTTAAGTGTAGAAAGTTATTTTATGTAAAGTCCAGTTTGAATGAAAGTTAATGTGCATAGTGTTAATGTCGGTGAGAAGAAAAATAAAAAAAAATTGCGCCACTAATTGCTACCCGCAATTAGTGCGCGTGTGTTTGTGTAAGTTAGGGAGACATGTCTGCTCTTGTCCCGGGACGAAATCCTAACTAGCGTACCACGTGATGTTTCCCGCTTTTATTAGCATGCGTTTAGGCGGGAAACTCAGTTGTCACGTGAACGCTGAATTACCATGTATGTGTGTGTGTGCGTGTGTGTGTGTCAATGTATCAAACCCCACACGTAGAAAGCAGATGCCTAGCATGAATAACACTTGGAGACTTGTCGTAGACACCTTTCAGTAAGTCAACAGCATGTCCAAAGCCAGAACAACCCTCGATAACGTCAGCAACAGTGGGACCGATGTTTAAATAGAGAGCTTCGAGTTTATCAGGGTTTAACGAAGCAATAGTTGAGAGGTAGTAATTAAAGTTACGATACCATAATCTCCAAAGCTTGCTGGCCTGTGGGTCTGCTGAGGAAACATCAAATTTGTCCAGGCGAATTATTTTCTCCATGAGGAAAATAGAAAATTAGTTCGGTAAATTGTGGTGGTGTTTTAGCGTAAAACTGAAGACAGAACAAAACCTCTTTACTAGGCTTTACCGAACTAATTTCACAGCCAATAGCAAAGGTAAAGGCAAGTAGTAAACGCAACAGTAAGTAGTAAAACACAAGAGCATGTAGTAAACGCAAGAGCAGGTAAACAAAATGCAGAAGAAAGAAAAGAACTCAGCCTTTTAAAAGGAAAAGGAACGTGTGCAAAATCACGTGCAATAGAAATTTTTACTTTAACGAAAATATAACAGGTATACTACAATTTCCTAATTTTACGTCCGACTTGGATTGAACAATGCATGTCTCTAGTAGGCATGTTGAAATTCTAGCTATTCCCCAAATATAAAATCTGAATTTACATATGAATTAAATTAAATTTACATTGAGCTGAATTTACATATGAATTAAATTGAATTTAGATCGAGCTCTCTGTTGGATCAGTTTTACTATTTGACCTAATATTACTAGGATCCATTAGAATTATTTAGCAGTCTTCTGGATTTAATACTGATAATATATATATATATATATATATATATATATAGTGTATCGAGACAGCAGATAATTTTCTAAACATATACTGTTAAATATAAGAGAAAATGAATGTCTATTATGTTTAATCATGAGCCGTTCTAAACAGCGTATTTTGGTTTTAATTGTAGGTGAAAATAAAGACAAAAATTCCCCAACATTTAGATAATTTTTCATTAAGTTGGTTCTAAGCTTTCGGTTCACATGAGCCATCTTCAGAGAAGTTACAAGGACGTTAACATAAAAACATCCACCAACAAAGACGATTTTATCTTATGTTGACATAAAACTTTGCTAAGCAACGATAACAAATGTTGAAGAATTTTTGTTTTTATTTTCACCTGAAATTAAAGCCAAAATACGATGTTTAGAACGGCTCATAATTAAACATAATAGACATTCATTGTCTCTTATATTTAACAATATATATATATATATAAACATTATATACATTATGTGTCTTAGAAGGTAAGCACTCTGGAAGAGTGGTAGACTTTGTAAACAGTAGCTACCCTGGCATATACGCATCGCTCATTCAATAATGAATTGGATCACGCTAGCTATTGGGCGTGTTTATACGCGCAAAAAAGTCTACCTTCTTCTACTGGACGCTCGTGTCCTAGGGGTAGAATCGCCGACTGACGCCGATTCGGTCGGGTTTCAATCCAGGGTTAAGAAGCGATCGGAGTCTAACCGTTCTGATGAGCTGTGATACAGCAAAACAGATCTGTCTGCGGATGACTATAGTGTATTTATATATACAAACTTTATTTTTTTAGCTTCTAAGACACGCAATGTGTATAATCTTTAAATATGTACCTTATATATGGTCCAAAAGTTGTCAGAGCCGGGTTTGATAGTGGAGACAGGCCTCACTGTCTATAAAATGTTTCCGTTGCATGCGTCTCAAATACCCTCTGACAACTAAGTCCAGATCTAAGCTGGAGAACGGGCGAAGGCAGAAAACTGTTGTCTAATAACCAGTTTCTTCCAGTAGACGGAACTGAAGGAAAGCGGTCCATCTTGGGGAATGAAAACCATGGATTTTAACCTCCGTTGCCTTACAGTCATATCCAAATACGGAAAAGGCTATGAATATAAATCCAAACAGAAAACCCGGAGTGTATCCCTGAAGGCGGTTGACTGTCAACAGTTAAAACTTTCTGACAACACCTGCAGTCAAGCCTTCCCTATATGTAATGCCCTGTATTCCTTTGAATCTTGTCGGTAAGGCCGAGAGTGGAGTCATGTTTTCTGGGCAGCGTGCAGCCTGCATATACTACCACTTACGCCTACGACATGTCACTTTAGTTTCACCATCAAAGGAGTTAATTTTGACCGCCGGTCTGTGGAAAAGGATTCCACTCATTCCGCCGTATCCACAGGAAGGATTCCACTCATTCCGCCATGTCCACAGAAAGGATTCCATTCATTCCGACATATTCCACAGAAAGGAGTCCACTCATTCCGCCATGTCCACAGAAAGGATTCCACTCATTCCGCCATATTCCACAGAAAGGGCTCCACTCATTCCGCTATGTCCACAGAAAGGATTCCATTCATTCCGACATATTCCACAGAAAGGAGTCCACACATTCCGCCATGTCCACAGAAAGGCTTCCACTCATTCCGCCATGTCCACAGAAAGGATTCCATTCATTCCGACATATTCCACAGAAAGGAGTCCACTCATTCCGCCATGTCCACAGAAAGGATTCCACTCATTCCGCCATGTCCACAGAAAGGCTTCCACTCATTCCGCCATGTCCACAGAAAGGATTCCATTCATTCCGACATATTCCACAGAAAGGAGTTCACTCATTCCGCCATGTCCACAGAAAGGCTTCCACTCATTCCGCCATGTCCACAGAAAGGATTCCATTCATTCCGACATATTCCACAGAAAGGAGTCCACTCATTCCGCCATGTCCACAGAAAGGCTTCCACTCATTCCGCCATGTCCACAGAAAGGATTCCATTCATTCCGACATATTCCACAGAAAGGAGTCCACTCATTCCGCCATGTCCACAGAAAGGCTTCCACTCATTCCGCCATGTCCACAGAAAGGATTCCATTCATTCCGACATATTCCACAGAAAGGCTTCCACTCATTCCGACATGTCCACAGAAAGGCTTCCACTCATTCCGCCATGTCCACAGAAAGGATTCCATTCATTCCGACATATTCCACAGAAAGGAGTCCACTCATTCCGCCATGTCCACAGAAGGGCTTCCACTCATTCCGCCATGTCCACAGAAAGGATTCCATTCATTCCGACATATTCCACAGAAAGGAGTTCACTCATTCCGCCATGTCCACAGAAAGGCTTCCACTCATTCCGCCATGTCCACAGAAAGGATTCCATTCATTCCGACATATTCCACAGAAAGGAGTCCACTCATTCCGCCATGTCCACAGAAAGGATTCCATTCATTCCGACATATTCCACAGAAAGGCTTCCACTATTCCGCCATGTCCACAGAAAGGAGTCCACTCATTCCGCCATATCCACAGAAAGGAGTCCACTCATTCCGCCATGTCCACAGAAAGGACTTCATTCATTCCGACATATTCCACAGAAAGGAGTCCACTCATTCCGCCATGTCCACAGAAAGGATTCCATTCATTCCGACATATTCCACAGAAAGGAGTCCACTCATTCCGCCATGTCCACAGAAAGGCTTCCACTCATTCCGCCATGTCCACAGAAAGGATTCCATTCATTCCGACATATTCCACACAAAGGAGTCCACTCATTCCGCCATGTCCACAGAAAGGCTTCCACTCATTCCGCCATGTCCACAGAAAGGATTCCATTCATTCCGACATATTCCACAGAAAGGCTTCCACTCATTCCGCCATGTCCACAGAAAGGCTTCCACTAATTCCGCCATGTCCACAGAAAGGATTCCATTCATTCCGACATATTCCACAGAAAGGAGTCCACTCATTCCGCCATGTCCACAGAAGGGCTTCCACTCATTCCGCCATGTCCACAGAAAGGATTCCATTCATTCCGACATATTCCACAGAAAGGAGTTCACTCATTCCGCCATGTCCACAGAAAGGCTTCCATTCATTCCGACATATTCCACAGAAAGGAGTCCACTCATTCCGCCATGTCCACAGAAAGGATTCCACTCATTCCGCCATGTCCACAGAAAGGGCTCCACTCATTCCGCCATGTCCACAGAAAGGACTTCATTCATTCCGCCATGTCCACAGAAAGGATTCCATTCATTCCGACATATTCCACAGAAAGGAGTCCACTCATTCCGCCATGTCCACAGAAAGGAGTCCACTCATTCCGCCATATCCACAGAAAGGAGTCCACTCATTCCGCCATGTCCACAGAAAGGACTTCATTCATTCCGACATATTCCACAGAAAGGAGTCCACTCATTCCGCCATGTCCACAGAAAGGATTCCATTCATTCCGACATATTCCACAGAAAGAAGTCCACTCATTCCGCCATGTCAACAGAAAGGATTCCACTCATTCCGCCATGTCCACAGAAAGGATTCCATTCATTCCGACATATTCCACAGAAAGGAGTCCACTCATTCCGCCATGTCCACAGAAAGGCTTCCACTCATTCCGCCATGTCCACAGAAAGGATTCCATTCATTCCGACATATTCCACAGAAAGGAGTCCACTCATTCCGCCATGTCCACAGAAAGGCTTCCACTCATTCCGCCATGTCCACAGAAAGGATTCCATTCATTCCGACATATTCCACAGAAAGGAGTCCACTCATTCCGCCATGTCCACAGAAAGGCTTCCACTCATTCCGCCATGTCCACAGAAAGGATTCCATTCATTCCGACATATTCCACAGAAAGGAGTCCACTCATTTCGCCATGTCCACAGAAAGGCTTCCACTCATTCCGCCATGTCCACAGAAAGGATTCCATTCATTCCGACATATTCCACAGAAAGGAGTCCACTCATTCCGCCATGTCCACAGAAAGGCTTCCACTCATTCCCCCATGTCCACAGAAAGGATTCCATTCATTCCGACATATTCCACAGAAAAGTTCACTCATTCCGCTATGTTCACAGAAAGGCTTCCACTATTCCGCCATGTCCAGAAAGGCTCCACTCATTCCGCTATGTCCACAGAAAGGATCATTCATTCCGCCATATTCACAGAAAGGATTCCATTCATTCGACATATTCACAGAAAGGCTTCCACCTATTCCGCCATGTCCACAGAAAGGATTCCACTCATTCCGCTATTCCACAGAAAGGGCTCCACTCATTCCGCTATGTCCACAGAAAGGATTCCATTCATTCCGACATATTCCACAGAAAGGAGTCCACACATTTCCCACCATGTCCACAGAAAGGCCTCCATTCATTCCGCCATGTCCACAGAAAGGATTCCATTCATTCCGACATATTCCACAGAAAGGAGTCCACTCATTCTGCCACATGTCCACAGGAAAGGATTCCACTCATTCCGCCATGTCCACAGAAAGGGCTTCCACTCATTCCGCCATGTCCACAGAAAGGATTCCATTCATTCCGACATATTCCACAGAAGGAGTCCACTCATTCCGCCATGTCCACAGAAAGGCTTCCACCTGTTCCGCCATGTCCACAGAAAGGATTCCATTCATTCCGACATATTCCACAGAAAGGAGTCCACTCATTCCGCCATGCAGACAGAAAGGCTTCCACTCCATTCCGCCAGTCCACAGAAAGGATTCCATTCATTCCGACATATTCCACAGAAAGGCTTCCACTCATTCCGCCATGTCCACAGAAAGGCTTCACTCCATTCCGCCATGTCCACAGAAAGGATTCCATTCATTCCGACATATTCCACAGAAAGGAGTCCACTCATTCCGCCATGTCCACAGAAGGGTTTCCACTCATTCCGCCATGTCCACAGGCCAGAAAGGATTCCATTCATTCCGACACTTACAGAAAGGAGTTCACTCATTCCGCCATGTCCACAGAAAGGCTTCCACTCCATTCCGCCATGTCCACAGAAAGGATTCCATTCATTCCGACATATTCCACAGAAAGGAGTCCACTCATTCCGCCATGTCCACAGAAAGGATTCCATTCATTCCGACATATTCCACAGAAAGGCTTCCACCCATTCCGCCATGTCCACAGAAAGGAGTCCACCTCATTCCGCCATATCCACAGAAAGGAGTCCACTCATTCCGCCATGTCCACAGAAAGGACTTCATTCATTCCGACATATTCCAACAGAAAGGAGTCCACCATTCCGCCATGTCCACAGAAAGGATAATTCCATTCATCTTGGACATATTCCACAGAAAGGAGTCCACTCATTCCGCCATGTCCACAGGAAAGGTTTCCACCTATTCCGCCATGTCCACAGAAAGGATTCCATTCATTCCGACATATCCACAGAAAGGAGTCCACTCATTCCGCCATGTCCACAGAAAGGCTTCCACTCATTCCGCCATGTCCAGAAAGGATTCCATTCATTCCGACATATTCCACAGAAAGGCTTCCACTCATTCCGCCATGTCCACAGAAAGGCTTCCACTAATTCCGCCATGTCCACAGAAAGGATTCCATTCATTCCGACATATTCCACAGAAAGGAGTCCACTCATTCCGCCATGTCCACAGAAGGGCTTCCACTCATTCCGCCATGTCCACAGAAAGGATTCCATTCATTCCGACATATTCCACAGAAAGGAGTTCACTCATTCCGCCATGTCCACAGAAAGGCTTCCATTCATTCCGACATATTCCACAGAAAGGAGTCCACTCATTCCGCCATGTCCACAGAAAGGATTCCACTCATTCTGCCATGTCCACAGAAAGGGCTCCACTCATTCCGCCATGTCCACAGAAAGGACTTCATTCATTTCCGCCATGTCCACAGAAAGGATTCCATTCATTCGACATATTCCAGAAAGAGTCCACTCATTTCCGCCATGTCCACAGAAAGGAGTCCTCATTCCCATATATCCACAGAAAGAGAGTCCTCATTCCGCCATGTCCACAGAAAGGACTGTTCATTCTGACATATTCCACAGAAAGGAGTCCACTCATTTCTGCCATGTCCACAGAAAGGATTCCATTCATTCCGACATATTCCACAGAAAGGGAGTTTCTCCATATCCATGTCCACAGAAAGGCTTCTCATTTCCGCCATGTCCACAGAAAGGGCTCCACTCATTTCTATGTCACAGAAAGGACTTCATTCATTCCGCCATATGCAGAAAGAGGATTATTCATTCCGACATATTCCACAGAAAGGCTTCCACTCATTCCGCCATGTCCACAGAAAGTTCCTCATTTGACATATTCCACAGAAGGGCTCCATAATTCCATATGTCCACAGAAAGTTCCATTCATTCCGACATATTCCACAGAAAGAGTCCACACATTCCCTTCATGTCCACAGAAAGGCTTCCATTCATTCCGCCATGTCCACAGAAAGGATTCCATTCATTCCGACATATTCCACAGAAGAGTCCACTCATTCCCATGTCCACAGAAAGATTCCATAACTGCTCAATGTCCACAGAAAGGCTTCCACTCATTTCCGCCATGTCCACAGAAGGATTCCATTCATTCCGACATATTCCACAGAAGGAGTTCCTCATTCCATGTCCTGAAAGGCTTCCACTCATTCCGCCATGTCCACAGAAAGGATTCCATTCGTTGACATATTCCACAGAAAGGAGTCCACACATTCCGCCATGTCCACAGAAAGGCTTCCATTCATTCCGCCATGTCCACAGAAAGGATTCCATTCCGGTATATTCCACAGAAAGAGTCCACTCATTCCGCCATGTCTAAGAAGGATTCCACTCATTCCGCCATGTCTGAAAGGCTTCACTCGTTTGACCATGTCCACAGAAAGATTCTGTGTTCAACCTGTTCACAGAAAGGAGTTCCACTCATTCCACCATGTCCACAGAAAGGCTTCCACTCCATTCACTTAAAATCACAGAAGGATTCCATTCATTCCATTGTATTCCACAGAAGAGTCCACACATTCCGCCATGTCCTGAAAAGGCTTCCATTCATTCCATAGCAATCACACAGAAGGATTCCATTCCATTCCGACATATTCCACAGAAAGAGGTCCATCATTCCTTGTATCCACAGAAAGGATTCCACTCATTCCGCCATGTCCACAGAAAGGCTTCCATATTCCGCCATGTCCACAGAAAGGATTCCATTCATTCCGACATATTCCACAGAGAAAGGAGTTCCTCATTCTGCCATGTCTAGAAAGAGCTACTCATTCTTATGTCCACAGGAAAGGATTCCATTCATTCCGACATATTCCACAGAAAGGTCCACATTTCTCATGTCCACAGAAACATTCATTCCGCCATGTCCACAGAAAGGATTCCATTCATTCCATTATATTCACAGAGGTCCACTCATTTCCGCATGTCCACAGAGAGAAGTTCCACTCATTTCCACTTAAATGTCCACGAAAAGGCTTCCCTCTGTTTATGTCCACAGAAAGGATTCCAACCTGTTCAAGCATATTACAGAAAGAGTTCCTCATTCCGCCATGTCTAGAAAGGCTTCCCTCATTCCGCCATGTCCACAGAAAGTTCCATTCATTCCGACATATTCCACAGAAAGGAGTCCACTCGTTTCTCCATGTCCCTGAAGGCTTCCACTCATTCCGCCATGTCCACAGAAAGGATTCCATTCATTCCGACATATTCCACAGAGCTTCCACTCATTTCCTTCATGTCCACAGGCTTCCACTCCGTTCTGCATGTCCACAGAAAAGGATTCATTCATTCCGACATATTCCACAGAAAGAAAAGTCCACTCATTTCCGCCATGTCCACAGAAGGGCTTCCACTCATTCCGCCATGTCCACAGAAAGTTTCACATTCATTCCGACATATTCCACAGAAAGGAGTTCTCATTCCATGTCCACAGAAAGGCTTCCACTCATTCCATACCATCCACAGAAAGGATTCCATTCAATTCCATTATATTCCACAGAAAGGTCACTCATTCGCCATGTCCACGAAAAGGATTCCATTCCATTCGACATATTCCACAGAAGAGCTACTCATTCCATATGTCCACAGAAAGGGAGTCCACTCATTCCGCCATATCCACAGAAAGGAGTCCACTCATTCCGCCATGTCCACAGAAGGACTTCATTCATTCCAGGAAACCTTCCACAGAAAGAGTCCCTCATTCCGCCATGTCCACAGAAAGGATTCCATTCATTCTGACATATTCCACAGAAAAGAGTCCACTCATTCGCCATGTCCACAGAGCTCCACTCGTTTCTCATGTCCACAGAATGATTCCATTCATTCTGACATATTCCACAGAAGGAGTCCATATTCTGCCATGTCCACAGAAAGGCTTCTCAAAACTGCTTCATGTCCACAGATTCTCATTCCAGACATATTCCATTTGAAGACTTCCCTCATTCATCATGTCCACAGAAAGGCTTCCACTAATTCCGCATGTCCACAGAAAGATTCCATTCATTTCCGACATATTCCACAGAAAGGAGTCCCTCATTCTAGCAAATGCTAGGAAGGGCTTCCTCATTCCGCCATGTCCACAGAAAGGATTCCATTCATTCCGACATATTTTGAGAAGGAGTTCCTCTGTTCACGCCATGTCCACAGAAAGGCTTCCATTCAATTCCGACCTTATTCCACAGAAAGGAGTCCACTCATTCATCATGTCCACAGAAAGGATTCCACTCATTCCGCCATGTCCACAGAAAGGGCTCATATTTCCATCATGTCCACAGAAGGACTTCCATTCATTCCGCCATGTCCACAGAAAGGATTCCATGAAATTCCGACATATTCCACAGAAGGTCATCATTCCGCCATGTCCACAGAAAGGAGTCCACTCATTCCGCCATATCCACAGAAAGGAGTCCACTCATTCCGCCATGTCCACATGAAAGGTTTAATTCAATTTGACATATTCCACAGAAAGGAGTCCACTCATTCCGCCATGTCTGGAAAAGTTCCATTCATTCGACATATTCCACAGAAAGAAGTCCACTCCATTCCATAATATTATAGAAAGGATTCCACTCATTCCGCCATGTCCACAGAAAGGATTCCATTCATTCGACCATATTCCACAGAGGTCCACTCATTCGCATGTCCACAGAAAGGCTTCCCACTCATTCTGCCATGTCAAGAAAGGATTCCATTCATTCCGACATATTCCACAGAGTCCTCATTCCGCCATGTCCACAGAAGCTTCCACTCATTCCGCCATGTCCACAGAAAGGTTCACATTCATTCCGACATATTCCACAAAGAAGAGTCCACTCATTCCGCCATGTCCACAGAAAGGCTTCCACTCATTCCATGTCCACGAAAGGATTCCATTCATTCCGACATATTCCACAGAAAGAGTCCCTCATTTCTGTGTCCCTGAAAGGCTTCCACTCATTCACGCATGTCCACAGAAAGGATTCCATTCATTCCGTTTATATTCCACAGAAAGGAGTCCCTCATTCCGCCATGTCCACAGAGGCTTCCACTCATTCCCCCATGTCCACAGAAAGGATTCCCATTCATTCCAACATATTCCACAGAAAGGTTCATATTCTTCATGTCCACAGAGAAGCACTCATTCCGCCATGTCCACGAAGGGCTCCACTCAATTCCGCTATGTCCACAGAAAGGACTTCATTCATTCCGCCATGTCCACAGAAAGGATTCCATTCATTCCGACATATTCCACAGAAAGGCTTCCACTCATTCCGCCATGTCCACAGAAAGGATTCCACTCATTCCGCCATATCCACAGAAAGGGCTCCACTCATTCCGCCATATCCACAGAAAGGGCTCCACTCATTCCGCCATGTCCACAGAAAGGATTCCACTCATTCCATAATATTGGCAGGAATGATTTTACTCTTTCCACCATATTCACTATATTTTGCTTTTTCATGGGTTCGTTTATTCAGGCCTTTACAAAACTCTTGAGAAAGAAATTCATTGGAAATCTGTAAAAACATACCGAAAGCAGATCTTTTCTAGAAAGTTAAAATGTGCTGTGAATTATGAGAGATCGTAGAAAATAGATCAAAATGATAAATATTTTGTTCAATAAAGTTTTGATACTAAAAATTGCTTCATATTTTTACTTAATAAAGCAAACAATTCAACATTAAACTGCCTAATGGTCATTTAATTACAACACATGGCTCATTTAGAGCTGACATTAAAAATGTCTTCATGAAAATTCAATGTTTATATCATGTCAACAATAAATTACTGTGAAACAGATTTAGGTCTAATCAGTATTGGGCACGAAAGAATTTCTTTATGTGTTAATGTTCTTGTTGCACCACACACTCCTATCTCGCGAGGTAAACGGGCGTCTGCTACAAACAAAACTTGTCGCTGTTATAGACACAATGTTTCAGTCATTTTACACTTCAACTTTCAACATAGAAGACGAGTCTCGTAAACTAACATATAGTTAGTCAGTTAAGTGCCATACGTAATACACATTTGGGCGATCATGTCTCCAAAGAGACATGACTGACTGAGCAGAATATTTTCCCGCAGTAAGTTGCCACTACATTCTGTGGTAGACTGGCTGCCAGACAAGGCTATAGAATCCAAGCAGTTCTGTTATTTAACTCATAGCTGGAGGGAGAAGCGACAGATTCATACTTTTCCCAAGGTTATTTACGCGTAAGTGAATGCAACGGATTTAACTGGAATTCGAACTCAGTTTTCCGATTACTTGTTCCGAGCTGATATCCACTGCACCACAACGCAACTTTATGAAAAAGCATATCTATCATTTTTCTACTTTGGCAAAAGTCAAACTATCGACCAGCTCAACACATACTTAGATAAAACCACATATTAAAGCAGACTGAAATCATCAGACCATAAAAAGATCGCAACTATCAATCACACATATACACACTGTTAGGACGAATAAAACATATTCCAAGGGAATTAACCCTTTCCTGTTCCCAAACAGAGTACCTCCCTTTTACCCCTGAAAGTGGGAACACATGAGTCACGTGATCAACGACACATTCAGATGTGGGACGCATGAGGGAACAGACTTGGAATATGGCCGTCAATGGTTAAAGAACGCATGTATGTTCTTCTGCCCTAATGGTTGTGACACACAACCCGATAACTTGGGACTGATACCGCATGTACATATTTTGTAATGTTTCTCCATGTAAAATAAATGTATCTTCCAGTCAACCGTGAGTAGACATCTACTTTTTCTTCGTTCTATGCATTTTCACCACGTGTTGCACACACACACACACACACACACACACACACACACACACACACACACACACACATTCGTCCACGGACCATGAATCATACTGTAAATTAAGGCATTTTAGTTATGAGACAACACCCCGTTCATAACACACACCATAAACACATACATGCTCTAACACATTTACACACACACACACACACACACACACACACACACACACACACACACACAAGCACTCACTACAATTAATGACAGCAGCAGCAGCCACAAATGACCATTCGTTGAAAGGCACGAACTCACTCGGACACAAACTCTCCTGTCATTCTGAAGATGAGATTTTGATCTCAAAATATTAATGTATAATAAATAGCTAATACCCAACAACTTCTTTACCTTCCTTTATTTTACTAAACGCATTGTGACCTAACTATACACCTAATATGCACAATGATTCAAGCAAATTACAAAACTTTCCTATTTATCATTTTGTTTTATATTCTGATGTGTTTCAAGCAATTTTATATTATCTTCATTTGACATGTTATCTTTCTTAATAATAGAGTAATATTGGTGCTTTTAGGAGGTTTATTGAATAAGATGTGATACTATTGTTATATCATAAAAAGAAAGAAGAAAGTGTGATCTTATTGCAATATTAACAATAGTTAAATATGCAATTGTACAGAAGAAATCCACTTACCTTCAAAAGTGCTGATAGAGTGCGCCTGCCGAGGCCATTGGCTCAATGATATAAAGAAAAACCGCGGCAGACTCATTCTGTCATTTATAACAGAAAACCTTTGCTGTCCCCCGGTTTGATGAAATAACTTCCCCGCCTCCGTAACTTCTCTGTGCCTTTTCTGTAAATATTTTCATGTTAATTATTCTGATGAGCATTCCTCTTTGGTACCTAGACTATATGAATTTAAGCGCAGTACTAGATTGGCGGCAAGGTCTCATCATCTTACAATTGAAATGGCCAAATGTAAAATGCTAACAGTTCCTTCTCTCTTTATTGCTTGTGGGATTCTATTCCGGTTTCTTGTTTTCCAGGCTATTTTGATCTTCAAAAATATAAATCAATCGTTATTTTTTGTCTTCTTAATTCCTCTTCTTTTATTATTCTCTCTACTTAATAATGGTTCTCTTTTTTTCTCGTATTCTTTCACGCTCAGTAACACCTTGCTTTACTGACTTGCTTGGGGTGAAATCATTTTTAAAAAGAAGAATATTCTACCTATGGATTAGTGTACCTGATTTCGAACGCATGTAAAGTGACGAGTAGGGAAGAAAATTGATCTCAGGACGAGTGGAGTTGTGGCTCTAATAATCAGTAACTCCTTGCGTTTTAGTGGCTTTATTGCCTCGCTTAGAGTGAAATTGTTACATACTACCGCTTGAAAACAAATCTTATATTTTTATTCTTCATCGGTGACGCTTGTCTGAAGTAGGAGGGAACTCGGAGAGAGATCGCGCACGCGAAGGGGCTGTCGGGAGTCGGAAGCCAGCGGGGATCTTTTTGTTGTATAATGCCTTGGTCGGTGTAGAATTTTTCTATGACGTGTATTTTGCACCAGGACGTGTTGCTGTATACGGAAACGCAGATGTTGATCTAGAAATTTGTTATGACTAGCGGGGTCAGAAGGGTCAAGGCCCAACATGGTACGGAGTCCATCGGAAGCTACAGGTATCAGTGGGGACAACTTTATAAGTGACGCCAGCTGTCAGAGAGATCAGTTGAGTTTGAGAGTTGACTTAAGCAGTTGAAGACAGCAGCCGAGTGGTCAACTCTGCATGTGCCAAACACCTACTAAACCTCGACTCCACCACCTATGTCACTAAAAAAGAGAGAATAATAATAAAAATATCATATTTTTTACATGTCTGTGTCAGCGTTTTTTATCAGCAAAGCAGAGAAGATCTTCAATTTTGGACCCAGTCTAATATTTCTCGAGTCGATATACATTTTGTTTCAGTCAAAATTCTACATTTTATATCGTCTTAAAACTACCACGTAACCCACACAGTCATGCCTCTTCATCCATGCATTTTTGTTTTTTCGGGTTGTTACTTGTTGACTTTATCTACAGACGGATGTATCTGTCAATCACATCTACCAGTCCATCTCTTTCAAGCCGGTTGTCACTCTTGTTGACCTTATCTACGGCCGGATATATCTATCAATTATATCCGCCGTTCAAGCTAATATATTACAAAAAATGATAAGCTCCCCGCCAAAAAACAAACAAACAGATATACTGCCTACGGATTAGCGTACCTGACTTCGAACATCTATAAAAAGAACAATTGAGGAGGGGAAAGAGAAAGTTGATCGCGGGAAGAGTGGAGTTGCAACTCCAGCAATCAGTAACTCATTGCGTTTCAGTGGTTTTATTACCTTGACTTCGAACACATATAACAGGAGCAATTGAGGAGTGGGAAAGAAAGTTGATCACGGGAAGAGTGTATTTGCAACGTTGTGTTTTTTTTACTGACAGGTCGCTTTATTTTTACGACATATTATCTTCCGATGTTTGTAATAAAGCAAAAAAAAAAAAAGTACACAAATCTGTTTGGTAAAATCTTATTTAAAATTTTATTTAAAAATTGCAAAAATAAGTCAGCCTCAGCAGTACACAGTTATCAGTGATGTGAGCATTCTAGGGCTTCAGAAGCCTTACGTTGGCGAAAACGAATAGATACGTCGTAATGTAAAGATGGGACCAGAAGCCGTGTGTGTGTGTGTGTGTGTGTGTGTGTGTGTGTGTGTGTGTGTGAGAGAGAGAGAGAGAGAGAGAGAGAGAGAGAGAGAGAGAGATAGAGAGAGAGAGAGAGAGTCGGCAGTCTGTGTCTAATCACGAGCCGTCTGTTTAAGTTGCAGTCAGAGATGGGAAGGGTTAATCTTAGTTATATTAGATTTACTTGTCAGTTAAGTAAATGCCATACATAATACACGCTTGGGCGATCATGTCTCGAAAGAGATATGACTGACTGGTAGAATATTTTTCCGTCGTCGATTGCCATTACTTTCTACGGTAGACTTGTTGTCAACCAAGACCCCAATCTGTCCTGCTATTTAACCAATAGCTGGAAGGAGAAGAGACGGATTAATACCTTTCCCAATGAGTATTTGCACTTAAGTGAATGCAACAAATTCAACTGGAATTCGAACTCGGCTATCCGATTTTTCGTTCCGAGCCGATAGCCACTGCAGCACAACACACATAGCTTGCTAAATTAAACTAGCATTTGATCCTTGTTGATTGTTTCTCTTATTATTTTGTTTCTTTTTTTTTTTTTCATCGATCTCTTTCAATCTAACCCTTCTTATGATTTTTTTTATCCTTATCTGCTTTAATTCGTTTGTTTCACAATCTGTCATGAACTGTCTCCACACGTATAAGGACATCTTTGCATGTGCACCTTCATTCACCCTTTTTGTCTTCTTGCTATTTAGTCTAATCTAAATTAACTTGTTTTTATTTCATACAATTCAGTTAATTTTATGTTAATTTATAAGAGGCATTGCATTCTGGGTTTTCTTGGACTACTTTAGTATTAAAAACATCTAATATAATTAAACTTCGTAAATTGCCAATAGGTACCTCCAAAGATTCGCTAAACAACGACAATGCATGATGAAAAAAATACCCAAAACTTAATAAAAAAAAAATGTTTTATCGCCAAAATCTTTGGTTATTATTAAGAGGAAAGACCAAAAAATATTTATATATTTGATTATTAAATTATAGTTTTTAATAATTTTTACAACCTTCAAAATTTTGGTTAAACATTTTGCTTTTCTTGCGTGAACATAAATTAGTGTAATAGAAAAAAACACATTGTTTTGGAAATTTATACAAAATTGAAATAGTTGTTTATTTTAATGAAAGTTTCAAGACTTATTAACAAATTAATGAAATTATTTTAGAAACGCTTGAATTTTAGAAAATCTTTGTAAAAAATATTATTTTATATCTGTTACTCTTACTTAATTTTATGAAGTTTTGAGAAATTTATTTTTGTAGCGTTTAATGTTTGTATTAGTTATAAGCATAAGTCCTTGGAGAATTTAGATTATATCTTTTTGTAAGACAGGACCCCCTGTTACAAGAAATGTGCTCAAATTTGTAAAATAAAAATACAATAAAACTAAGCCATTATTTAATTAGAAAATCTTTCAATTGTTTTTATGAATAAGATATATTGTGTTCAGAAAAGAATTAAAAGAAAAAAATTCGAAAAATAATTAATTTTTGCAATAACTGTTTCATTTATTAAAAAAAATTAGAATAATTCATAAAGTTTTATATCTTTGAAATTCTAAGTGCTTAGAAGATATTGTTATTGAGTAAATGCTATATTTACTAATAAATGTACAATTCAACAATCCGCCAGTATTTATTAAAAAAAATTTGAAATTATTTGCGCGGGCATAAGCGTGCCCATTTTTGTAAATACGGATGTCTATAAACGACATTATTATAATAACAGAGGTAACTATAGTAAATTTAAAATTTATTGGTAATTTTCTAACATTTCCTCAACAATCCTCTCTTCGTAAGTAAGACGATGAAGCCAAAGTACCTAAAATTCAATAAAAGATTACTTATAATATTTTCCAAAATTTTAAAGATTAATCGTTAGTTAAAAACAAAGGAGTTCACTTTATATTCGTCAAGTAATTTTTACAATTATGTCCTCCGTAAAAAAATTCCCAAACATAAATCTCTCTCTCAACACCTCATAAAAACTTCCACCTCCATGTTTAAAAAATGCTTTTCTGCGATATTTTAAACTAGAAGTAAGTAATATTTGTTTCAAACCAGATTAATTAAACTTTAAAGCAGGTAATCCTACTCAGATAAAGTTTCAGAAAAGTATTTGTTTAAAATATTTTTTAATTAAAAGAGTTACATTGTACTGATAGATTTGGAAGTATGTACGATTTTAGACATTTTTAACGATTTAAAAAATTCCAATCAATTTAAATTTGTTTTGAAATACTGCAAAAGTATTTTGCTTATTGGAAGTATTAAATTCAACTTCATTTAACTATTTGCTTGAAATTAAAATAAAAATAAATAAAAGTTTCAATATTTTCCATTTTAGAAAATGTATTTTAAACCTTAAGTATCGCTTTTCTTTGGAGGTACCGAATATGTGTAAATAAAATTAAAGATAAATCATTTAAAAGAAAAATAAATCAATGATGGATTTAAGCATCTCCCCGCTTCTAAAATCATTAAAAAAATATTTCTCGATTTTGTAAAATGCCACAGGTAAATTCATGTAAATTTACAATGGAAGTAACCACAAAAGAAAGTGTCATTTGATCGAAACTTGTCTTCACAGAAAGCGTTAAAATCGAATAGTTCATTTCACCAAAACAGTAAAAAAAAAAAAGTTGGAAAATTAAAGGGAGTTAACTTTTAATATCGTAATAGCGCTTTTTAATATTAAGAACAAACTTAGATATTCGTGTCAAACCCACGGAAATGTCAAAAAGACAACTTTTCCCTTAACACCGCTATTATTTTAACTACCTTCACTCCTCGGCAATGTTTATTGTTTTAAAAAGCGATGATTAGAATTGTAATAAAACCTAAACGTATAATGAAAGTGAATTTATTTCTTTGTTCTTGAGATTTTACAAGAATATTACATACTATTTATTAGATTATATTTCCAACATTCCAAAAACTGATACAATTAAAAACAAATGCAATATTTACCATTTATTATTTAAGTTTTATTTTCTTTGGCCAAAAAAGAAGACAATAATTTTCCTTTAAATGATTTTAAGAATATATATTGGCAGCAAACCGCTTGCGTACAGATAGGGAAGTGATTTCTATTTGATAGGCCTGATCCAATGGATGGCAGGGCGGGGTTTAAGAGAGATACTAAGAGGAAGAATTTTTAGAGCGAAAAGAGACAGAGCCAAGTGGAAGTCCATGATCGTTTATGTCCTGAAGGGACACGACACATGAAGAAGGAGAATCCATTTACGGAGTAGATAGGTTCGCCTATCGACTAAGTTTACACTCCTACGAACTTTTCTCATTCTCTTTCACTCCCAGTACCAACTCATTAAAATGAAAATAATAAAACAATCCAACTGACTTGTCAACCATTCATTATATATGCATCAACCAAATTGAATATTTAGACGATACATGATTTAAGAAAAGCACAGTTATCTTTCTTAAATTTTATACGTTTAGATTTTTCGATAAAGTGAAGAAGATTCAATTTTACATTTTCAATGAAGCCAATTTTTAAACAAATGGCATTCACTGTGATGAGTCAGATCCAATCAACAAGAATTAATCACAAAAATAAACAATTTTTTATGAGCTACTAAATTAGGTTCCTCCGTTACATCACAAAAATCCAGTATAGTATGATTTAAAAAGGTTCAAAACTTAATAAAACGAACTTTTTCTATCAAAATGTTTATATTATGAAGAGGAAAGATCAAAGTAACTTTTATTTATTTTATAAAATTTTTGAATCCCTTTTAACATGTTCGAAATTTTGGCAGAAAATTTTGTTTTGATTTGAGTTAGCATTGTGGAAAATCTTTCAACTGTTTACAATTGATTACGTAATTTTTTACGTAACGCACTTTTTCGTTTTTTTTAATTTGAAAATTCTCGCAAAAATCAAATAATTGTCGGATTTTAATGAAACTTTCAGTACTCATTCACAAATGAATAAAATTATTTTTCAAATTATTATTTTTTAAAAATATTGATGAATTTTTTAAAACTCTTTTACCTCACCTCCACTAAGAAAATTTTAAAATTGATTTCATTTGTTTTTATTATAATAATTCATAAAGTTTTTTAAATATTTTAAAAATCTTTTAAAGAACTGTATGATTTTTTTTATTAGTTAAGAATTGATGATTATATTGCCTATCAAAAAAAAAAAATTAATAAAATTTTTTCTACCCGTATATTAAAAAAAAAAATTATTTGTGCAAAGATGTTCAAATTTATAAAGTATGCTGTTCAAATTTATAAAGTACGATGTTCCATATGGGTCAAATTTATTTTATAAGTTAACACACGTTCTTACGTAGCAAAACATAGAAGAACGCAATTTCACTCTTACGATATTTTATTCTGTACGTTCCTAAAATTTAACAGCCTGTTTTGCAAGTAATTCCTTCAACATTTCAAGTAAGTATTTTTTTTCAATTCCTCAATCTTTTAATTAATTGTGACCGTAGGTGCATTAACTAATTTATGATAATTAATAAAAATATCTATTGCACAGTACAAGAACATGTGAAAAAAAAATTATATAAGTGCTGAAATTATGTTAAATTTTTAATTTTACTATTTTACTATTTAGTTAAAAACCAAAAAAAAAAAAAAACCAAAAAAAGAAAAAAAGGAAATTTTAGCACGATTGGTCGCAATACATAGCGTTCTTGACAACACCCGGTAGTAGTCAATCTGTCATCGCCTCCATGACTGACATAAAAACAGGGCTACCGTAATTAACTTTTTTTTATTGTAAATTTCTGGCAGTATGCAATTATTAATTGATTAGAAACAGATAAAGGTAAGTTTTAATTTTAAAATTTGACTTAAATAACGTGTTAACGAGGTATATTTTATTTTTGCAAGATTTTTAAAAACAGAAATTTGGTTACTGTTTACGTTATCTGTGAATCAATCAAAAATGGCGGTATATTTAAAAAAAATTGTAAAATTTCAAAATTTTAGATTTCAATCAATATAATTTCGGTTAAAAATTACCAGTATGTTTTGCTTACTAGAATTATTAAATTTAATAGCTTAGTTTTCAATTAAAGCTAATTTTAATGATTGAAGATAACTTATTTATTTTTAAAATTTCAATTTAAATTTAGGTATCGAAAACGGACGGAGGTACCTAAACTAAATAATCTATTTTATTTTAGTGTTCAAATTAGTTTTTAAACTAAAGAGTAACAATATCTTTTTTTAACTATTATTTTGTACATATTTTGTTTTATTAATAATAATATAACTTCTAGCAATCAAACTATTCAATAATTTCAATACATTTTTACAATGTAACTAAGAATGACATTAAAAAGAACCTACAACCTTTTTTTAAACAATAAATCATAAGATTCATTATTTGTGCAACGGTTGGCGATACGTGTGGATAACAGTTAACGGCCCGTATAATGAATTCATTATGCTGATTTTAGTTACCGCTCGATTTTGTTTCACTCATTGTGCACTAATGCATTCGGAAAAGGCATGAATCCGTTTTTCTCCGACTCTGGGTCAAATAACAAGGCTCTCTTGCTTTGAAGTGGCAACCGATCTAGGAGAACGAAAACTGAATTCAAAGCAAGCCGAGATAGGATCCGTCTGGTTATTTTGTTCAAGGTTAGAGTCAAGGACGGTGCGTAATATCCACAAACCTCCCAACCTAGGGGTGGGGGTGTTGGTTAGACAATCCTGATTAAGGGGATCCGGACAGTTCTTTTTTACCTTCGCTATCTTACCAACATTTGCATTTGTTTAATTTGTAACTTTTATATAAGTTACAAATTAATCAAAGTGCAACTAATTATTAAAGGTTGAAAAATCTTCGCGGAATTAGGGGTCCTTTTATTATTTTTTTTGGTCCAAAACCGTGAATTTGTTATGTATATGTTAAGTCTCCAAAAAACGTTATATAAAATTCACTATTTTTTATCCAAAAGGTTGAATGTGTTAAAATTATTAAACTTTTAGCAAGAAAAATCTCAGTTTGATGTTAAAAATGTCGCAAAACATTGTTGATTTATTTAAGATGGAATGGTCTATAATGACATGTCTCTAATTTATAAAGAGATGCATTGTATTTATTTTCATTTTTCCTAGTTGAGTTGTTCGCCTATACTGCATATAATTCATTAATGTACATGATGAGGTTAAAGAATGTGTTTTATATCTATCTATCTATCTATCTATCTATCTATCTAGCTAGCTAGCTAGCTAGCTAGCTAGCTAGCTAGCTATCTATTACCCTATGAAAATTGTGATGTAATAAAGTAGAGACTCCTTATCATTAATTCAGAAGGACATGAGACACTTACACCGCCCCTGGCAATAGCTGCAGTACACGTGATGCTCTACGATCCGAATGGGTTACGGGACTTTTGATGTGAATGGTTAACGAGCTACTGCAACATTACAGCCGTGTACCTGGTTTTGTTTATACATGGTTATGTGTCAGACAAGGCTAAGCTTATTAATTATTTCCAGAAAATAGACAAATGTTAACTTGATTTTGTTATTTATAATTCCTTAAAGAAAGAATAAGAATATGTTATAATTTGCGTTTGCAACTGAGAGTTTCCGTTACTTTGCGATGTTAAAATTTTGGTCATCAATAGAGTTCACTCTCTCTTATGAATTAGCTCTTTTCGGCTACATTGTCTGGCTGTATGAGATGGTACACATTTGTCAAGCTCGGATCAGGACCACGGGTTCTCTCATCCGAATTAGCCATGGGATCGCTCGCTGCTTCAGTGTCTATCATTTGGTAGATCGGGCTATTACCTTTCCCGGTATTTGGCTCCGTATTTGGCTCTTCGGAATCTTTGTAAATAACTTCCGGTATCGGTTCATGTGAACTTGCTTTCATGCGGTCGTCTGGTAAGTTATTTTGGTATGTATTATCTTTCAAATAAATATAATCATGAGCCTCATTTTTGAAGTCTGGGTTTTTGGTTTCTTCGTGTTTGCTTGGTGTGTCAATCTTCTGCAAGTAAAGTAAGCATAATTATAATCACGGTGTCGGGTTATTTGAGATCAGTTACTTTTATAAATTAGTCGATTATGTGGGTAATGGTGATATGGCATAAGGCCGAAAGAATGGGGTGTCCAGTGCAGATCGACCTCACTGGGGATTTTCTAAGCGTAGCTTAGATGTGACACAATAGAGAAAGTATGGGGCATCCAGTGGGATCGAACTAACTATCCAGTCGTAACTAAGCAGGCGAGATAATCTTGCTATGTGGGGAATGGTGATACGGCATTAGGCCGAAAGAATGGGGTGTCCAGTGCGGATCGAACTCACTGGTGTTTTTCTAAACGTAGCTTAGATATGGCACATGAGAGAAAGTATGGGGCATACAGTGGGATCGAACTAACTATCCAGTCGTAACTAAGCAGGCGAGATAATCTTGCTATGTGGGTAAAGGTGATATGGCATAAGGCTGAAAGAAAGGGGTGTCCAGTGGGGATCGAACTCACAGGTGTTTTCTAAGCGTAGCTTAGATATGGCACATGAGAGAAAGTATGGGGCATCCAGTGGGATCGAACTAACTATCCAGTCGTAACTAAGCAGGCGAGATAATCTTGCTATGTGGGTAATGGTGATATGGCATAAGGTTGAAAGAATGGGGTATCCAGTGGGGTTCGAACTCACTAGTGTTTTTCTAAGCGTAGCTTAGATATGGCACATGAGAGAAAGTATGGGGCATCCAGTGGGATCGAACTAACTATCCAGTCGTAACTAAGCAGGCGAGATAATCTTGCTATGTGGGTAAAGGTGATATGGCATAAGGCCGAAAGAATGGAGTGTCCAATGCGGAACGAACTCACAGGTGTTTTTCTAAGCGTAGCTTAGATATGGCACATGAGAGAAAGTATGGGGCATCCAGTGGGATCGAACTAACTATCCAGTCGTAATTAAGCAGGTGAGATAATCTTGATATGTGGGGAATGGTGATATGGCATAAGGCTGAAAGAATGGGGTGTCCAGTGGGGATCGAACTCACTGGTGTTTTTCTAAGCGTAGCTTAGACATGGCACATGAGAGAAAATATGGGGCATCCAGTGGGATCGAACTAACTATCCAGTCGTAACTAAGCAGGGGAGATAATCTTGCTATGTGGGTAATGGTGATATGGCATAAGGCCGAAAGAATGGAGTATCCAATGCGGATCGAACTCACAGGTGTTTTTCTAAGCGTAGCTTAGATATGGCACAAGAGAGAAAGTATGGGGCATCCAGTGGGATCGAACTAACTATCCAGTCGTAACTAAGCAGGCGAGATAATCTTGCTATGTGGGTAAAGGTGATATGGCATGAGGCCAAAAGAATGGAGTGTCCAATGCGGATCGAACTCACAGGTGTTTTTCTAAGCGTAGCTTAGATATGGCATAAGAGAGAAAGTATGGGGCATCCAGTGGGATCGAACTAACTATCCAGTCGTAACTAAGCAGGCGAGATAATCTTGCTATGTGGGGAATGGTGATACGGCATTAGCCCGAAAGAATGGAGTGTCCAGTGCGGATCGAACTCATTGGTGTTTTTCTAAGCGTAGCTTAGATATGGCACATGAGAGAAAGTATGGGGCATCCAGTGGGATCGAACTAACTATCCAGTCGTAACTAAGCAGGCGAGATAATCTTGCTATGTGGGTAAAGGTGATATGGCATAAGGCCGAAAGAATGGAGTGTCCAATGCGGATCGAACTCACAGGTGTTTTTCTAAGCGTAGCTTAGATATGGAACAAGAGAGAAAGTATGGGGCATCCAGTGGGATCGAACTAACTATCCAGTCGTAACTAAGCAGGCGAGATAATCTTGCTATGTGGGGAATGGTAATACGGCATTAGGCCGAAAGAATGGGGTGTCCAGTGCGGATCGAACACACTGGTGTTTTTCTAAGCGTAGCTTAGATATGGCACATGAGAGAAAGTATGGGGCATCCAGTGGGATCGAAATAACTATCCAGTCGTAACTAAGCAAGCGAGATAATCTTGCTATGTGGGTAAAGGTGATATGGCATAAGGCCGAAAGAATGGAGTGTCCAATGCGGATCGAACTCACAGGTGTTTTTCTAAGCGTAGCTTAGATAGGGCATAAGAGAGAAAGTATGGGGCATCCAGTGGGATCGAAGTAACTATCCAGTCGTAACTAAGCAGGCGAGATAATCTTGCTATGTGGGGAATGGTGATGCGGCATTAGGCCGAAAGAATGGGGTGTCCAGTGCGGATCGAACTCACTGGTGTTTTTCTAAGCGTAGCTAAGATATGGCACAAGAGAGAAAGTATGTGGTATCGAACTAACTATCCAGTCGTAAATAAGCAGGCGAGATAATCTTGCTATGTGGGTAAAGGTGATATGGCATAAGGCCGAAAGAATGGAGTGTCCAATGCGGATGGAACTCACAGGTGTTTTTCTAAGCGTAGCTTAGATATGGCACAAGAGAGAAAGTCTGGGGCATCCAGTGGGATCGAACTAACTATCCAGTCGTAATTAAGCAGGCGAGATAATCTTGCTATGTGGGGAATGGTGATATGGCATCAGGCTGAAAGAATGGGGTGTCCAGTGGGGATCGAACTCACTGGTGTTTTTCTAAGCGTAGCTTAGATATGGCACATGAGAGAAAATATGGGGCATCCAGTGGGATCGAACTAACTATCCAGTCGTAACTAAGCAGGGGAGATAATCTTGCTATGTGGGTAATGGTGATATGGCATCAGGCCGAAAGAATGGAGTGTCCAATGCGGATCGAACTCACAAGTGTTTTTCTAAGCGTAGCTTAGATATGGCACATGAGAGAAAGTATGGGGCATCCAGTGGGATCGAACTAACTATCCAGTCGTAACGAACCAGGCGAGATAATCTTGCTATGTGGGTAAAGGTGATATGGCATAAGGCCGAAAGATTGGAGTGTCCAATGCGGATCGAACTCACAGGTGTTTTTCTAAGCGAAGCTGAGATATGGCACATGAGAGAAAGTATGGGGCATCCAGTGGGATCGAACTAACTATCCAGTCGTAACTAAGCAGGCGAGATAATCTTGCTATGTGGGTAAAGGTGATATGGCATAAGGGCGAAAGAATGGAGTGTCCAATGCGGATCGAACTCACAGGTGTTTTTCTAAGCGTAGCTTAGATATGGCACAAGAGAGAAAGTATGGGGCATCCAGTGGGATCGAACTAACTATCCAGTCGTAATTAAGCAGGCGAGAAAATCTTGCTATGTGGGTAATGGTGATATGGCATAAGGCAGAAAGAATGGAGTGTCCAGTGCGGATCGCAGTCATTGGTGTTTTTCTAAGCGTAGGTTAGATATGGCACATGAGAGAAAGTATGGGGCATCCAGTGGGATCGAACTAACTATCCAGTCGTAACTAAGCAGGCGAGATAATCTTGCTATGTGGGTAAAGGTGATATGGCATAAGGCCGAAAGAATGGAGTGTCCAATGCGGATCGAACTCACAGGTGTTTTTCTAAGCGTAGCTTATATATGGAACAAGAGAGAAAGTATGGGGCATCCAGTGGGATCGAACTAACTATCCAGTCGTAACTAAGCAGGCGAGATAATCTTGCTATGTGGGGAATGGTGATACGGTATTAGGCCGAAAGAATGGGGTGTCCAGTGCGGATGGAACTCACAGGTGTTTTTCTAAGCGAAGCTTAGATATGGCACATGAGAGAAAGTATGGGGCATCCAGTGGGATCGAACTAACTATCTAGTCGTAACTAAGCAGGCGAGATAATCTTGTTATGTGGGGAATGGTGATACGGCATTAGGCCGAAAGAATGGGGTGTCCAGTGCGGATCGAACTCACTGGTGTTTTTCTAAGCGTAGCTTAGATATGGCACATGAGAGAAAGTATGGGGCATCCAGTGGGATCGAACTAACTACCCAGTCGTAACTAAGCAAGCGAGATAATCTTGCTATGTGGGTAATGGTAATATGGCATAAGGCTGAAAGAATGGGGTGTCCAGTGGGGATCGAACTCACAGGTGTTTTTCTAATCGTAGCTTAGATATGGCACATGAGAGAAAGTATGGGGCATCCAGTGGGATAGAACTAACTACCCAGTCGCAACTAAGCAGGCGAGTTAATCTTGCTATGTGGGTAATGGTGATATGGCATAAGGCTGAAAGAATGGGGTGTCCAGTGGGGATCGAACTCACTGGTGTTTTTCTAAGCGTAGCTTAGATATGGCACATGAGAGAAAGTATGGGGCATCCAGTGGGATCGAACTAACTATCCAGTCGTAACTAAGCAGGCGAGATAATCTTGCTATGTGGGTAATGGTGATATGGCATAAGGCCGAAAGAATGGAGTGTCCAGTGCGGATCGAACTCACTGGGGATTTTCTAAGCGTAGCTTAGATGTGACACAATAGAGAATGTATGGATAATCCAGTGGGATCGAACTAACTACCCAGTCGTAACTAAGCAGGCGAGATAATCTTGCTATGTGGGTAATGGTGATATGGCATAAGGCTGAAAGAATGGGGTGTCCAGTGGGGATCGAACTCACAGGTGTTTTCTAAGCGTAGCTTAGATATGGCACATGAGAGAAAGTATGGGGCATCCAGTGGGATCGAACTAACTACCCAGTCGTAACTAAGCAGGCGAGATAATCTTGCTATGTGGGTAATGGTGATATGGCATAAGGCTGAAAGAATGGGGTGTCCAGTGGGGATCGAACTCACAGGTGTTTTCTAAGCGTAGCTTAGATATGGCACAAGAGCGGAAGTATGAGGCATCCAATGGGATCGAACTAACTACCCAGTCGTAACTAAGCAGGCGAGATAATCTTGCTATGTGGGTAATGGTGATATGGCATAAGGCTGAAAGAATGGGGTGTCCAGTGGGGATCGAACTCACAGGTGTTTTTCTAAGCGTAGCTTAGATATGGCACAAGAGCGGAAGTATGAGGCATCCAATGGGATCGAACTAACTACCCAGTCGTAACTAAGCAGGCGAGATAATCTTGCTATGTGGGTAATGGTGATATGGCATAAGGCTGAAAGAATGGGGTGTCCAGTGGGGATCGAACTCACAGGTGTTTTTCTAAGCGTAGCTTAGATATGGCACATGAGAGAAAGTATGGGGCATCCAGTGGGATCGAACTAACTATCCAGTCGTAACTAAGCAGGCGAGATAATCTTGCTATGTGGGTAATGGTGATATGGCATAAGGCTGAAAGAATGGGGTGTCCAGTGGGGATCGAACTCACAGGTGTTTTTCTAAGCGTAGCTTAGATATGGCACAAGAGCGGAAGTATGAGGCATCCAATGGGATCGAACTAACTACCCAGTCGTAACTAAGCAGGCGAGATAATCTTGCTATGTGGGTAATGGTGATATGGCATAAGGCTGAAAGAATGGGGTGTGCAGTGGGGATCGAACTCACAGGTGTTTTTCTAAGCGTAGCTTAGATATGGCACAAGAGCGGAAGTATGAGGCATCCAATGGGATCGAACTAACTACCCAGTCGTAACTAAGCAGGCGAGATAATCTTGCTATGTGGGTAATGGTGATATGGCATAAGGCTGAAAGAATGGGGTGTCCAGTGGGGATCGAACTCACAGGTGTTTTTCTAAGCGTAGCTTAGATATGGCACAAGAGGGGAAGTATGAGGCATCCAATGGGATCGAACTAACTACCCAGTCGTAACTAAGCAGGCGAGATAATCTTGCTATGTGGGTAATGGTGATATGGCATAAGGCTGAAAGAATGGGGTGTCCAGTGGGGATCGAACTCACAGGTGTTTTTCTAAGCGTAGCTTAGATATGGCACAAGAGCGGAAGTATGAGGCATCCAATGGGATCGAACTAACTACCCAGTCGTAACTAAGCAGGCGAGATAATCTTGCTATGTGGGTAATGGTGATATGGCATAAGGCTGAAAGAATGGGGTGTCCAGTGGGGATCGAACTCACAGGTGTTTTTCTAAGCGTAGCTTAGATATGGCACAAGAGCGGAAGTATGAGGCATCCAATGGGATCGAACTAACTACCCAGTCGTAACTAAGCAGGCGAGATAATCTTGCTATGTGGGTAATGGTGATATGGAATAAGGCTGAAAGAATGGGGTGTCCAGTGGGGATCGAACTCACAGGTGTTTTTCTAAGCGTAGCTTAGATATGGCACATGAGAGAAAGTATGGGGCATCCAGTGGGATCGAACTAACTATCCAGTCGTAACTAAGCAGGCGAGATAATCTTGCTATGTGGGTAATGGTGATATGGCATAAGGCCGAAAGAATGGGGTGTCCAGTGGGGATCGAACTCACTGGTGTTTTTCTAAGCGTAGCTTAGATATGGCACATGAGAGAAAGTATGGGGCATCCAGTGGGATCGAACTAACTATCCAGTCGTAACTAAGCAGGCGAGATAATCTTGCTATGTGGGTAATGGTGATATGGTATAAGGCCGAAAGAATGGAGTGTCCAGTGCGGATCGAACTCACTGGGGATTTTCTAAGCGTAGCTTAGATGTGACACAAGAGCGGAAGAATGGGGCATCCACTGAGGATCGAACTAACTATCCAGTCGTAACTAAGCAGGCGAGATAATCTTGCTATGTGGGGAATGGTGATATGGCATAAGTCCGAAATAATGGGGTGCCCAGTGGGGATCGAACTCACTGGTGTTTTTCTAAGCGTAGCTTAGATATGGCACAAGAGCGGAAGTATGGGGCATCCAGTGGGATCGAACTAACTATCCAGTCGTAACTAAGCAGGCGAGATAATCTTGCTATGTGGGTGAAGGTGATATGGCATAAGGCCGAAAGAATGGAGTGTCCAATGCGGATCGAACTCACAGGTGTTTTTCTAAGCGAAGCTTATATATGGCACATGAGAGAAAGTATGGGGCATCCAGTGGGATCGAACTAACTATCCAGTCGTAACTAAGCAGGCGAGATAATCTTGCTATGTGGGGAATGGTGATACGGCATTAGGCCGAAAGAATGGAGTTTCCAATGCGGATCGAACTCACTGGGGATTTTCTAAGCGTAGCTTAGATGTGACACAATAGAGAAAGTATGGGGCATCCAGTGGGATCGAACTAACTACCCAGTCGTAACTAAGCAAGCGAGATAATCTTGCTATGTGGGTAATGGTGATATGGCATAAGGCTGACAGAATGGGGTGTCCAGTGGGGATCGAACTCACAGGTGTTTTTCTAAGCGTAGCTTATATATGGCACATGAGAGAAAGTATGGGGCATCCAGTGGGATCGAACTAACTATCCAGTCGTAACTAAGCAGGCGAGATAATCTTGTTATGTGGGTAAAGGTGATATGGCATAAGGCTGAAAGAATGGGGTGTCCAGTGGGGATCGAACTCACTGGTGTTTTTCTAAGCGTAGCTTAGATATGGCACATGAGAGAAAGTATGGGGCATACAGTGGGATCGAACTAACTATCCAGTCGTAACTAAGCAGGCGAGATAATCTTGCTATGTGGGTAATGGTGATATGGCATAAGGAACTGAAAGAATGGGGTGTCCAGTGGGGATCGAACTCACAGGTGTTTTTCCTAAGCGTAGCTTAGATATGGCACAAGAGCGGAAGTATGGGGCATCCAGTGGGATCGAACTAACTATCCAGTCGTAACTAAGCAGGCGAGATAATCTTGCTATGTGGGTAATGGTGATATGGCATAAGGCCGAAAGAATGGGGTGTCCAGTGGGGATCGAACTCACTGGTGTTTTTCTAAGCGTAGCTTAGATATGGCACAAGAGCGGAAGTATGGGGCATCCAGTGGGATCGAACTAACTATCCAGTCGTAACTAAGCAGGCGAGATAATCTTGCGATGTGGGTAAAGGTGATATGGTATAAGGCCGAAAGAATGGAGTGTCCAGTGCGGATCGAACTCACTGGTGTTTTTCTAAGCGTGGCATAGATATGGCACAAGAGAGAAAGTATGGGGCATCCAGTGGGATCGAACTAACTATCCAGTCGTAACTAAGCAGGCGAGATAATCTTGCTATGTGGGTAATGGTGATATGGCATTAGGCCGAAAGAATAGGGTGTCCAGTGGGGATCGAACTCACTGGGGATTTTCTAAGCGTAGCTTAGATGTGACACAAGAGCGGAAGTATGGGGCATCCAGTGAGGATCGAACTAACTATCCAGTCGTAACTAAGCAGGCGAGATAATCTTGCTATGTGGGGAATGGTGATATGGCATTAGGCCGAAAGAATGGAGTGTCCAGTGCGGATCGAACTCACTGGGGATTTTCTAAGCGTAGCTTAGATGTGACACAATAGAGAAAGTATGGGGCATCCAGTGGGATAGAACTAACTACCCAGTCGTAACTAAGCAAGCGAGATAATCTTGCTATGTGGGTAATGGTGATATGGCATAAGGCTGACAGAATGGGGTGTCCAGTGGGGATCGAACTCACAGGTGTTTTTCTAAGCGTAGCTTATATATGGCACATGAGAGAAAGTATGGAGCATCCAGTGGGATCGAACTAATTATCCAGTCGTAACTAAGCAGGCGAGATAATCTTGTTATGTGGGTAAAGGTGATATGGCATAAGGTTGAAAGAATGGGGTGTCCAGTGGGGATCGAACTCACTGGTGTTTTTCTAAGCGTAGCTTAGATATGGCACAATAGAGAAAGTATGGGGCATCCAGTGGGATCGAACTAACTACCCAGTCGTAACTAAGCAAGCGAGATAATCTTGCTATGTGGGTAATGGTGATATGGCATTAGGCCGAAAGAATAGGGTGTCCAGTGGGGATCGAACTCACTGGGGATTTTCTAAGCGTAGCTTAGATGTGACACAAGAGCGGAAGTATGGGGCATCCAGTGAGGATCGAACTAACTATCCAGTCGTAACTAAGCAGGCGAGATAATCTTGCTATGTGGGGAATGGTGATATGGCATAAGTCCGAAAGAATGGGGTGTCCAGTGGGGATCGAACTCACTGGTGTTTTTCTAAGCCTAGATTAGATATGGCACAAGAGCGGAAGCATGGGGCATCCAGTGGGATCGAACTAACTATCCAGTCGTAACTAAGCAGGCGAGATAATCTTGCTATGTGGGTGAAGGTGATATGGCATAAGGCCGAAAGAATGGAGTGTCCAATGAGGATCGAACTCACAGGTGTTTTTCTAAGCGAAGCTTATATATGGCACATGAGAGAAAGTATGGGGCATCCAGTGGGATCGAACTAACTATCCAGTCGTAACTAAGCAGGCGAGATAATCTTGCTATGTGGGGAATGGTGATACGGCATTAGGCCGAAAGAATGGAGTGTCCAGTGCGGATCGAACTCACTGGGGATTTTCTAAGCGTAGCTTAGATGTGACACAATAGAGAAAGTATGGGGCATCCAGTGGGATAGAACTAACTACCCAGTCGTAACTAAGCAAGCGAGATAATCTTGCTATGTGGGTAATGGTGATATGGCATAATGCTGAAAGAATGGGGTGTCCAGTGGGGATCGAACTCACAGGTGTTTTTCTAAGCGTAGCTTAGATAAGTCACATGAGAGAAAGTATGGGGCATCCAGTGGTATCGAACTAACCATCCAGTCGTAACTAAGCAGGCGAGATAATCTTGCTATGTGGGTAATGGTGATATGGCATAAGGCTGAAAGAATGGGGTGTCCAGTGGGGATCGAACTCACTGGTGTTTTTCTAAGCGTAGATTAGATATGGCACATGAGAGAAAGTATGGGGCATCCAGTGGGATCGAACTAACTATCCAGTCGTAACTAAGCAGGCGAGATAATCTTGCTATGTGGGTGAAGGTGATATGGCATAAGGCCGAAAGAATGGAGTGTCCAATGAGGATCGAACTCACAGGTGTTTTTCTAAGCGAAGCTTATATATGGCACATGAGAGAAAGTATGGGGCATCCAGTGGGATCGAACTAACTATCCAGTCGTAACTAAGCAGGCGAGATAATCTTGCTATGTGGGGAATGGTGATACGGCATTAGGCCGAAAGAATGGAGTGTCCAGTGCGGATCGAACTCACTGGGGATTTTCTAAGCGTAGCTTAGATGTGACACAATAGAGAAAGTATGGGGCATCCAGTGGGATAGAACTAACTACCCAGTCGTAACTAAGCAAGCGAGATAATCTTGCTATGTGGGTAATGGTGATATGGCATAATGCTGAAAGAATGGGGTGTCCAGTGGGGATCGAACTCACAGGTGTTTTTCTAAGCGTAGCTTAGATATGTCACATGAGAGAAAGTATGGGGCATCCAGTGGTATCGAACTAACCATCCAGTCGTAACTAAGCAGGCGAGATAATCTTGCTATGTGGGTAATGGTGATATGGCATAAGGCTGAAAGAATGGGGTGTCCAGTGGGGATCGAACTCACTGGTGTTTTTCTAAGCGTAGATTAGATATGGCACATGAGAGAAAGTATGGGGCATCCAGTGGGATCGAACTAACTATCCAGTCGTAACTAAGCAGGCGAGATAATCTTGCTATGTGGGTAATGGTGATATGGCATAAGGCAGAAAGAATGGGGTGTCCAGTGGGGATCGAACTCACAGGTGTTTTTCTAAGCGTAGCTTAGATATGGCACAAGAGCGGAAGTATGGGGCATCCAGTGGGATCGAACTAACTATCCAGTCGTAACTAAGCAGGCGAGATAATCTTGCTATGTGGGTAATGGTGATATGGCATAAGGCCGAAAGAATGGGGTGTCCAGTGGGGATCGAACTCACTGGTGTTTTTCTAAGCGTAGCTTAGATATGGCACAATAGAGAAAGTATGGGGCATCCAGTGGGATCGAACTAACTATCCAGTCGTAACGAAGCAGGCGAGATAATCTTGCTATGTGGGTAATGGTGATATGGCATAAGGCCGAAAGAATGGGGTGTCCAGTGGGGATCGAACTCACTGGTGTTTTTCTAAGCGTAGCTTAGATATGGCAAAAGAGCGGAAGTATGGGGCATCCAGTGGGATCGAACTAACTATCCAGTCGTAACTAAGCAGGCGAGATAATCTTGCGATGTGGGTAAAGGTGATATGGTATAAGGCCGAAAGAATGGAGTGTCCAGTGCGGATCGAACTCACTGGTGTTTTTCTAAGCGTGGCATAGATATGGCACAAGAGAGAAAGTATGGGGCATCCAGTGGGATCGAACTAACTATCCAGTCGTAACTAAGCAGGCGAGATAACCTTGCTATGTGGGTAATGGTGATATGGCATAATGCTGAAAGAATGGGGTGTCCAGTGCGGATCGAACTCACTGGGGATTTTCTAAGCGTAGATTAGATGTGACACATGAGAGAAAGTATAGAGCATCGGGTGGGATCGAACTAACTATCCAGTCGTAACTAAGCAGGCGAGATAATCTTGCTATATGGTAAAGGGGATATGGCATAAGGTCGAAAGAATGGAGTGTCCAGTGCGGATCGAACTCACTGGGGATTTTCTAAGCGTAGCTTAGATGTGACACGATAGAGAAAGTATGGGGCATCCAGTGGGATCGAACTAACTATCCAGTCGTAACAAAGCAGGCGAGATAATCTTGCTATGTGGGTAATGGTGATATGGCATAAGGCTGAAAGAATGGGGTGTCCAGTGGGGATCGAACTCACTGGTGTTTTTCTAAGCGTAGCTTAGATATGGCACATGAGAGAAAGTATGGGGCATACAGTGGGATCGAACTAACTATCCAGTCGTAACTAAGCAGGCGAGATAATCTTGATATGTGGTAAAGGGGATATGGCATAAGGCCGAAAGAATGGAGTGTCCAGTGCGGATCGAACTCACTGGGGATTTTCTAAGCGTAGCTTAGATGTGACACAATAGAGAAAGTATGGGGCATCCAGTGGGATCGAACTAACTACCCAGTCGTAACTAAGCAAACGAGATAATCTTGCTATGTGGGTAATGGTGATATGGCATAAGGCTGAAAGAATGGGGTGTCCAGTGGGGATCGAACTCACAGGTGTTTTTCTAAGCGTAGCTTATATATGGCACATGAGAGAAAGTATGGGGCATCCAGTGGGATCGAACTAACCATCCAGTCGTAACTAAGCAGGCGAGATAATCTTGCTATGTGGGTAATGGTGATATGGCATAAGGCTGAAAGAATGGGGTGTCCAGTGGGGATCGAACTCACTGGTGTTTTTCTAAGCGTAGATTAGATATGGCACATGAGAGAAAGTATGGGGCATCCAGTGGGATCGAACTAACTATCCAGTCGTAACTAAGCAGGCGAGATAATCTTGCTATGTGGGTAATGGTGATATGCCATAAGGCTGAAAGAATGGGGTGTCCAGTGGGGATCGAACTCACTGGTGTTTTTTTAAGCGTAGCTTAGATATGGCACATGAGAGAAAGTATGGGGCATCCAGTGGCATCGAACTAACTATCCAGTCGTAACTAAGCAGGCGAGATAATCTTGCTATGTGGGTAATGGTGATATGGCATAAGGCCGAAAGAATGGGGTGTCCAGTGGGGATCGAACTCACAGGTGTTTTTCTAAGCGTAGCTTAGATATGGCACAAGAGCGGTAGTATGGGGCATCCAGTGGGATCGAACTAACTATCCAGTCGTAACTAAGCAGGCGAGATAATCTTGCTATGTGGGTAATGGTGATATGGCATAAGGCCGAAAGAATGGGGTGTCCAGTGGGGATCGAACTCACTGGTGTTTTTCCTAAGCGTAGCTTAGATATGGCACAATAGAGAAAGTATGGGGCATCCAGTGGGATCGAACTAACTATCCAGTCGTAACGAAGCAGGCGAGATAATCTTGCTATGTGGGTAATGGTGATATGGCATAAGGCCGAAAGAATGGGGTGTCCAGTGGGGATCGAACTCACTGGTGTTTTTCTAAGCGCAGCTTAGATATGGCACAAGAGCGGAAGTATGGGGCATCCAGTGGGATCGAACTAACTATCCAGTCGTAACTAAGCAGGCGAGATAATCTTGCGATGTGGGTAAAGGTGATATGGTATAAGGCCGAAAGAATGGAGTGTCCAGTGCGGATCGAACTCACTGGTGTTTTTCTAAGCGTGGCATAGATATGGCACAAGAGAGAAAGTATGGGGCATCCAGTGGGATCGAACTAACTATCCAGTCGTAACTAAGCAGGCGAGATAACCTTGCTATGTGGGTAATGGTGATATGGCATAATGCTGAAAGAATGGGGTGTCCAGTGCGGATCGAACTCACTGGGGATTTTCTAAGCGTAGATTAGATGTGACACATGAGAGAAAGTATAGAGCATCGGGTGGGATCGAACTAACTATCCAGTCGTATCTAAGCAGGCGAGATAATCTTGCTATATGGTAAAGGGGATATGGCATAAGGCCGAAAGAATGGAGTGTCCAGTGCGGATCGAACTCACTGGGGATTTTCTAAGCGTAGCTTAGATGTGACACGATAGAGAAAGTATGGGGCATCCAGTGGGATCGAACTAACTATCCAGTCGTAACTAAGCAGGCGAGATAATCTTGCTATGTGGGTAATGGTGATATGGCAGAAGACCGAAAGAATGGGGTGTCCAGTGGGGATCGAACTCACTGGTGTTTTTCTAAGCTTAGCTTAGATATGGCACAAGAGCGGAAGTATGGGGCATCCAGTGGGATCGAACTAACTATCCAGTCGTAACTAAGCAGGCGAGATAATCTTGCTATGTGGGTAATGGTGATATGGCATAAGGCCGAAAGAATGGGGTGTCCAGTGGGGATCGAACTCACTGGTGTTTTTCTAAGCGTAGCTTAGATATGGCACAAGAGCGGAAGTATGGGGCATCCAGTGGGATCGAACTAACTAACCAGTCGTAACTAAGCAGGCGAGATAATCTTTCTATGTGGGTAAAGGTGATATGGTATAAGGCCGAAAGAATGGAGTGTCCAGTGCGGATCGAACTCACTGGGGATTTTCTAAGCGTAGATTAGATATGGCACAAGAGCGGAAGTATGGGGCATCCAGTGGGATCGAACTAACTATTCAGTCGTAACTAAGCAGGCGAGATAATCTTGTTATGTGGGTAAAGGTGATATGGCATAAGGCCGAAAGAATGGAGTGTCCAATGCGGATCGAACTCACAGGTGTTTTTCTAAGCGAAGCTTAGATATGGCACATGAGAGAAAGTATGGGGCATCCAGTGGGATCGAACTAACTATCCAGTCGTAACTAAGCAAGCGAGATAATCTTGATATGTGGGTAATGGTGATATGGCATAAGGCTGAAAGAATGGGGTATCCAGTGGGGATCGAACTCACAGGTGTTTTTCTAAGCGTAGCTTAGATATGGCACATGAGAGAAAGTATGGGGCATCCAGTGGGATCGAACTAACTATCCAGTCGTAACTAAGCAGCCGAGATAATCTTGCTATGTGGGTAATGGTGATATGGCATAAGGCTGAAAGAATGGGGTGTCCAGTGGGGATCGAACTCACTGGTGTTTTTCTAAGCGTAGCTTAGATATGGCACATGAGAGAAAGTATGGGGCATCCAGTGGGATCGAACTAACTATCCAGTCGTAACTAAGCAGGCGAGATAATCTTGCTATGTGGGTAATGGTGATATGGCATAAGGCCGAAAGAATGGAGTGTCCAGTGCGGATCGAACTCACTGGGGATTTTCTAAGCGTAGCTTAGATGTGACACAATAGAGAATGTATGGATAATCCTGTGGGATCGAACTAACTACCCAGTCGTAACTAAGCAGGCGAGATAATCTTGCTATGTGGGTAATGGTGATATGGCATAAGGCTGAAAGAATGGGGTGTCCAGTGGGGATCGAACTCACAGGTGTTTTTCTAAGCGTAGCTTAGATATGGCACATGAGAGAAAGTATGGGGCATCCAGTGGGATCGAACTAACTACCCAGTCGTAACTAAGCAGGCGAGATAATCTTGCTATGTGGGTAATGGTGATATGGCATAAGGCTGAAAGAATGGGGTGTCCAGTGGGGATCGAACTCACAGGTGTTTTTCTAAGCGTAGCTTAGATATGGCACAAGAGCGGAAGTATGAGGCATCCAATGGGATCGAACTAACTACCCAGTCGTAACTAAGCAGGCGAGATAATCTTGCTATGTGGGTAATGGTGATATGGCATAAGGCTGAAAGAATGGGGTGTCCAGTGGGGATCGAACTCACAGGTGTTTTTCTAAGCGTAGCTTAGATATGGCACAAGAGCGGAAGTATGAGGCATCCAATGGGATCGAACTAACTACCCAGTCGTAACTAAGCAGGCGAGATAATCTTGCTATGTGGGTAATGGTGATATGGCATAAGGCTGAAAGAATGGGGTGTCCAGTGGGGATCGAACTCACAGGTGTTTTTCTAAGCGTAGCTTAGATATGGCACATGAGAGAAAGTATGGGGCATCCAGTGGGATCGAACTAACTATCCAGTCGTAACTAAGCAGGCGAGATAATCTTGCTATGTGGGTAATGGTGATATGGCATAAGGCTGAAAGAATGGGGTGTCCAGTGGGGATCGAACTCACAGGTGTTTTTCTAAGCGTAGCTTAGATATGGCACAAGAGCGGAAGTATGAGGCATCCAATGGGATCGAACTAACTACCCAGTCGTAACTAAGCAGGCGAGATAATCTTGCTATGTGGGTAATGGTGATATGGCATAAGGCTGAAAGAATGGGGTGTGCAGTGGGGATCGAACTCACAGGTGTTTTTCTAAGCGTAGCTTAGATATGGCACAAGAGCGGAAGTATGAGGCATCCAATGGGATCGAACTAACTACCCAGTCGTAACTAAGCAGGCGAGATAATCTTGCTATGTGGGTAATGGTGATATGGCATAAGGCTGAAAGAATGGGGTGTCCAGTGGGGATCGAACTCACAGGTGTTTTTCTAAGCGTAGCTTAGATATGGCACAAGAGCGGAAGTATGAGGCATCCAATGGGATCGAACTAACTACCCAGTCGTAACTAAGCAGGCGAGATAATCTTGCTATGTGGGTAATGGTGATATGGCATAAGGCTGAAAGAATGGGGTGTCCAGTGGGGATCGAACTCACAGGTGTTTTTCTAAGCGTAGCTTAGATATGGCACAAGAGCGGAAGTATGAGGCATCCAATGGGATCGAACTAACTACCCAGTCGTAACTAAGCAGGCGAGATAATCTTGCTATGTGGGTAATGGTGATATGGCATAAGGCTGAAAGAATGGGGTGTCCAGTGGGGATCGAACTCACAGGTGTTTTTCTAAGCGTAGCTTAGATATGGCACAAGAGCGGAAGTATGAGGCATCCAATGGGATCGAACTAACTACCCAGTCGTAACTAAGCAGGCGAGATAATCTTGCTATGTGGGTAATGGTGATATGGAATAAGGCTGAAAGAATGGGGTGTCCAGTGGGGATCGAACTCACAGGTGTTTTTCTAAGCGTAGCTTAGATATGGCACATGAGAGAAAGTATGGGGCATCCAGTGGGATCGAACTAACTATCCAGTCGTAACTAAGCAGGCGAGATAATCTTGCTATGTGGGTAATGGTGATATGGCATAAGGACGAAAGAATGGGGTGTCCAGTGGGGATCGAACTCACTGGTGTTTTTCTAAGCGTAGCTTAGATATGGCACATGAGAGAAAGTATGGGGCATCCAGTGGGATCGAACTAACTATCCAGTCGTAACTAAGCAGGCGAGATAATCTTGCTATGTGGGTAATGGTGATATGGTATAAGGCCGAAAGAATGGAGTGTCCAGTGCGGATCGAACTCACTGGGGATTTTCTAAGCGTAGCTTAGATGTGACACAAGAGCGGAAGAATGGGGCATCCACTGAGGATCGAACTAACTATCCAGTCGTAACTAAGCAGGCGAGATAATCTTGCTATGTGGGGAATGGTGATATGGCATAAGTCCGAAATAATGGGGTGCCCAGTGGGGATCGAACTCACTGGTGTTTTTCAAGCGTAGCTTAGATATGGCACAAGAGCGGAAGTATGGGGCATCCAGTGGGATCGAACTAACTATCCAGTCGTAACTAAGCAGGCGAGATAATCTTGCTATGTGGGTGAAGGTGATATGGCATAAGGCCGAAAGAATGGAGTGTCCAATGCGGATCGAACTCACAGGTGTTTTTCTAAGCGAAGCTTATATATGGCACATGAGAGAAAGTATGGGGCATCCAGTGGGATCGAACTAACTATCCAGTCGTAACTAAGCAGGCGAGATAATCTTGCTATGTGGGGAATGGTGATACGGCATTAGGCCGAAAGAATGGAGTTTCCAATGCGGATCGAACTCACTGGGGATTTTCTAAGCGTAGCTTAGATGTGACACAATAGAGAAAGTATGGGGCATCCAGTGGGATCGAACTAACTACCCAGTCGTAACTAAGCAAGCGAGATAATCTTGCTATGTGGGTAATGGTGATATGGCATAAGGCTGACAGAATGGGGTGTCCAGTGGGGATCGAACTCACAGGTGTTTTTCTAAGCGTAGCTTATATATGGCACATGAGAGAAAGTATGGGGCATCCAGTGGGATCGAACTAACTATCCAGTCGTAACTAAGCAGGCGAGATAATCTTGTTATGTGGGTAAAGGTGATATGGCATAAGGCTGAAAGAATGGGGTGTCCAGTGGGGATCGAACTCACTGGTGTTTTTCTAAGCGTAGCTTAGATATGGCACATGAGAGAAAGTATGGGGCATACAGTGGGATCGAACTAACTATCCAGTCGTAACTAAGCAGGCGAGATAATCTTGCTATGTGGGTAATGGTGATATGGCATAATGCTGAAAGAATGGGGTGTCCAGTGGGGATCGAACTCACAGGTGTTTTTCTAAGCGTAGTTTAGATATGGCACATGAGAGAAAGTATGGGGCATCCAGTGGGATCGAACTAACTATCCAGTCGTAACTAAGCAGGCGAGATAATCTTGCTATGTGGGTAATGGTGATATGGCATAAGGCTGAAAGAATGGGGTGTCCAGTGGGGATCGAACTCACAGGTGTTTTTCTAAGCGTAGCTTAGATATGGCACAAGAGCGGAAGTATGGGGCATCCAGTGGGATCGAACTAACTATCCAGTCGTAACTAAGCAGGCGAGATAATCTTGCTATGTGGGTAATGGTGATATGGCATAAGGCCGAAAGAATGGGGTGTCCAGTGGGGATCGAACTCACTGGTGTTTTTCTAAGCGTAGCTTAGATATGGCACAAGAGCGGAAGTATGGGGCATCCAGTGGGATCGAACTAACTATCCAGTCGTAACTAAGCAGGCGAGATAATCTTGCGATGTGGGTAAAGGTGATATGGTATAAGGCCGAAAGAATGGAGTGTCCAGTGCGGATCGAACTCACTGGTGTTTTTCTAAGCGTGGCATAGATATGGCACAAGAGAGAAAGTATGGGGCATCCAGTGGGATCGAACTAACTATCCAGTCGTAACTAAGCAGGCGAGATAATCTTGCTATGTGGGTAATGGTGATATGGCATTAGGCCGAAAGAATAGGGTGTCCAGTGGGGATCGAACTCACTGGGGATTTTCTAAGCGTAGCTTAGATGTGACACAAGAGCGGAAGTATGGGGCATCCAGTGAGGATCGAACTAACTATCCAGTCGTAACTAAGCAGGCGAGATAATCTTGCTATGTGGGGAATGGTGATATGGCATTAGGCCGAAAGAATGGAGTGTCCAGTGCGGATCGAACTCACTGGGGATTTTCTAAGCGTAGCTTAGATGTGACACAATAGAGAAAGTATGGGGCATCCAGTGGGATAGAACTAACTACCCAGTCGTAACTAAGCAAGCGAGATAATCTTGCTATGTGGGTAATGGTGATATGGCATAAGGCTGACAGAATGGGGTGTCCAGTGGGGATCGAACTCACAGGTGTTTTTCTAAGCGTAGCTTATATATGGCACATGAGAGAAAGTATGGAGCATCCAGTGGGATCGAACTAATTATCCAGTCGTAACTAAGCAGGCGAGATAATCTTGTTATGTGGGTAAAGGTGATATGGCATAAGGTTGAAAGAATGGGGTGTCCAGTGGGGATCGAACTCACTGGTGTTTTTCTAAGCGTAGCTTAGATATGGCACAATAGAGAAAGTATGGGGCATCCAGTGGGATCGAACTAACTACCCAGTCGTAACTAAGCAAGCGAGATAATCTTGCTATGTGGGTAATGGTGATATGGCATTAGGCCGAAAGAATAGGGTGTCCAGTGGGGATCGAACTCACTGGGGATTTTCTAAGCGTAGCTTAGATGTGACACAAGAGCGGAAGTATGGGGCATCCAGTGAGGATCGAACTAACTATCCAGTCGTAACTAAGCAGGCGAGATAATCTTGCTATGTGGGGAATGGTGATATGGCATAAGTCCGAAAGAATGGGGTGTCCAGTGGGGATCGAACTCACTGGTGTTTTTCTAAGCGTAGATTAGATATGGCACAAGAGCGGAAGCATGGGGCATCCAGTGGGATCGAACTAACTATCCAGTCGTAACTAAGCAGGCGAGATAATCTTGCTATGTGGGTGAAGGTGATATGGCATAAGGCCGAAAGAATGGAGTGTCCAATGAGGATCGAACTCACAGGTGTTTTTCTAAGCGAAGCTTATATATGGCACATGAGAGAAAGTATGGGGCATCCAGTGGGATCGAACTAACTATCCAGTCGTAACTAAGCAGGCGAGATAATCTTGCTATGTGGGGAATGGTGATACGGCATTAGGCCGAAAGAATGGAGTGTCCAGTGCGGATCGAACTCACTGGGGATTTTCTAAGCGTAGCTTAGATGTGACACAATAGAGAAAGTATGGGGCATCCAGTGGGATAGAACTAACTACCCAGTCGTAACTAAGCAAGCGAGATAATCTTGCTATGTGGGTAATGGTGATATGGCATAATGCTGAAAGAATGGGGTGTCCAGTGGGGATCGAACTCACAGGTGTTTTTCAAGCGTAGCTTAGATATGTCACATGAGAGAAAGTATGGGGCATCCAGTGGTATCGAACTAACCATCCAGTCGTAACTAAGCAGGCGAGATAATCTTGCTATGTGGGTAATGGTGATATGGCATAAGGCTGAAAGAATGGGGTGTCCAGTGGGGATCGAACTCACTGGTGTTTTTCTAAGCGTAGATTAGATATGGCACATGAGAGAAAGTATGGGGCATCCAGTGGGATCGAACTAACTATCCAGTCGTAACTAAGCAGGCGAGATAATCTTGCTATGTGGGTAATGGTGATATGGCATAAGGCAGAAAGAATGGGGTGTCCAGTGGGGATCGAACTCACAGGTGTTTTTCTAAGCGTAGCTTAGATATGGCACAAGAGCGGAAGTATGGGGCATCCAGTGGGATCGAACTAACTATCCAGTCGTAACTAAGCAGGCGAGATAATCTTGCTATGTGGGTAATGGTGATATGGCATAAGGCCGAAAGAATGGGGTGTCCAGTGGGGATCGAACTCACTGGTGTTTTTCTAAGCGTAGCTTAGATATGGCACAATAGAGAAAGTATGGGGCATCCAGTGGGATCGAACTAACTATCCAGTCGTAACGAAGCAGGCGAGATAATCTTGCTATGTGGGTAATGGTGATATGGCATAAGGCCGAAAGAATGGGGTGTCCAGTGGGGATCGAACTCACTGGTGTTTTTCTAAGCGTAGCTTAGATATGGCACAAGAGCGGAAGTATGGGGCATCCAGTGGGATCGAACTAACTATCCAGTCGTAACTAAGCAGGCGAGATAATCTTGCGATGTGGGTAAAGGTGATATGGTATAAGGCCGAAAGAATGGAGTGTCCAGTGCGGATCGAACTCACTGGTGTTTTTCTAAGCGTGGCATAGATATGGCACAAGAGAGAAAGTATGGGGCATCCAGTGGGATCGAACTAACTATCCAGTCGTAACTAAGCAGGCGAGATAACCTTGCTATGTGGGTAATGGTGATATGGCATAATGCTGAAAGAATGGGGTGTCCAGTGCGGATCGAACTCACTGGGGATTTTCTAAGCGTAGATTAGATGTGACACATGAGAGAAAGTATAGAGCATCGGGTGGGATCGAACTAACTATCCAGTCGTAACTAAGCAGGCGAGATAATCTTGCTATATGGTAAAGGGGATATGGCATAAGGTCGAAAGAATGGAGTGTCCAGTGCGGATCGAACTCACTGGGGATTTTCTAAGCGTAGCTTAGATGTGACACGATAGAGAAAGTATGGGGCATCCAGTGGGATCGAACTAACTATCCAGTCGTAACAAAGCAGGCGAGATAATCTTGCTATGTGGGTAATGGTGATATGGCATAAGGCTGAAAGAATGGGGTGTCCAGTGGGGATCGAACTCACTGGTGTTTTTCTAAGCGTAGCTTAGATATGGCACATGAGAGAAAGTATGGGGCATACAGTGGGATCGAACTAACTATCCAGTCGTAACTAAGCAGGCGAGATAATCTTGCTATGTGGTAAAGGGGATATGGCATAAGGCCGAAAGAATGGAGTGTCCAGTGCGGATCGAACTCACTGGGGATTTTCTAAGCGTAGCTTAGATGTGACACAATAGAGAAAGTATGGGGCATCCAGTGGGATCGAACTAACTACCCAGTCGTAACTAAGCAAACGAGATAATCTTGCTATGTGGGTAATGGTGATATGGCATAAGGCTGAAAGAATGGGGTGTCCAGTGGGGATCGAACTCACAGGTGTTTTTCTAAGCGTAGCTTATATATGGCACATGAGAGAAAGTATGGGGCATCCAGTGGGATCGAACTAACCATCCAGTCGTAACTAAGCAGGCGAGATAATCTTGCTATGTGGGTAATGGTGATATGGCATAAGGCTGAAAGAATGGGGTGTCCAGTGGGGATCGAACTCACTGGTGTTTTTCTAAGCGTAGATTAGATATGGCACATGAGAGAAAGTATGGGGCATCCAGTGGGATCGAACTAACTATCCAGTCGTAACTAAGCAGGCGAGATAATCTTGCTATGTGGGTAATGGTGATATGCCATAAGGCTGAAAGAATGGGGTGTCCAGTGGGGATCGAACTCACTGGTGTTTTTTTAAGCGTAGCTTAGATATGGCACATGAGAGAAAGTATGGGGCATCCAGTGGCATCGAACTAACTATCCAGTCGTAACTAAGCAGGCGAGATAATCTTGCTATGTGGGTAATGGTGATATGGCATAAGGCCGAAAGAATGGGGTGTCCAGTGGGGATCGAACTCACAGGTGTTTTTCTAAGCGTAGCTTAGATATGGCACAAGAGCGGTAGTATGGGGCATCCAGTGGGATCGAACTAACTATCCAGTCGTAACTAAGCAGGCGAGATAATCTTGCTATGTGGGTAATGGTGATATGGCATAAGGCCGAAAGAATGGGGTGTCCAGTGGGGATCGAACTCACTGGTGTTTTTCTAAGCGTAGCTTAGATATGGCACAATAGAGAAAGTATGGGGCATCCAGTGGGATCGAACTAACTATCCAGTCGTAACGAAGCAGGCGAGATAATCTTGCTATGTGGGTAATGGTGATATGGCATAAGGCCGAAAGAATGGGGTGTCCAGTGGGGATCGAACTCACTGGTGTTTTTCTAAGCGCAGCTTAGATATGGCACAAGAGCGGAAGTATGGGGCATCCAGTGGGATCGAACTAACTATCCAGTCGTAACTAAGCAGGCGAGATAATCTTGCGATGTGGGTAAAGGTGATATGGTATAAGGCCGAAAGAATGGAGTGTCCAGTGCGGATCGAACTCACTGGTGTTTTTCTAAGCGTGGCATAGATATGGCACAAGAGAGAAAGTATGGGGCATCCAGTGGGATCGAACTAACTATCCAGTCGTAACTAAGCAGGCGAGATAACCTTGCTATGTGGGTAATGGTGATATGGCATAATGCTGAAAGAATGGGGTGTCCAGTGCGGATCGAACTCACTGGGGATTTTCTAAGCGTAGATTAGATGTGACACATGAGAGAATGTATAGAGCATCGGGTGGGATCGAACTAACTATCCAGTCGTATCTAAGCAGGCGAGATAATCTTGCTATATGGTAAAGGGGATATGGCATAAGGCCGAAAGAATGGAGTGTCCAGTGCGGATCGAACTCACTGGGGATTTTCTAAGCGTAGCTTAGATGTGACACGATAGAGAAAGTATGGGGCATCCAGTGGGATCGAACTAACTATCCAGTCGTAACTAAGCAGGCGAGATAATCTTGCTATGTGGGTAATGGTGATATGGCATAAGGCTGAAAGAATGGGGTGTCCAGTGGGGATCGAACTCACTGGTGTTTTTCTAAGCGTAGCTTAGATATGGCACATGAGAGAAAGTATGGGGCATACAGTGGGATCGAACTAACTATCCAGTCGTAACTAAGCAGGCGAGATAATCTTGCTATGTGGTAAAGGGGATATGGCATAAGGCCGAAAGAATGGAGTGTCCAGTGCGGATCGAACTCACTGGGGATTTTCTAAGCGTAGCTTAGATGTGACACAATAGAGAAAGTATGGGGCATCCAGTGGGATCGAACTAACTACCCAGTCGTAACTAAGCAAACGAGATAATCTTGCTATGTGGGTAATGGTGATATGGCATAAGGCTGAAAGAATGGGGTGTCCAGTGGGGATCGAACTCACAGGTGTTTTTCTAAGCGTAGCTTATATATGGCACATGAGAGAAAGTATGGGGCATCCAGTGGGATCGAACTAACTATCCAATCGTAACTAAGCAGGCGAGATAATCTTGTTATGTGGGTAAAGGTGATATGGCATAAGGCTGAAAGAATGGGGTGTGCAGTGGTGATCGAACTCACTGGTGTTTTTCTAAGCGTAGCTTAGATATGGCACAATAGAGAAAGTATGGGGCATCCAGTGGGATCGAACTAACTACCCAGTCGTAACTAAGCAAGCGAGATAATCTTGCTATGTGGGTAATGGTGATATGGCATAAGGCTGAAAGAATGGGGTGTCCAGTGGGGATCGAACTCACAGGTGTTTTTCTGAGCGTAGCTTAGATATGGCACATGAGAGAAAGTATGGGGCATCCAGTGGGATCGAACTAACTATCCAGTCGTAACTAAGCAGGCGAGATAATCTTGCTATGTGGGTAATGGTGATATGGCATGAGGCCGAAAGAATGGGGTGTCCAGTGGGGATCGAACTCACAGGTGTTTTTCTAAGCGTAGCTTAGATATGGCACAAGAGCGGAAGTATGGGGCATCCAGTGGGATCGAACTAACTATCCAGTCGTAACTAAGCAGGCGAGATAATCTTGCTATGTGGGTAATGGTGATATGGCAGAAGGCCGAAAGAATGGGGTGTCCAGTGGGGATCGAACTCACTGGTGTTTTTCTAAGCTTAGCTTAGATATGGCACAAGAGCGGAAGTATGGGGCATCCAGTGGGATCGAACTAACTATCCAGTCGTAACTAAGCAGGCGAGATAATCTTGCTATGTGGGTAATGGTGATATGGCATAAGGCCGAAAGAATGGGGTGTCCAGTGGGGATCGAACTCACTGGTGTTTTTCTAAGCGTAGCTTAGATATGGCACAAGAGCGGAAGTATGGGGCATCCAGTGGGATCGAACTAACTAACCAGTCGTAACTAAGCAGGCGAGATAATCTTTCTATGTGGGTAAAGGTGATATGGTATAAGGCCGAAAGAATGGAGTGTCCAGTGCGGATCGAACTCACTGGGGATTTTCTAAGCGTAGATTAGATATGGCACAAGAGCGGAAGTATGGGGCATCCAGTGGGATCGAACTAACTATTCAGTCGTAACTAAGCAGGCGAGATAATCTTGTTATGTGGGTAAAGGTGATATGGCATAAGGCCGAAAGAATGGAGTGTCCAATGCGGATCGAACTCACAGGTGTTTTTCTAAGCGAAGCTTAGATATGGCACATGAGAGAAAGTATGGGGCATCCAGTGGGATCGAACTAACTATCCAGTCGTAACTAAGCAAGCGAGATAATCTTGATATGTGGGTAATGGTGATATGGCATAAGGCTGAAAGAATGGGGTATCCAGTGGGGATCGAACTCACAGGTGTTTTTCTAAGCGTAGCTTAGATATGGCACATGAGAGAAAGTATGGGGCATCCAGTGGGATCGAACTAACTATCCAGTCGTAACTAAGCAGCCGAGATAATCTTGCTATGTGGGTAATGGTGATATGGCATAAGGCTGAAAGAATGGGGTGTCCAGTGGGGATCGAACTCACTGGTGTTTTTCTAAGCGTAGCTTAGATATGGCACAATAGAGAAAGTATGGGGCATCCAGTGGGATCGAACTAACTACCCAGTCGTAACTAAGCAAGCGAGATAATCTTGCTATGTGGGTAATGGTGATATGGCATAAGGCTGAAAGAATGGGGTGTCCAGTGGGGATCGAACTCACAGGTGTTTTTCTAAGCGTAGCTTAGATATGGCACATGAGAGAAAGTATGGGGCATCCAGTGGGATCGAATAAACTATCCAGTCGTAACTAAGCAGGCGAGATAATCTTGCTATGTGGGTAATGGTGATATGGCATAAGGCTGAAAGAATGGGGTGTCCAGTGGGGATCGAACTCACTGGTGTTTTTCTAAGCGTAGCTTAGATATGGCACATGAGAGAAAGTATGGGGCATCCAGTGGGATCGAACTAACTATCCAGTCGTAACTAAGCAGGCGAGATAATCTTGCTATGTGGGTAATGGTGATATGGCATAAGGCTGAAAGAATGGGGTGTCCAGTGGGGATCGAACTCACTGGTGTTTTTCTAAGCGTAGCTTAGATATGGCACAATAGAGAAAGTATGGGGCATCCAGTGGGATCGAACTAACTACCCAGTCGTAACTAAGCAAGCGAGATAATCTTGCTATGTGGGTAATGGTGATATGGCATAAGGCTGAAAGAATGGGGTGTCCAGTGGGGATCGAACTCACAGGTGTTTTTCTAAGCGTAGCTTAGATATGGCACATGAGAGAAAGTATGGGGCATCCAGTGGGATCGAACTAACTATCCAGTCGTAACTAAGCAGGCGAGATAATCTTGCTATGTGGGTAATGGTGATATGGCATAAGGCTGAAAGAATGGGGTGTCCAGTGGGGATCGAACTCACTGGTGTTTTTCTAAGCGTAGCTTAGATATGGCACATGAGAGAAAGTATGGGGCATCCAGTGGGATCGAACTAACTATCCAGTCGTAACTAAGCAGGCGAGATAATCTTGCTATGTGGGTAATGGTGATATGGCATTAGGCCGAAAGAATGGGGTGTCCAGTGGGTATCGAACTCACAGGTGTTTTTCTAACCGTAGCTTAGATATGGCACATGAGAGAAAGTATGGGGCATCCAGTGGGATCGAACTAACTATCCAGTCGTAACTAAGCAGGCGAGATAATCTTGCTATGTGGGTAATGGTGATATGGCATAAGGCTGAAAGAATGGGGTGTCCAGTGGGGATCGAACTCACAGGTGTTTTTCTAAGCGTAGCTTAGATATGGCACATGAGAGAAAGTATGGAGGGGCATCCAGTGGGATCGAACTAACTATCCAGTCGTAACTAAGCAGGCGAAATAATCTTGCTATGTGGGTAATGGTGATATGGCATTAGGCCGAAAGAATGGGGTGTCCAGTGGGTATCGAACTCACTGGTGTTTTTCTAAGCGTAGCTTAGATATGGCACATGAGAGAAAGTATGGGGCATACAGTGGGATCGAACTAACTATCCAGTCGTAACTAAGCAAGCGAGATAATCTTGCTATGTGGGTAATGGTGATATGGCATTAGGCCGAAAGAATGGGGTGTCCAGTGAGTATCGAACTCACAGGTGTTTTTCTAAGCGTAGCTTAGATATGGCACATGAGAGAAAGTATGGGGCATACAGTGGGATCGAACTAACTATCCAGTCGTAACTAAGCAGGCGAGATAATCTTGCTATGTGGGTAAAGGTGATATGGTATAAGGCCAAAAGAATGGAGTGTCCAGTGCGGATCGAACTCACTGGTGTTTTTCTAAGCGTAGCTTAGATGTGGCACAAGAGAGAAAGTATGGGGCATCCAATGAGGATCGAACTAACTATCCAGTCGTAACTAAGCAGGCGAGATAATCTTGCTATGTGGGTAATGGTGATATGGCATAAGGCCGAAAGAATGGGGTGTCCAGTGGGGATCGAACTCACTGGTGTTTTTCAAGCGTAGCTTAGATATGGCACATGAGAGAAAGTATGGGGCATCCAGTGGGATCGAACTAACTATCCAGTCGTAACTAAGCAGGCGAGATAATCTTGATATGTGGGTAAAGGTGATATGGCATAAGGCCGAAAGAATGGGGTGTCCAGTGCGGATCGAACTCACTGGGGATTTTCTAAGCGTAGTTTAGATGTGACACAATAGAGAAAGTATGGGGCATCCAGTGGGATCGAACTAACTATCCAGTCGTATCTAAGCAGGCGAGATAATTTTGCTATGTGGGTAATGGTGATATGGCATAAGGCCGAAAGAATGGCGTGTCCAGTGCGGATTTAACTCACTGGTGTTTTTCACGCGTAGCTTAGACATGGCACTTGAGAGAAAGTATGGGGCATCCAGTGGGATCGAACTAACTATCCAGTCGTAACTAAGCAAGCGAGATAATCTTGCTATGTGGGTAAAGGTGATATGGCATAAGGCCGAAAGAATGGCGTGTCCAGTGCGGATTTAACTCACTGGTGTTTTTCAAGCGTAGCTTAGATATGGCACATGAGAGAAAGTATGGGGCATGCAGTGGGATCGAACTAACTATCCTGTCGTAACTAAGCAGGCGAGATAATCTTGCTATGTGGGTAAAGGTGATATGGCATAAGGCCGAAAGAATGGAGTGTCCAGTGCGGATCGAACTCACAGGTGTTTTTCTAAGCGTAGCTTAGATATGGCACAAGAGAGAAAGTATGGGGCATCCAGTGAGATCGAACTAACTATCCAGTCGTAACTAAGCAGACGGGATAATCTTGCTATGTGGGTAAACGTGATATGGTATAAGGCCGGAAGAATGGGGTGTCCATTGCGGATCGAACTCACTGGTGTTTTTCTAAGCGTAGCTTAGATATGGCACATGAGAGAAAGTATGGAGCATCCAGTGGGATCGAACTAACTATCCAGTCGTAACTAAGCAGGCGAGATAATCTTGCTATGTGGGTAAACGTGATATGGTATAAGGCCGAAAGAATGGGGTGTCCAGTGCGGATCGAACTCACTGGTGTTTTTCTAAGCGTAGCTTAGATGTGGCGCAAGAGAGAAAGTATGGGGCATCCAGTGGGATCGAACTAACTATCCTGTCGTAACTAAGCAGGCGAGATAATCTTGCTATGTGGGGAATGGTGATATGGCATAAGGCCGAAAGAATGGGGTGTCCAGTGCGGATCGAACTCACTGGTGTTTTCTCTGCGTAGCTTAGATGTGGCACAAGCGAGAAAGTATGGGGCATCCAGTGGGATCGAACTAACTATCCAGTCGCAACTAAGCAGGTGAGATAATCTTGCTATGTGGGGAATGGTGATATGGCATAAGGCCGAAAGAATGGGGTGTCCAGTGCGGATCGAACTCACTGGTGTTTTTCTCTGCGTAGCTTAGATGTGGCACAAGAGAGAAAGTATGGGGCATCCAGTGGGATCGAACTAACTATCCAGTCGTAACTAAGCAGGTGAGATAATCTTGCTATATGGGGAATGGTGATATGGCAGAAGGCCGAAAGAATGGGGTGTCTGTTGCGGATCGAACTCACTGGTGTTTTTCTCTGCGTAGCTTAGATGTGGCACAAGCGAGAAAGTATGGGGCATCCAGTGGGATCGAACTAACTATCCAGTCGCAACTAAGCAGGTGAGATAATCTTGCTATGTGGGGAATGGTGATATGGCATAAGGCCGAAAAAATGGGATGTCCAGTGCGGATCGAACTCACTGGTGTTTTTCTAAGCGTAGCTTAGATGTGGCACAAGAGAGAAAGTATGGGGCATCCAGTGGGATCGAACTAACTATCCAGTCGTAACTAAGCAGGTGAGATAATCTTGCTATGTGGGGAATGGTGATATGGCATAAGGCCGAAAGAATGGGGTGTCCAGTGCGGATCGAACTCACTGGTGTTTTTCTAAGCGTAGCTTAGATGTGGCACAAGAGAGAAAGTATGGGGCATCCAATGAGGATCGATCTAACTATCCAGTCGTAACTAAGCAGGCGAGACAATCTTGCTAATTATTACACCTCATCAAAATGTTCCTCAGTATGTGGGTAACGGTTCGCATGCCAGCCTGGATGATTATTACTGCTGAGTAGTGAGTTCGATCCTCACATGTGAGCTCTTTTGCAATAAATTACCCAGGGCTTAGAATATCTCCATATTAATACCGTAATACCTACGTGTGTCACGCTTTTGCTGTAATGATTCTATAATACAGTAATACCTTCCTTCCTTCCTTCCTTCCTTCCTTCCTTCCTTCCTTCCTTCCTTCCTTCCTTCCGCGTTACACTACGTATTAATAACAATTTTTAAAATTTCTTAATATGTATAACATAAAAAAGGTAATTTCTATATAAATAATAATAAAAAAACAAAGAAGTTACTTTTTGATATAAGATCTTAACTTTAATTATTTTCTCAAACTGCTGTTTATAAGATATTTTTAGGGTATAAAAAATATTATTTTTAATTTACTTCTATGGAATTTTATAATGGGCGCAGAAATAAGAAATATTTAAAAAATATTATAATGAAAATTTGAATAATTGTTTATGAAGAAAAGATATATAGATAAAAAAATTGTAAAAATAGTAAAAATTAAGTACAAAAACAAATTTAATCCTTAATTTTCGGAATGATCATGAATTCATCTTATATTTTCTAAAATAAATAATTTTTGTCATTTACTTTTTAAAATATCATCTCAAGAAGAAGAATATTATTCAGAAACATGAAAATTTTGTGTAGCGATATAATGCTTTTATAAACAACTGTAATAATAAATTTACAATATTAAGCTCTACTTTGTATTGAGCACTCTTTACAAAAAGTAAATGCATGAACAGTAGGTTTTAATGTTTTCACTGACTTCATTATAATACATACATACATATATATATATATATATATATATATATATATATATATATATATATATATATTAAAATAGGTTTCGTTCAATAAGATAGAAATATTATGTCTACTTGTTTTATAATGATCCTTTCCATAATCCGGGTGAATTACAAAGACAAACTTATTGATCTGCATTTCATTTGGATGGTGATTAAAAAAAAATCGCTAGAACGCGCTGTTATAATTATTTTAAAATTTATCCGTTGTAGCTATATAACTTTTTCCAAATAAACGTCCCCAATATAATTCATCCCAAAGGATGATCTTGCAGTACATCGAGAGTACTTGATTCTTTAATGTATTTCATATTAACATCAAGAAACTCATTAGAGATCTAGACAGAATCCTTATAAGATAGACACGTTTTTATATAAATCAATGAAACACACACACACACGCATATATATATATATATATATATATATATATATATATATATATATATATATATATATAAATGCAAACTTATCACTATACTCGTTTCGAAAAACCCTCCGCGGAAGGAAAAAATGGTTGTAAAAGAAGAAAGAGCTAAGCACATGAACATCAGCAAAAGCGATTTGGACCGAGCCAGTACGTAGCCCATAGAAAAAACCCGAGATGAGTAATCAATAACAAAGAAGCGCTCAATACGTAAGCAGATCAGAATAAGTAAATAAACCTAGTGAGCTAACAAACCTACCAAGGTTTCACCAAAACGGATCTTCAGGGAACGTTGAGCCAACCTTCCCTGAAGATCCGTTTAGGTGAAACCTTGGTAGGTTTGTTGGCTCACTAGGTTAATTTACTATATATATATATATATATATATATATATATATATATATATATATATATATATGTGTGTGTGTGTGTGTGTGTGTGTGTGTGTGTGTTATCAGAATAAAAGCTTTAAAGGATATTTTAAATATATGCTAAGTAATATAATTTTACTTACATTGGGTTCAACGTAGCCACGATCATAATCTGTAAGCGGCCTCGAACTTTCTTCTGAAAGGATGTGCATGGCGAGCCTTAAAATAAAGAATGATAAGTCTCAAAGACGAAGTGCTCTTAATAAGAGAAACCAACCCAGAGGTAAGTTTGCACTGTGGGCAGGGCCCCTTGATATTTTGGAAATTTAACGACCCTGACATAAAGGAATATGCTATTTTTCCATTTTCAAAGCAGATAAAAACATTTTTGTGTGTGTGTGTGTGTGTGTGTGTGTGTGTGTGTGTGTGAGAGAGAGAGAGAGAGAGAGAGAGAGAATTCCACTCTCTCAGAGAGTGTAGTGAGAAATACCAATGTGAGAAAGAAGGAGGGTCACCAACCAGTTAAAGGATAGCTCGAGTAGCGGGCTCAGATGAAATACTAGGGGAGAGAAAGGAGTTGTCTGCAACCTACAACAAGCGGTGGTGTGAGATACCAACAAAAGGAGGTACAGTGCCTCTAACCGGTACAGTGTCTCTAACCGCACCCACCAAAAAGGGGAATTCCCTTCCCCCATCCCCGAAAAAAGCATGATGATGCCTAGTGAAGGCAACAAGAAATTCTTTGTGTATGGGGTCTATAAAAACGAAGGGTAAATTTTTGTTTTGTTCCCCGAAGGCCTTTACCCGGTCAAATCTTTCCTAAACTTCCTTAATTCCGTGCAAATGTATATGCTGAACTCAAATCGATAATTATTTATTGAAGAAACCTACCATTTTTCCAGTTATCGACCAGAATAAAATCGAACTATATCTCACCCCTTACCACCGTTCTCATCTGATTCACTGCTGAATGACTGGAGGTGTAGGATACTTATTTTGGCCTGTTTACTTCCTTTTAGCAAATACTCCGCGATTTTTGTCGTTTCGGAACTCAGTTTCCGCGTAGTAATAGCAAAAAAGGAAGTAAATTGGTCGAAAAATCGGCAAACTACGCGTGAATTCATTCTGCTGTGAATAACATTTTCTGAAGCTTGGTTACGGGGTGAAACAAACAGCGAAAAGAAGTTCGATATTTTTCTGGTTGTAAATTTGAAAAAAGGTAGGTTTCGTCAATAAACAATTATCGATTTGAGTTCAGCATTTAGATTTGCAAGGAAATAAGGATGTTTTGGAAAGATTTGAAGGCGTAAAGGCCTTCGGGGAACAAAAGAAAAAATTACCAAACGAAGACCCAAATCGACTATAGCAGTTCCAGCAGCCGATTTTCTGGTTTACTTTTAACCGTTATACAAGGTCTCTTCGATATATATGGTGTGATATTGTAGAATCACTTCTACATGTGCGTACATACCTACATACATCGCCATGCACACACGTTCGTACGCATATACCCACACACACCTACGTAAGGACTGCATGTGAAGCCTTCTTTTTCCCGCGTTTATCAAGAAATATATAAACTGATACCCACACGTGTCTAGCCAGTTGGGAGATGTTTTTCGGAGCGTTCAGGCCGAGAACCGTTCGTCTCTTCCAACTCACGCAAACCACTAATTGCATTCAGCAATTAGACACATAAAAATGTTTCTCTCTATTCTATAAGAACATTTCAATACATGTATAATTATATTCACTACTATTCAGTACAAACATATTATTTCCTTTTTCAGGGACTTTCCTAACATGAATATTCAGACAATATACATAATGATAATATCTAAGAGAGAACTCTTTCACGACATCTTGCATTTGTGAATTATTCAGTTCTGTAATCTTACTTAATACAAAGTTGTTATATTCGTTACATTGTGCCTTGAGTTATTTTATTTATAATTGTGGCGGTTTGGACAACCAACCTTTTCTTCACTGTTGAAATCACAACCCCGACGGTCAGTCTACTACAAATTGGTACCCAAGTTGTCCAGACCACGACAGATGGTGACCCCGACGATCTCGGGCTTCTTGACAAAATACAGCGAAGAATCTGTAATGTGACTGATACCGACTTAGCTGATCGCCTGCAGTCACTCTCTCACCGGCGTGACGTGGCTTCCCTGTGCCTCTTCTATAAATACTTTCATGGCTTCTGCTCTGATGAACTTAAATCACTGGTGCCCTCTAGGTGTGAGTTTGCACGAGATACTAGATTGGCAACTAGGTCCCACCCTTTTACAGTGAAACCGATGAAATGTAACCGCAATTTCTACTCCAATAGCTTCTTTTCTCGCACTTCCCGCCTGTGGAATTCCCTTCCGCATGCTTGCTTCCCTGACGGCTATAAGGAGTTTAAATGTAAGGTCAATAGACACCTCCTAACACACTAGCCCACACCAATTCTCTCCAACTCTCCCCCTATGTACATCCTAACTTGTCTATCGCCCTGTGTAACCCCCTGCGATATAGTGGCAGTGGAATGCCTTGCTTGGGGTGACATGATTAAAAAAATATGACCACGATATCAGTTAACCTCGTACAAATTTGGTGTTAATATTCGCAAATATCTCCCACTGTCTCTTGAGTCTCTCGACTGCCCTCACATGTGATTCCGACTTTCACTATTAAACTCAGTTACATCTTCTTCCCTTATCTCCCCATGTCCTCTCTTAAGGCTTACGGATACAAGTTTAAACATCGTTTCCTGTATCATCACCGAAGTTAAGCAACGTCAAGCTTGGTCAGGACCTAGATGGGTTTCCACCTTGGAATACCAAGTGCTGTAACCGTAGATATGCAAGTGTTCTAAAGGGCTTACAGATATATCACGTTGAAACACTGGTTTTTGTACGATCACTGAAGTTAAGCAATGTCCAACCTGGTCAGTACCTAGACGCGTGAACGCTTGCTGTAATAATGAATTTGCGGGTGGTCTAAAGCAGGGGTTTTCAAACTGGGGTCAGCAAGGATAAGATAGGGGTTCGTGGATTAACTCATCACGTGAAATTCAAAGTAATTTAAATTTAATTTTGTTACACTTTGCATCAACATGCAGTATAAATTAATTTTATTTGAACACTTATGTCTAATGTGAGCTTAAAACCAGTTTTTACTACGTTAATGCAAAACTATAAGCTATTTTTAGTAAAAATTTAAACCTATTTATAAATGGAACTTTGTGTGTGTGTGTGTGTGTGTCCGTTACCTATAGACTCCGAAACGGCTGAACCGATTTTCTTGAAAATTTACACAGTTGTACTATAAGCGTTTGCGAGTGTTCTTAGCTAGGTTTTATGTCGAGGTACCCCCGATAAATATCGAAAATCGATAATCGAAAAAATCGGGTTATAGAAGGCGTGTTCCGATTTTAATCAAATTCGATACACTCATAGACAAAGACATAAGAAACGATATTCAGAAGTTTCAAGGTTGCAATTCTTACAATAGTACAGAAAATCGATAATATATATATAAAAGGCAAGATGTTTGTGTGTGTCTGTTTATCTGTCTGTATGTCCTTTATACAAATCCACAATTTTTATCCGATTCTCACCAAAATTCACACAAATATTCTTTAGGCTGAATCTGAGCTCCAGCATCATGGATTAGTTTTAAAGTTTCATTACACCCGAGTAACGCCGGAGTATACTGATAGTTTATGTATAAATTTCATAAGCGTTTATAGTGGAAATATAAAGGGGTCCGTAAGTCAAAAAGTTTGAAAACCCCTAGTCTAAAGTGCCTACAGCCATATCACTTTGAAACACCGAGTCTCGTACGATTAAGCAACGTCGAGCCTGGTTATTATCTGCATGGATGACCACTTGGGAACACCAGGTGCTGTAAGCTTGGATGTGCGAGTGGTGTAATAGATAATTTCTCTGAAAATGCTGATTCGGTTTCCGATTCCTAATTGAGTTCGTTGAGTTCGTTGAGTTCGTTGAGTTCGTTTCCACTTACAAGCAAATAACCTTGGGAAATATATGAATCCACCGCTTCTCCCCCAAACGAATTCACCACTAAGGATTAATTAGTATTACTAAACATTTATTACCTCCTCTCCCAAACAAATTCTTACAATCTAATTTTTTTTTTTTTGATTTTAAATAACCTGAAATGGGTTGATAAACCTTAGAAAAAGCATCAATAAATTAATTCCTATTTTGGTTATTGCTTGCTAGATAGACTTTTTTATAGTATAGATAACCCCCTCTCTCCACTCGTCTGAAAATATCTTTGTGTTTGGTGACTTCAATGTCTATTAATTCAAATGACTTCGTTACTCTAATGCCAATGACCTTGCTGGCATCCAGATTTTGAACTTCTCACTTATTTTGAATTTCTCACTTATTCTCGCCCAAATAGTAAGCTTCCCTACGTGTTTCCCCAGTAACTGTACTTGATCTCTTCTTTACATCCTCCCTGGATTCATGTCCTGCTCAGTCCCGTTGTTCTCAATCCCGCATTTCTTCAATCAATTTGAAGTACTGACATCTACTGCAGATGAATCAGACTGCTTTGCTCGGAAATTCTCTTCCAACCCCACTCTCAATGTTAAAATTGAACATAATACATAAGCGTAGCCAACTAAAATAATATTGAACTACTTAAAAATAGTAGAAAATTAAAATTTAGCAAATGGATGAGCCCAAATTGCAAATTACAAATTGGTGTTACCAAAACCAAACAGGTACAAACATTTAAATATAATTTTTTTAACGGAAAAAGGAAAGAGTGACACTGAAATCCAAAGACGCGTTGACAGCCAAAGAAGCCTTAAAAGCTAAGCAAAGTATTAAACATCATTAATTTAGTTAGAAACAAAGAAAAGAGTACTGAACTGTTACACAACATTGTTCCTTCTCTATGAGAGAAAATGTTGAACATTCTCCACACAGATGAAGAATTAACTTGAAGCAACAAAATGTGGTTCTACAGAAAGTTACTGAGGATACCTTAGCCCGAATATGTGAGCAACGATGGCGTTTCAGAGAAAAGAACAGACTGTTAAAATTTCTAGGACACATAGTGAAGCTTGGAAAATCTGATACTCACAGGACACGCTAAAGACAAGAGGGACAGAAGAAACAACGCATATCCGACTTTAGTTAGCCTCAGAAAATGGACGGAGGAACAATTACAAAATTTTTACGAAGGACAGAAAACTGGAGATAGCCATGTTTGCCCACGCCCTGAAGAGACATAGCACATAGAGAAACGGATAAAAAAGGAACCGCTGATACCATAATCCTATCAATTATTCTCTAATTAAAAACTACCACCATAATAATTGCATTTATTGTTATTATCATTACACCACCATTAGAAAAAAGTTAAAACAGTGCTCAATATTAGAACAGAGGAATAAATATCTATTATTAATTATTACATGAGAACATGTGAAGAATTACTACAAAACTGTACTTTTTGTTTCGATATTGAAAGAACAATGTCTCATCAGGTAGCTAACAATGATGGTAATGATGATATAATAATCATCCGCATATAGGCCTAGTACAAATATAAAATTTGTCACTTTGCTGATTGAAGTTATATTCAGCATCTTTACTTCAGAGCTTCGTAGATTAACTTTTGTGTATTTGTTCAGTCCACTCGTCAGTGGATATCAGCAAATGTCTGTCAATTTGGACGTTTTCTTTATTTTTATACTACCGGCGTTGCTCGGGTGTAACGAAAGCTTTAAAACTAATCCATGGTCCCGGAGCTCAGACTCTTTGGACATTGGCACGAAAGACTAAAAAATAAAAAATTGTTTCCAGTTAAAGCGAAACCGTAGACTGAAAGAAAAATGAATAGATGTAAGTCAAATTTTGATTTCCTGATATCGATATCAAATAAGTTTTTTCGTCGTAAACTGAATTTTGAAGGCTAAGTAAGTCCTCTGAGTAAATGGTATCATGGCTGAGACTAAGAACTACAATTATACCTACTTAGAGCCAAATCCGAAGCAAAAACTAAAATAAAAGGGCTGAAAAAAATATACAGACATACAGGCAGATAACAGACACACACACAAACATCTTGCCTTATATATATATATATATATATATTGTCAATTTTATGCACTCTTGTAAGAACTGCAACCTTGAAACTTCTGAATATCGTTTCTTGTCTTTGTCTATGAGTGTATCAAATTTGATTAAAATCGGGCCACTCCTTCTATAACCTGATTTTTTCGATTATCGATTTTCAATATTTATCGGGGGTACCTCAACACAAAACCTAGCTAAGAACACTCGCAGACGCTTATAGAACAACTGTGTAAACTTTCAAGAAAATCGGTTCAGCCGTTTCGGAGTCTATAGGTAACGGACACACACGCAGATACACACACACACACACATACACACAAAGTTCCATTTATAAATAAGTTTAGGTTAAATTAAGAATAATGTATGCGCTTTTTATTGCTGTTAGGTTGATTTTTCTTGTTTGTTCGTGTGTGTGTGTGTGTGTGTGTGTGTGTGTGTGTGTGTGCGCGTGTGCGTGTGTGTGTGTCTGTGCGTTTCCGTGTGCGTATACGCCTGTATATGTGCGTAGAGAGTTATGAAGTAAAACTATCACTTACCGTTTTCTATCTGACCTCCACAGCACAAGTAAAATAATGATTATAATTAGAAGCAACACCGTGATACAAATGAAAGCGATGAGGGCCGCAGATAGAGAATAAGGATGAGAGCATTCAGCTACATGAGTAGTCTGCGTGTGCATTATCGAAACAGTTGTTGCCTGGGTCGTTGTGAATAATCTCCGAGTTGTTCGAGACGCGTTTCGTGTTGCATAGGATCCATTTAAATTCCTCAGTTTTCGATTAACTGAAAATAGATGAGTAAAATAGATATCAGAGTTGTACGGCTGCTCAGTGCTAACTTTATGATAATACTGAACATTTGCCTACGCTTAAAGGTCTTTAAAAATTTATTTGAAACCAGAAATAGAGATAACAAAACAATTTTCTTCGGTAGTTCTACGCAACGTGAAATGGCTACAACTTTCCGTATATAAAATTCTTCACTACAGCCGGCTACACTCGTCTAAATTAATAGTCATTCCAAGACTGAACAATATGTATTACAAAACAAGACCAGTTTTACATTAAAATAACCTTTTCTTTTATAACACTCTACAAAATGACCTTTTCTCTCAGTTACCATAATTTTCCTTTACAAAATTTTTTAAACTTCCGATATTTAAAAGCCTTTTCATATAATCAGTATCTTTGTTTAATATTCCTGAATAAATTTCACAAAAGGTCTGTTTATGTACATACGTTCAGAAGCTGAGGAAGGACAGCAGTCAAGCAATAGCGGGTATATTTGGCGCTGTGGTAGTTGTGAGTAGTAGGTTAGCAGTGTTTTTGAAGTCGCGGCAGTAACAAATGAGTATTTTGAGGCGAGGAACTCTACTGCTCCTGACTTTTTCAGTTACCAGCTTGCTTTTTATTACATTTCAAAATGACCGATTCATAGATTTGGGATTTTGAGAAAAAAATAAAATAAAATTAAAAAAAAAAGAGGAAAATGGTTAATTATTCTGTCTATACGAACACTGATGACATCTGTACAACATCTGTTGAGATAAAAGTCTCAAGGGAAACCGATTTTATTTTCATTATAGAAAGTAGCAGCAAGTGTTATATATATATATATATATATATATATATATATATATATATATATATTCTTACCTCTTTGGTTGGTTTCTAATTATAATGTATCTTGCCATTTGTGGGCTGTGTGTGGCTATGTGTATGCATAATCGACAAAATCAAAACGGTAGTAAAAAAAAAATGGTGGTCACAATTGGGAATCAATAAGAATGCGATAATTAGAATGAATATTCTCATTCATTCATTCGAAACACCTATTTTCCTCTTTTTTGTTATCCATTTTACAGCGTTTCGACTGAACCATGCTCCGTATTGCCTCACGTGTCTATTGAGAATGTGGAACGGAGACCGTTATTTGATGAGCGTATTGTTTTTATTCCCTTAACCCTCTAGGGCCATTCGTATCATATTTGATACAGTATTTCCCTATAAGGAAACATTTGGTATTTCCCTATAAGGAAACATTTGGTATTCATTGACTGAGCAGTCAGTACTGCTTTCATTTGAAATTTATAAAATATTTCTCTTAAAAAATTTTTCATGAAAATATTTCTTTCAAGGCTTGTTTTCATACTGTATCAAATATGATACGAATGGCCCTAGAGGGTTAAGGCTTCTACTGGGCATAAAGTGGGGGATCAGTTCTATATTGTTATGAAGTAATAAACAGATCCCCCACTAATATGATACGAATGGCCCTAGAGGGTTAAGGCTTCTACTGGGCATAAAGTGGGGGATCAGTTCTATATTGTTATGAAGTAATAAACAGATCCCCCACTAATATGATACGAATGGCCCTAGAGGGTTAACTGTCACAGACCTTGTTCTTCTGAGGGGAACTTCAGAAATTGTTAAAGTTAATTCTATCTTTTCATGCCGATCTGCTTCTACAATGTGTATTTTTCTGTACTAGCTTCCCCAGGATTAGACTCATAGACTCCAGTTAACTAGGTGAGTTTTACCGTTACTTTCATCAAGGAGGAGTCTCACACACACTCTCTCTCTTTTTCTCTCTCTCACTCTCACTCACTCACTCAATCACTCACTCACTCACGAAACAACACTCACTCACGAAACACTCACTCACTCACTCACTCACTCACTCACTCACTCACTCACACACGAAACAACACTCACTCACTCACGAAACAACACTCGTGCCCTCACTTTTGGAAATTACAAGATCATCTTTATAGAATCCTCTTTCCCCGCAGATGAAGTTTAGAAACATCACATGCACGTGACAGAAAGAACGGGTACCGGTGACTTCAAAGGATTCGCCGTCAATCGTCTAGCATCGACCATAACTGAAAGTTAAATCTCCTGTCTCTATCTTTGTATGTAAACCCACTCTTTCTTTTCATGCACGTGCACACAAACTTTTATTTTACTTCTATCAGCTGAACACAACACTCATTTAATACAAAATTCTTCATTATCAACCAACTTTGAATTTCACCAACTTAATTTCAATTTTTTGTTTGTATCTCAATTATTTTACTTGAACCTGTCACATAAATTATCGTTAGTGTCATTCTGTTTATTCATTTATAAGTTTTATTAATGTATTTAACATAATCGTCGAGCATACAGAATAGATCGAGCTGTTAGTGCAATGAATAAGACACCGGTCGTGTCCATAAAGATACATAAATAAATGTTAATTATAATGTTAGTAAATAATTACGATAAAAAATTATAATTATCATTAATTCACTCATTCTAAGCCAATGAGAATACACCTCACTTTTCTCATCTACACACACAAACAAATAACATTTTCACTATTGGACAAGCAGTTCACACGGACAATGCGTCAACACATACGTCAACGAAAATTTCGTCTTCTTTTCCAAGATTTGAAATAATCAGAAGGTTGAAAATAAATAAATAAAATAAAATAAAAAATAAAAATAAAAAGGGCCCCATTTGTATTAATAAGTGTAAATTTATTTAACAAGAAGACATAAATTTTGTTGTTGAAATAATATTTATGTTTAAAAGTTCTGTATAAAGTTTTTCTTTTGAATGAGAGTTCAGTTTTCTTAACGTTAAACGATTTGTGAAGAAAATATAAATCTGAGGTCGCTGTGAGGGTGTAAAATTATAAGTGGTGAAGTAGTTCGTCCTTAGTGTTAATGAGAGCGTAAATGATGTTTTTGTTCCTCTTTTTTTTTTTGTTGATGACAGGTAAAGAGGAAAGGGAAGAATCAATTAATTAGTAAAAAGTCTTGTTTTGTTTATCGTCAGTGGGTAACCAAATTGTTGTCAGAGTTTGTTATGGATAGTAAGTTTTTTTTCCGATGAAAAACACATTACTTTAGAAATTCTTGCAAAAGTCAAGTAATTGACGGATTTTAATGAAACTTTCAGGACACAAATAAATTAAATTATTTTTGAAATTATTATTTTTAGAAAATCTATATATCTATATATACATCTGTTACCACACTACGTAATTCACTAAATTTTAAGAAATTAAATTTTGCTTCGAAAAATTACTTAATTAGTTAAACGCAGGACTCATTGGAGAATGTAAATCATCTATTTTTTTTCAACCATTTGGCCCTTTTTCCGAAAATCTGCTCCGAATAGTAAAATAAAAAAATGCAATAATACTATGACATTATATAATTAGATAAGGTTTTAATTGCTTTAAAATTTATATATATATATATATATATATATATATATAGGAAAGAATATTAAAAAGTTTTGAATTTAAAAATGTACTTTTTGGATAGTATTTGTTTATTTTTATTATTGTAGTTTATATTTCAGACCGCTGTCGGCCCTTCATCAGAAACAAGTGATTTTTAAATTTGAATTAGAAACGTATTTCACGATAGCGTCCGAAAAAAAAAACACACCGGGCATAGAGAAAATTGCCCGGATTTATTAGTTGACAATGTGATGACGTCATCAGTGTCATCCGTTTCCAGAAACTATGATTTTTGCGGAGTTTTTCGGCTATTCCAATGGAAATTAGGCACAGAACGTGAACGAAAGCAGGAAATCGGGTTCGGACTTTCAGAGTATAACCAGTTTTTTTTTTCCCCAAAATTAATAAATAAACAAACAGATTTTTACTGCGTTCATTCGGATGGTTTCTTCGTTCTCTTTCTTTCTTTCTTTCTTTCTTTCTTCGTGAATATTTTAGTTTGATTTCTGACGAAGAGATTTTTCCTTGCTCGGATTTTCACTATGATTGCACGGATCGGCCCGGACCCGTGCCCGGTAGCCAGATACGGCCATATATATATATATATATATATATATATATATATATATATATATATATATATATATCAATTGAGCTTTTTGCAAATAAAAGTAATTTCTTTTGGTTGGTATAAGGTCGTTAAAAATGTTCATAGTAGTAATTGTTGAAAGAGTATACGCGTATGTATGTGTGAGCGTTTGTTTGTTAGGAGTGTCTTTGAAGTCTCCGCTCAGTCTTTCGGGTACCGGTCAGTTATTAAGTGGATTGGTGAACAGTGAAGAAAAAAGATGAAAGAGAAAGAAAGGCTATAATAATACGATCGTTTGACGTTTGTCAAAGGACGTATTAATTATGCTCGTATTTTCTCTACTGCAGCTGTCTTCTTGTCTCGTCCTTTTATTTCGTTTTCTGGGGTTCCAAACAGGTCATTTGGGAATTCACACCCGGATATAATTCTAGACTTTCCACTGGACGATAAACAAACTTCGCGTCGGCTCGCGAAAAGGGTCCGTAAAAGGAATTTGATATTTATTTATTTAGTTTTTTTTTTATAATTAAAGATCATTTGAATTTTTGTTTTTCTTTTGTCTTTAGATGTTTCTTAGTTTGCTATTTGCCGGAAAACATTTCACACCGAAGTGTGAAATTACGCGAGTTTTGGGTGCAAAATTTGTACATTCCAGAAAATTTTTTATTATTATTTTTTCTTTTTTTTTTTTAACAAAATCAATGAATCAGATTTGAATTTTTTTGTTCACTACAGTAGTCTGTCAGACGCATAAGATTATTTAAACTAATGTTTCTCAACTTTTTTCTCCTTAATTTCAGGCCAACATAAGCACAAACAGAAATTCCATATAACAGGAAGTACTTTTTTATTTACAAAAGAAAAAAATTTCTCGGTTGGGGGAACTCTCTTCCGGTTTTTGTTCACGAGTCAACTTTGATTTTCAAAAATGTAAATCCAATTCCAATGTCAATCTTCTGTCTTAATTCTTGGTCTTTTATTGTCATCTTTCCTTAATAGCATATTTTTCTTATATTCACTAAGTAAACTCTTGCTTTTTAGTCGCTTCATTGGCTTGCTTGGGGTGAAATGATTTATATAGTAGCGAAATTATAAATTCTGACTAATGACTACACTGTTTCTAGAGATTATCCTCAGCTTGTCAAGTTGAACTTCCAAGCCTTGGTTCAGCTTCAGATGTCTCCTTTCTTTTCAATCTACAATAAATTTTCCTTGAGCCAATTCTAGACACATTTTTAAAATTTCTCCGATCCCACGTTGAAAATCACTGCTTGATGGAAAATAAAAGCAAACAAATTTTGTATTTTTTTACAGTGGAGCCGTAAAAAATACAAGGGAGGTGACTCCAAGTAACTCAGAATAGCTATTATCTCCCCTCATCAGTTCGTCCGTCATTTAAGTGCCAGACGTGATATATTTATGATATATGTTTACGCCATGAGCGTTCATGTCTATTTTCATTCATAACTGCCTATGCAGAAGATTTTATCCGGTAAATTACCATTTGTTTCTGCGATAGACTGGTTGCAGAGCAAGGCTATAAGATCCAGTCTGTCTTGCTACTCAGCCCATAATTGGGGGTTGGTAAGAGATAGGTTTCCAAAGGATATTTGCGCGTAAGTGAATGTTATATGTAACGGAATTCGACTGGAATTTCTCATTCCAAACCAATATCAATTCCATCATAACGCACATCCTGTACGAATTGAAAATATAACGCACTGCTATTTTTTTAATAATCAGTTGGGTGAGCTAAAAACTATTTTTTGTGGTAGCAGTAAAAAAGTTATTTGTCCGTCTTTGCCAGCGTTCAATCAAGCAGGCAAAGCTGGTCAGTATTCACGTTTTTTTATTGCAGAAGGCGTCAAAGGCGTGCTCTCTGAGAGATGCTGCCTGGTAAGCAGGCTATATTTCTTTATTATATTTCCCGCTCAAATTAACTAAAACTATTTGCAATGAAAGTTGAAACAAAGTAGAAATAAATAAAGGTTCTCTATAAAAGTGTGGGAAAAAATACATTTGCTTACACTATCATCATTTTTGTTTTCAGTCTAGGTTCTCGATAATCACAAAAAAGACAACAAGAAACCTCGCCACTACCTTTCCCAAGAAGGTATAGATTTCATAGCTTGAAGCAACTGAAATGTGGTTCTACAGAAGCATACTGAATATACAGTGGAGGATCAATTCCATATTATAATCAATATATAAACTGACCCCTCACTTTGTGGTCACAGCAGTTTCTATACATTTATATTCCTGAGATCCAAAAGCACAAGGATGCATTCCAGAAACTGAGTAGAGTATTAAGAGACAGGAAAATTTATCTCCAGTAGAAACAAAGAAAAGGGAAACTGTGGAGAGCCATGATCAACTCTACCTTGAATGAATTGGACTTAAGAAAAATATTTTATGAATTACTGTTACGCAACATGTCAAGTAAATGAATATAAAAAAAATTTATATCATATATATATATATGACATAAAATTAAACAACATTTCTCAGAAAAACATAACCATGTAAAAAGAACCTTCAGATATTGGAGGCCATCTACATTAAATTCAAACAACCCACATTTAATAAAATCAAGTTTAAATCTGGTCATAACACATTACATTGCATTTGAATATATGGTTCTGTTGTCATTTTGCGCTATCACGTGGTGTGGCGTCATAGAACCTCATTGCAAATTTGCGAACTGCGTTTATTTTTGGTGACTATTGCCGTTGCTTAGCGGAGTTTGTGTCAACACAAGATGGAATCGTCGCTGATGGTGGATGTTTTTGTGTTACCGTCCTTATAACCTCTCTGAAGATGGCCCATGTGAGCCGAAAGCTTAGAACCAACTTAATAAAAAATTATCAAAATGTTGGAGAATCTTTGTCTTTATTTTCAACTGAAATTAAAGCCACAATAAGATGTTTAGAACGGCTCATGATTAAACATAATAGACATTCATTATCTCTTATATTTAACAGTATATGTTTAGAATCGCTCATTCAGTAATGAATTAAAGCACTCCGGCTACTGGGCGTGTATAATGATAATATACAGTATAAGCAGTTAGTTGCTGATACCCCTTGATGAGTGGACAGATGGGTCTGTTTACAGAACTTTGGAGTCAAAGTACAGGACGTCCCATTTGTTTCTCGCGAGTGAAGTGTTGCTGGACGACTGTTAGTAGTGTATAATGATTGGACATGTACTCAAATCAGGGGAGGGCAAATATGCACTTCGTGTATGGTTTGGTGGACAGTAACGCTGTACAAGCCTGTCGTCACTACCAGGAAAGGTTCCCACAACGACAATATCTCGATAGGAAAACATTTGTGAAAATCAACTGCCACCTCTGTGAACGTGGGAACTTCGAACATCGTGCTGGTGGCAGAGGGCGACCAAGGTCTACCATGTCTGAGGAAGAAGAGCAAATACTAGATATTGCGCATGATACATCTGAAATCAGCACACGATAGTTGACAAGACTATTCCCCATTCGAATGTCTGGAGAGAACAAGAGTTGTACTAATATCATCTACAACGTGTACAGACGTTGTCACCCGGAGATTACCCTGCACGAGTTGTGTTCTGCAAATGGTTCTCACAATAATGCAATTCAAAACTTTCCTGCCTTCGTTATTTTCACAGATGAAGCACAGTTTACACGGGATGGAAAATATATATCAGTCAGTTAAGTGCCATACGTGATACACGCTTGGGCGATCATGTCTCGAAAGAGACATGACTGATTGGGCAGAAGATTATCCCGCAGTAGTTTGCCATTACTTTCTGCGGTAGACTGGTTGCCGACCAAGGTTATAGAACCCAATCTGTCCTGTTATTTAACCCATAACTGGAGAGAAGAGACGGATTAATACCTTTCCCAAGGGTATTTGCGCGTAAGTGAATGCAAGGAATTCAACTGGAATTCGAACTCGGCTCCCCGATTTCTCATTCCGAGCTGATATCCGCTGCGCCACAACGCACATCCATATATTGAATAAAAATTAAGATTAAAATTTCTTATATAAATAATTGGATACTTTGGAATTTACCTTCAAACCGTTTTTGTTCGGATTTATGAGCAATATATATATATATATATATTGTCGAAATAACCTTTTTTCACACATATACGGTGAATATGAAAGACTCGGAAGATTTGATTAATTTCTTATTGGGTTATTCTATTGTCCCTAAAAGTTTAGGGATAAGGGAGTGTAAAAATTGTCCCAGGCGCTTTCGGCCATTTCTTTAACTATTTCAAGGGGTTTGTTGTTAGTGTTGTTAATTTCTTTCCACAGTTGTCTTTTTCCAGATGTAGTTGGGATACCTATTCAGTAGTCACGTTTATTGTGAGTCCCGCGAAGGGAACGTGACAGGAATTAAATCTAGTGTCCTATTTTTAAAAAGATTTAGCATATTATTTCCATTGTTCAATAAGGCGATATTAATACTGTGTGTCATACATGTATATAACTTTTGAGATTTCACCTTACAATTTCATGTTTAAATTTTAGTCTAAATCAAATTAAATTATACAATTAATAAAGTAAAAAAAATAGCATCCCATTTTATAAATGTACAACTACCATGAAAAAACGCGACAACCAAAAATTCAAATCCCAAAACGATCAGTTCATAATAAACACCTGACGATTGCACAGTGCATGAAACTCAGAGTTGAGTAATAGACGTAGGATAATATGTAAATATATATATATATATATATATATATATATATATATATAGGTTGTTAGATAAAATTTGGGGGTCTTGAAAAATATTGCATCAGATTTTATCACGCCCAGACACTATTGTCTCGAGTGTCGATTAGTTGTCCTACAGCCATTGTCTGCGATGGACGTTACTCCCAGGAAGCCTACGATAACACACTGGCGAGTCTTAATGTAACAAATTTCAATTTCCGATCCCCTCTCATATATTATCTCCAAAAAAACATTTGTTTAATTCTTAAAGACTATATAAATTCCATCAAATGAAAAAAAAAAACTTTTCCCCGAGTCTATTCTACTTAGCCAAATGTTATTCTGGATCTAACCACACTTTTGTTGTTTTGGATTCCTGCAATTAATACGATACTTTTTTATGAGGTACTTTCACATTTTTTTCGATACCTAAGTTTTAAAATGAGTCTTTAAAAAAATGAGAAAACTTTCTTGAATATTTAATCTTAGCTTTAATTGAAAACAAAATGATTAAATCCACTAATTAAAATATTCTGGTATATTAAAAAAAAAAAAAAGACTGAAAGCTCAACTTTTGTGCGTTTTCAGTTAAAATATTAAAAACGGTATTTTTTTTTTTTACATATTGACGTATTTATAAACAAAAGTTAATTCTCGGATTTAAAAAGTCTTGCAAAAATGAAGTATACATCTGTGACTTTTAATTGGGAAAATTAGAAAATTTAAAGTTAAATTAATCTGATTTGAGACAAGTATTAGTTGCTCATACCATGAATAATTTTTAATCACAGAAGCAATATTTTTTGATGCATGAAATAATAGTCAAATGTATTGACAAGCTAAGCATGGTTGACCAGAATAGACATAAATTTAGGAAACCTCAGTGAACGTTTCGTAAGGGGAATAACCCTTGAAATACGTGATCTTTTAATGATATGTCACTTACAACATTCCATGCTAAAAAAGATTTTTACACACAAAAAGTTCTTTAAATTATTTTAAAAATCTTGGGGCGTGAAGATTTTTATTAAGCTTTTCAATTTTCGATTAGTAAATATAATCTTCACTTGATAATTTGATAACCTGTTACAGATTAAACGAAATTTTAAAAGACTTTTGAAATTTTATAAATTATTATAATTAAAAACTAAAAACAATTTTTGTAAAAATTCCTTATTTATTGAAAAAAAATATTTTTTTTCTATAAATTTTAATGCACTTAATATATGTTATTTATAAAAGCAATTAAAAGCTTATCTAAATAAAATAAAAAAATGGCATAGTTTTATTGCATTTTTTATTTTAAGATTCGGAGCAGATTTTCAGTAAAGTAGTTACTGTTTGTAAAAACAAAAACATATATATGAAAAAGAAGTCGACTTACATTCCCTAAGGAGTCCTGCATTTAACTAATAAATCAAATTTTGCGGACAGTAGTCAATTTCTAGAATTTTCAGGAAATTAATTGGAAGAGGTAAAAGATTTAAAAAATATTTTACCTAGATATTATAAAAATAATGATTTCAACGATAGTTTAATTCATTTTTGAATAAGTCCAGGAAGTTTAATTAGAACCTGACAATTATTTGATTTTTGCAAGAAATTCAAAATTAATGTGTTTTTCACCGGAAAAATGAATTTCGTAATATTGTATTTATGATAGTAAACTCCGGTAAAAATTTGATCATATACTAGCAAAAAACAAAAAAAAAAAAAAAATTAAACAAAATTTTGAACGTGTTAGAAAGGATTAACAAATTAAAAAAATAGTTAAGAAATACTTTGATCTTTCCTCTTAATAAAACAAACATTTTTGACGATAAAACTTTGTTTTTTTTATTAAGTTTAGAGCCTTTTAACATCATGCTATGCGTTTTTTTTAGCGAATTAGTGAAGATATCTATTTTTTATTGAATTAAATTTTTTTATGTTGAGACTTCCCATACAATTTTGCATGCGCTACTTTAGTCATGCTCATGTATATATATATATATATATATATATATATAATTGATACTGGGATCGTGCTTTTTTTTACTTGTCCCTATATTATTCTTTTCGCTCATTGAAAATTTTATTCTTCTAACGAAGTTTTGGTTGAAAAAGATCTACAAAGAAGAATGCTTTCTCGCGTTTTCAAATATATATATATATATATATATATATATATATATATGTGTGTGTGTGTGTGTGTGTGTGTCTGTGTGTGTGTGTGTGTGTATAATAAGGAAGTGAAAGAACAGATAGATTAAAACCAACTACTGAATCATTAATTATTAGGAAGAGTTCCCAATACAAAGTAGAGCCTAATATGGTGATATAATGCAAAAAAAGTAATGACATGATGCTTTGTAATAACAAAATTACAATATATATATATATATATATATACTAGCAGTATAGCCCGGCGTTGCTCGGGTGTAATAAAAGCTTAAAAACTAATCCATGGTCCTGGAGCTCAGACTCTTTGGACGTTGGCACGAAAGACTAAAAAGCAATAGTTGTTTCCAGTTAAAGCGAAACCGTAGACTGAAAGAAAAATGAATGGATGTAAGTCAAATTTTGATTTCCTGGTATCGATATCAAAGAAGTGCTTTTCGTCGTAAACTGAATTTTAAAGGCTAAATAAGTCCTCTGAGTAAATGGTATCATGGCTGAGACTAAGAACTATAATTATACCTACTTAGTGCCAAACCCGAAGTAAAAACTAAAATAAAAGGGCTAAAAAAAAAAAAAAAAATACAGACATACAGGCAGATAAACAGTCACACACACAAACATCTTGCTTTTTATATATATATTATCGATGTTCTGCACTATTGTAAGTACTGCAACCTTGAAACTTCTGAATATTGTTTCTGATGTCTTTGTCTATGAGTGTATCAAATTTGATTAAAAATGGACCACTTCTTCTATAACCCGATTTTTTCGATTATCGATTTTCCATATTTATCGGTGGTACCTCAACACAAAACCTAGTTAAGAACACTCGCAGATACTTATAGTACAACTGTGTAAATTTTCAAGAAAATTGGTTCAGCCGTTTCGGAGTCTATAGGTAACAGATACACACACACACACACACACACACACACACACACACACACACACAAAGTTCCATTTATAAATAAGTTTAGATACACAATCAAGTATAGAAAATATCTCTGGCTTCCAGTTCTTATGTTGGAAAAAAAAAATAAAGACTCGCTGTTTTTCACTTGTGGAATATGTCCTCGTTAGCGACATAGCAAATAACTCCGGCCCACTCAGATGTGGAATTTTGAATGTTATATTCAGAAAGACAGAAGAATCTCTGGCATATCCAATTCCCGTTTGCACGTTAAGACATTTTTTCGTCCTTTTCATTCTACTTGTTGTGTAGATGTGCGTTATATTTCCCCTGAGAACAAATCATGTTTGTCATTCTTTTTCTTCAATCTATTCTGTTCCATAACGTGTTATTACACCTTAAATAATGTCCATAATGGAAGGAAATGCAGATGGGAAAATATTCATTTCTTCCATAATACACCCATTATCTGGATCGATCTGGCGTGACAATATATTATTAATTGCACATTCTGGTAACTTACCCAAAACCCCCATTATTGGATGATTAACCTGACGAGATGAAATATTATTTAACTGCCATTAATTATTTTTTCTCTTTATGTTTCTGTAAATACCTTTCTTTTAGCGCAGATCAAAATTTGAAATCCGCTAATGTCGATTTATCGGTGTACTAGCAGTCTAGCTCGGCGTTGCTCGGGTGTAATGAAAGCTTTAAAACTAATCCATGGTCATGGAGCTCAGACTCTTTGGACGTTGGCACGAAAGACTAAAAAGCAATAGTTGTTTCCAGTTAAAGCGAAACCGTAGACTGAAAGAAAAATGAATGAATGTAAGTCAAATTTTGATTTCCTCGTATCGATATCAAATAAGGTTTTTTCGTCGTAAACTAAATTTTGAAGGCTAAATAAGTCCTCTGAGTAAATGGTATCATGGCTGAGACTAAGAACTACAATTATACCTACTTAGTGCCAAACCCGAAGCAAAAACTAAAATAATAGGGGCTGAAAAAAAATACAGACATACAGGCAGATAAACAGACACACACACAAACATCTTGCCTTTTATATATATATATTCTCGATTTTCTGCAAAATTGTAAGAACTGCAACCTTGAAACTTCTGAATATAGTTTCTTATGTCTTTGTCTATACTGCTAGTATTAAATAAGTCATTTTATTAGAAAACTTTGTGGAAATGTTGGGCGTCAGTTTCACCTCCCTCATTTTTGATATCTAGTACTTTTGTGAGTTGTGGAGTGTTTGTGAAATTTTTTTACAGTGATGTAAAGAAACATTCCTGAATATGATATATCAGAAAAATGAAATTATGCAATACCAAGTGTGAACATTCTTACCAAAAATAACTAAGTAAAATTTAAAAATACATTTTTCTCATAGATGATGCTTGCATAATTTAATAAAGCATCATTTTCTTTGAGACTGGACAGAAAGCTGCAGTTAATATATTTTTTTTAATTATTTGTAATTTTTCAGTGTGATTTTGAAATTCATTCCGTTGCTATTAGTAGTGGTACCAAACAACATGGAGGGTTGTTTGATTTGGTTTAGCGGAGAATAATGTAATCGATTCCGACCTAGCAGCTCGACTCCAGTTACTTTCTCACCAACGGGATGTGGCTTCCCTCTGTCTCATTTACAAATATTTTCACGGCTTCTTTCCCGACGAGCTTAGTTCTTTGGTGACCCATCTACATGAATTTACACAAGCAACCAGACTGGCAACAAGATATCACCCTTTTACAGTAAAAAAAAAAAAGAAAAGAAAAAAAAAAGAAAAGAAAAAAAAAAGAAATACAGCTGTCACATCTACTCCACCAGCTTCTTTTCTCGGACTTTTCGTCCGTGGAACTCCCTTCTGCATATTTGCTCCCCTAATAACTACAATCTCCAAGAGTTTAAATTCAACGTCAATTACCATCTTTTATCTCCTTGATTTCCATCCTTCTCATATCCTTTCCGCAACACCCTCTGTATCTTGCCCTTTTCCTTTTTCACTCTACTCTCACGCAACTCTCTTCACACCAGTATTCCCATCCTTCTTCTTAACCATTCTCTGACAGGCCCTGTAATCTGTTCCTCTTTCTTTTCGTTCTCCTCTTATATAACCTTTGACTCTCCTCTTATATACCCCCACCCCCGCTGCGCACCAATAGCAGTACTGCTTTTCTTGGGGTGAAAGGATTATAAAAAAATATCAACCTCTATGGATTATTTAATATCGAAATCTAAATATTTTGAACACAATTTTTTTTGTTCAACAAAATATATTTTGAATTCATTTGTATGCCTTCAATTATGGACAGAATGTATTTAGTTTATCTGTTTGAACATCATTAGACTGTGAAATCATTCATGGTCGAGTGGTCTAAGACGCATCAAATCAATTGATGGCTTCCCCTATGTTGTTAGGGGTCGCAGGTTTGATTACTGCCGATTGACAAATATTTTCATAACAATATTTCTCAAAAAATATTCAGGCCGCTAGATTTATATAAATATACTGTTTAGTTAAAAACAGATTCTCTACTCAACTATGAGTATATATATATATATATATATATATATATATATATATATATATATATATATATCAGTATGTGGTGTAGATATAGAAGAATCAAAAGGAGTATCCTGTACATACAGTGGTAGGATAACTCTCTAAAACAGCTCTAAATATATATGTATATAAATACATATAGAGCAAATATAAGAAAAAATTAAGGCAGACACGTTATTTTATGGTAAATCGGAAGCATGTCCTATTTCAGGCGAACCATCATTAGCTTCCGTCTTTATTGTACAAAAGATTTTACACGAATGAAATTCACAAAGAATAAAAATTACGGTCGCTCCCTTAAAAGAAAGAAAATTTAGAAAAAATACATCATTACATCAGTTCAGTAAACATACACACATAAGCATATATATACGTAGCATATAATCAAAGAACACGCGTAAGAGCGGATGTCAGCAAAAATCCAAAGATACATTCAGCCTGTCAGTTAGACTGATGACCCGTAGATTTGAAACGGAGGGAGGCTGGGAGAGAGAGAGAGAGAGAGAGAGAGAGAGAGAGAGAGAGAGAGAGAGAGAGAGAGAGAGTGAGTTAAAAAGAAAGGGTAAGTATCTTAAAGCGTAAACGAAAAGGCAAGAAGAAGAAAGAAGAGAGGAATTAATTTAGAATAGAAAGAAAAGATGATAGGAGAAAATGAAAATAAAAAATTAAAATTAAAATTATATTTTAACGGAGAAATTGGAGTCTAAAAAATTAAAAATATATTTAAGAGATAATAGTTAGTTAATCTGTTGTGATCACAAAATCATCACACCACTATATAATCAAAATTATGCTAATTATACAACCAACATAACAAATATAATACAATATAAAATTAAAAAAATTAAAAAAATTAATTTAAAAGTAATTATTCTATTCAAATTTAGTTGTTTAAACTTAACTATTTAGTTTAAAAGTAAATTTACCTATTACTAGTGAAAGGATAAGAAATTGGAATTTAAAAAATACCTAAGAAAATTAAACAATTAATATATACTAGTTAATCAATTCGCTTTAATCATAATTACCCCCACACCACTATATAATCAAAATTATACTAATTATTCGGTTAACAATACAATAATAATAATACAACAATGTAGGTAAATTTTTCGGTCAACGGTACAGTTATAATACAGTAGAACTCTAGTAATGTAAAAAAACATATATGTACACATACAACTCACACACATACGTAAATGCGTACACACATACCCGAACACGCATATATCTGTATACACATATATGTACACGCACACAGATACATATATACATATACACATATACGAACATACACATATATAGACACTCAAACACCAGCAAAAACAAATATGTAAGCAATACCACAGACATATAAAAAAAAACCGTATATAAAAAAAAACCTCGACACATATAACAATGGTGTACAATTAAACAATATATATTCCGTAAAATAGTGTGATGTGTGTAAAGTCTTCAGAGGAATGAATGAGGGGCTAAAAGTTTAACATAGTTTAAACCGGCTCCTGTGTCGACATTTAAAAATTACTTCCCTCCTTAGATTCAGCAGATCCAATTGGTTTTTGTGTTTTATAATAGTGATTTTTTCATCCAGGCATAAGTGATAGCAATCTTTGAAGATGATGGGTGTGTTAGATTTTTTAATGACATTCCATTTAATCATAAGGGTTAAGTTATTGTCTTTCAATGACCAGAGATATTTTGACAGAGATGTCTGGTTTCTTAATTCAGGGTTGGAAAAGGAGCGTGTGTGATTGTACAACCGTTGCTTCCAAGCACCTGGTTAAATACCAATGTAGCATTTTTTCAAGTTTGTATTTTCTTTTGGGTATATCATAGCTTGATATACCACCCCTTTTGTCATACACTCTCCACCCATAAGACACTCATTTTTTATTCTGCAATTGCATTTAGGTGTATGACTGTCATGTCCAGCTGCTTCCCTTATGTCATGTAAATTATGAGCAACTTTAGAGTTGCTTTGGTTGGGAGTTGCAGAACTAAGGCTGGCTCAATTAGGAGTTGTTACTCTGGAGCTGGCTTGATCAGTAGTAGTAGGTTTCGGGTTATCATTTTGGTTTTTATATCTCGATAAAGTTCTTCTATTGTGGGAGCTGATTATACTTTCTATATTTTAGTACACGAATAGCTAATTTTTAGGGTTTTTCTGTTAAATATTCTATGAAGGGGACTAGAATTGCTAAAATGTTTATCTACCAGTTTTAGAAAATATTTACCTATATTAATATTACATAATTTGCAAAATGGAGGGTTGAACCCAATTGCTTTCTTTCTTCTGTTGGTCTTATTGATAATAATATATTTGAAGGATTCGTCATAAAAAAGCGGCTTTTGAAATACGCTCTTATGTAAAGCCTCATTATATGTTTTTTGTGTGTCAAAAAGTTTTTGGTTAGAAGACAGTCTGTTAATTCTAGTATTAACGGAGTTAGGGATTTGTCTCAGTACATGTGAGGGTTTGTTGGAATTAATATTGATGTATAAAGTGTTTGATTAGGTTTTTGGCAGGGTCTGAAGCTGTTACTAGAGAGGTCGAAGGTGTTGTCTAGAAAATTAACTATTTTACGGTTAGTCTGGATATCTAATTTAAAACTTAGGTATTTAAAGGTGTTAGTTAATTGTTTTTGTAGCACTAAAGTAATGTTAAAACAAATAAATTAAATATGTCGGTTATTAATCCCTTTGGTAAATCTTCGGAACTTTCCGTAATAAAACGTATTGTTGGTAATTTTACTATATAAAAAAGTATTGCTGGTACGTTTATACTTTCATAGTATTTTGTTTTTGCTTGAGAGTTTACTATTTGCCCATAACTGGGACCCTAACAGGTACTACAACTCCGGGTCAGGGTGGACCTGGGAACAACATCAATTAAGTTGTGGTTCAGTATTCCTCTAAAGCTCCGAGTGGAGGCTTTGCTGCTGGATGTACTCTATCGTCATACCCAGAACTGACAAAATGAATGCTTTTTTTTCTGAAGTAAAAGCAAAAATCACTATTTTCTGCCTTAAAAGATTTGCGGAATTATCCAATTCAACCGAAATTTTCAGTTCCTATTCTTTAATGAATGAACGTATTATTGAATAAGTTATTTTATAAAAAAAACTAAAAAAAAAAAAAAACTTTGCGGAATTTTTTTTTTTTTTGGTGTATATTTCATTAACTCCTCGATATCTCGTGCGTACTTTTTAATCTTTGTTTCATGGGAGTGTTGTCCAATGTTTGTTTTTTGTTGTTTACAGTTTTATCTATATATATATATAAAGTTCTGTTACTTGCGTTAGTCCGTCCGTCACACCCTCTAAAATAGCCATTCACTGACCGATTGAAACCAGATTTTGGAGAGAACTACAAACAGGTAAGGTGGTACAAAGTACAGTTGTTTTTACTAGGGTGCGTAGCTTAATACAATAATTTTTCATTAATTTTTTAGGAAAAAATTGTGTTATTATTTAACATACAAAATATTCCCACTATTTTAAAAACAATTTAATGATAAAAATAACAAGTAATTATTTAATAAAAACGCAATATTTTTTTGGTATATCCGTTTTTATGTATACTAGAATCCAGTTTCCAGTTCGCCCTGCGTTTGCTATAAACTAATCACTAGGCCAAACGCTTCAAAAATTTGGAATCTGACTCCAAAAACCAGATATAAATATTTACACATGTATGCTGCATGTTCAAGAGTAAGAAATTCTTCTCTGTTAAAAATGAGAAACAAAAGTTTTAAAAAATATTGTTTACCATGAAGATCTAAAATTAAAGAAATTATTAAATCGCGAATTAAGAGTTTTGTCAAAATATTTTTCTTTGACAATTAAATCAGCTTCTTCAATTTTTATCGACTGGTTTGCGAAATTCAGTAAAAAGTAGAGTATGAAACTCTCGACAATATTAAATATACTAAATAATGAGTATTTTAACGCGCGTCTGCGTATTGTCAAGATAATCCCTGAAGATAGTCAAGATAATCTCTGAAGATATTATTTCAGTAAAAAAAGAATTATGCAAATGTGATCATAAATAAGATTAGGATCCTACCAAAAACTAATTCAATAAAAGTTTTAAAATAATATAGTTTGAGAATTCATACTGGCAGAATTTAATAAAACGTTTTTTTTTTATTCCAGACTGGACAGAAAAAAACAAAAAAAAACAAAAAAAAACATTTACACTTTTAATAATCACTTAAAAAATATACCTGTAATTTTTCAAAGTGATTTTGAAATGCATCCCTTTGCTGTTTGTCACAAGAGTTTTTTTTATTAAATAAAGAAATGCTTGAAGAATCCCAAAATGCAAAGTTTAATGTCATTTTTCGAGTCTGAACCTTTTCTTTAAAAAGAATTTTACTTTAATTTTTCCTTTTAGCAACTATTAGATTATTTTTGCTATTGATGTTCAAAAGAGACGTAATTCGGGTATCACGCTTTGACTGACGATTCAATATCAGAAGAATATTATAATATCAAACTAATCTCCCGTTTAATAAGTACTTTCTTCTGTTTTCCGATCTATCGGTATGGGTTTTATTTTGCTTTTGTATATTATATTCTTGTGTCTCTGTTTTCCTGCATTTACAGATTTTTGAAGAACTATTATTTATTTACTTCGGTAATTAAACGCAATTTATTCATTTTTAAGTTTTATTATTAAAAAAATAAAAAATAAAGACCGAAATCTTTTTCTTATTATCCTGTATAATTTGTTACCCTCACCACCAAGAAAATTTTCAGAAGCCTTTTCATTCGCAGAAAAAATACTTTATACTGCAAATTTATAAAATTTACCTTTGGATAAATGGTTTTCTTTTCACATTAATCTAACAAATTACATTTGCTAACTTGCTGCGCCTTAATGACTTTAAGTTTATTCATTATAAGAAATTTAATAAAAGCGTATAGAATAAAGAATACATTCTCTAAAATAATTGGCAATGTAAGGTTAAAGAAAATTTACTTTTAAACATAAGATATACTTGATTATTGCACTGCCGGTCTTCCGTATTTATTTTGCTTTCATTTTTATTTTTGAGCCTTTCTTGTCCGTTGATCTCACAGGCTACCGGACGTAAATAAAATAAAATGTAATTTTCATTTTATTTTTCTCTTATGCAAAAGGTAAGCATTACTTTCAGAAAATGCAGTTAACCAATCCTGACATTTACAAATAGGCTTTAAAAACACGACTCTAGAACAAATAACTGATTTTTAAAAAGATTTTCAAATTTGTTGTTTACACTTTCTTTTCGTATATAATGGCGGTTCGCTAAGTCAATAAGTGACGAAAAAAGTGCAAATGTATTTAAAAATGCCTGGAAGATTTATTTATTTACGTACATATTTTTTTTTTTTATAGTTTGGATCAGCTTCTTTCAAATAGAAACGAAATTTAAGTGTAAAAAGAGTATTTATATTGAAAATTTTAAAAATTCGTTTTTCTTTTTTTTAGAAAATTTATAATAAATTCATTACAAGCGAATTAGGAAAAAAAGTAATGTATAGATCAGATAAGAAAATAATACACTTACTGGGCATCGTTACTCGGTTTTTGAGTTAAAAAAAAAACACTTTAAGTTCGGCTGAAAAGAATTGTGGCTGACAACAACAGCAATAATGATATTTTTTAGTTGTCGCTAAAAAATAAAACAAAAAACCATAGTACAAGGACACAGCTTGACGAATAGAAAAACGTTAAATGACTAATAATGATGATCACCCGAGCAAAACCAATGAAGTAGATTTTCCCAGAATTATTACGTTTGACTGCGTAACTGATATTAAACTTAGGCTCTTAAAGGATTGTGTTGGGGTGGGGGTTTCGAACCTTGTTGTCCTTTCAGACTGGATTGTAGCTCAAACTATGAGGGCCTGATAAAAACAATTATCCCCTAAAAAATATATTCATCGTAAAGCCAAAGTAAATTAACAAATTAAAAAAAAAAATTGATTGACTGATTCATTTTTACGGCTTATCAACCCTTTGTAGGTTTAGGAAAGCCAGCAAATATTTTTAGATTGTAAGAGTGGGAGAATAATAATAAAAATAATAGGTCTTCCCGCAGACTTGGTTGGTAGTGACACCAAAGCATAAATCGAAATATGATGAAAAATGACATAATAATAATAATAATAATAATAATAATAATAATAATAATAATAATAATAACTCATAATAATAATAATAATAATAACTCATCGATGGTTACGTGCATCTGGATTAAAGTCTGAAACTGAAGGATTTATACTTGCAGCACAAGACCAAAGTCTTTTCACGAGAAACTTTCAGGCAAATATTATGCATAATAATATGGATCCAAAATGCAGGTTTTGTGATAAACACCAAGAAACAATAGACCACCTAATCTCAGGCTGTTCTGTGCTTGCCCCAAACGAATATAAAAATCGCCACGATAGAGTTGGGCAATATTTACATTGGGCAATGTGCAAACATTATGGAAAAGCTGTAAACAAACACTGGTATGAACATCATCCAGCACCGGTTACAGAAATAGAAGATGTAACCATTCTATGGGATTACACCATCTACACAGACAGAAAAATTGAAGCAAACAGGCCAGACATTATTGTTAAAAACCAGAAGGAGAAAACTTGTCTATTAATTGATATGGCTTGTCCAGCGGATTGTAACATAGCAATCAAGGAATTTGAAAAACTGTCAAAATATAAAGTCCTGGAAATTGAAATAGAAAAAATGTGGAAATTGAAAACAAGAGTTGTGCCAGTGATAGTAGGTGCACTTGGAATGATAAAAAATGGAACAAAACAACACATTGAAAGAATCCCTGGAAACCCCAGCTTAAGAGATATACAAAAAATTGTCTTATTAAGTACAGCCCACACACTAAGGAAAACTTTATCTATGTAATGCTGGGGATGATAGGGAAGATAGAAAAACATGAAATGGAGCCATAACAACACGCCACTACCTGCCTTAGGTCTCCCCGCAGACTTGGGTGGTAGTGAGACCAAAGCAGAAATCGAAATATGATGAAAAATGACATAATAATAATAATAATAATAATAATAATAATAATAATAATAATAATAAAAAGTTAGTGGTACAAATGTTACTAATTAACCTATAGCTGGGAGACAAGAGGTGCATTCATGCATAATCAGAACTTGATAAACAAGAAATTAAAATGTGGTTATAAAATGGGGAATCAATTCTATATTATAATCACTATATAAACTGATCCACCACTTTGTGGTCATTGTAGTTTTTTTTCCATCTATATTCCAGAGAAAGTAACTAAATTTAAAAGACATACATGTGTAGGTAATCAGTATTTTATTGATTAATTGATTCGTTTTCCACGGATTATCAACCCTTTGTAGGTTATTTAGAGTCAGCAAATACTTTTAGATTCGAACAATTTTTTTAGATAAATAATATGCTTCATATCGACGATCGTACGGGAACTAGTGTTTCATTGTGATATGGCCATAAGCCTAGACAATTTCAAGCTATTATTCATTACACCAGCCGCACATCCAAACTTGCAACACCTAGTATTCCTAAGCAGTCACCCATATTGGCAGTGACCAGGCTCGGCGATGCTTAACTTGAATGATCGTTCGAAAACTGAGGTTTCAACGTGATGAAAGGGCAAAGAATATATATAAATATATTCCTTCAAAAATGTTTTCTTGGTAATATTTTTCTTTCAAAAAATTTTATGTATATATTTCATAAAAGTCTGTTTTTATACTTTCATAGTGTTTTGACCCCTATTTAGAAGGTAACTATTTGCCCATAGCTGGGACCCTAACAGGTGCTACCACCCCGGGTCAGGGTGAATCTGGGAACAACAGCAATTAACAGGTGGTTCCATCCTCCTTGCAACCTCCCAGTCAGAGGCCTTGCTGCCGGATGTAGTTTACCGTCATGCCCAGGATCAACAGTTTTATGAGATAAGGTTATAATTTAAAAAAAATATATACCAGGAATAGTATTGGGTAAAAATGTATGACAAAGTGGAGAAAGTATTCTTGTGACGCATTTTGTTCTTTCGGACTTCATCAGAATAAACTTCTTGTGGTGCTGCGACTACACATGCGCACGAACAAGGGATGTTGGGAATGACTGACTGGGCAGAAGATTATCCCGCAGTAGGTTGCCATTGCTTTCTGTGGTAGACTGGTTGCCAGCCAAGGCTATAGAACCCAATCTGTCCTGTTATTTAATCCATAACTGGAAGGAAGAGACGGATTAATACCTTTCCCAAGGGTATTTGCGCGTAAGTGAATGCAATAAAACACACAAAGTAAAATAGAACAACTGCAAATTCGGATTCAAACGACTAAAAACATTTTGGAAAAACCTAGACCAAGCAAATTTCACAAGTTAGTGTGAAAAGCAAAATTCTGTATCCTGACTGGATTACAAATCGAAAATTCAAATATGACGTTTTTTCACACCTAGAAGAAAAAAAGCATGCTGGAGCCGGTAACATGAAACGCTTAACTATTTAAACTATGTCGCTGACCGGTCAAAATCAGTCAGCATGGGAGCGGTTAGCTGACGGATCTGGTGGCAAGGTAACAAAAAAAAAAAAAAAATTCAACGCAGACAGAATGGGAGCGATATCTGATAGCATCTCCCCACAATGTAAGGAAGAAATTTCAAGCTGACTCGGTCACGTCTCGCTTTTACTGCCAATTTTCTTTTCTTCTTTTTCACTCCACGCTATCCGGACGTAAGGGCAGATCACAGATTCATTCGACCTTTTCTTCCAATTTTCATTTTCACTCCACGCCGCCAAAGAGAACAACAACAACAACAACAGGACACTCTGTCTACGATAAATCTTATTTCTTTATTTCTTCTTTCTCACCCTGTCGCCAACCTATCAAAAGGGGGAAGGAACATAAGACCTTACATTCTGCTACTACACAACCATGAACTCTAAACTTCCGTGGACATTTTAAAGACTTACATTTCTCTTTAAACAATTTTAACTACAAAACTACATGCATTTTCTCAATGAACATTTTTCTTGTCACCATTATGTTATAGTTTTTCAGTCAGTCAGTTAAATACCATACGTGATACACGCTTTGGGTGATCATGTCTCGAAAGAGACATGACTGACTGGGCAGAAGATTATCCCGCAGTAGGTTGCCATTACTTTCTGCGGTAGACTGGTTGCCAGCCAAGGCTATAGAACCCAATAAGTCCTGTTATTTAACCCATAACTGGAAGGAAGAGACGGATTAATACCTTTCCCAAGGGTATTTATGCGTAAGTGAATGCGAGGAATTCCCCGATTTCTCGTTACGAGCCGATATCCACTGCACTGTAGTTATCATAGGTATTTCTTGGTAACATATCCACTGTAGTTTCCAAGAAATACCTATTTTTCCATAAAAATGATAGTTGTACTCTTTTTATTATAATGCTGTTAAAATTCCCAAAAATTGTTATTATCTAAACTTATTTATAAATGGAACTTTGTCTGTGTGTGTGTGTGTCCGTTACATATAGACTTCGAAACGGCTGAACCGATTTTCTTGAAAATTTACACAATTGTACTATAAGCGTCTGCGGGTGTTCTTAGCTAGGTTGTGTGTCGAGGTACCCTCGATAAATATCGAAAATCGATAATCGAAAAAATCGTGTTAAAGAAGGAGTGGTCCGATTTTAAGCAAATTTGATACACTCATAGACAAAGACACAAGAAACGATATTCAGAAGTTTCAAGGTTGCAGTTCTTACAATAGTGCAGAAAATTTGATATCGATACCAGGAAATCAAAATTTGACTTACATCCATTCATTTTTCTTTCAGTCTACGGTTTCGCTTTGACTGGAAACAACTATTGCTTTTTAGTCTTTCATGCCAACGTCCAAAGAGTCTGAGCTCCAGGACCATGGATTAGTTTTAAAGCTTCCATTACACCCAAGCAACGCCGGGCTATACTGCTAGTCGTTTAGTAGTTGTAAACACAACAAAATTTTTAGTCTAATTTGCAACGTATATAAATGTAACTACAAAAAGCAAAAGTTGATAAGATAGCACGGGTTATAAAACACATCCGGGCCCAAACTAGGCTAGCTCCTACAACGATCGGCACTGTTTACGTTCTTCAGAACGAGGCTTTTGTTGCCATGTTTAAATGGTCATCAGTTATCTTCGAACGATATTCTGATTTATATGCTCTTGAGAGGATAACTACATGTGAACTTCCAAACTTAGACATCGCTTGTGTAGTACGTACTATAAATTCAGAATATTTGTGCCCCAAACATTATGCTTCTATGTGAAAATTTATTGCCTATTTACCATTTCAAGCAGGAATTCTTAATTCCAGAGCAGACACAGATAGATAATTAGATAAATAGGTAATGAACATACATACATAATTAGATAGATAATTAACAGACACAGATAGATAGATAGATAGATAGATAGATAGATAGATAGATAGATAGATAATGAATAGACAAAGATAGATAATGAATAGACATAGATAGATAAATACAGAAATAATGAATAGACATAGATAGATAGATAGATAGATAGATAGATAGATAGATAGATAGATAGATAATGAATAGACATCTATTTAAATCTATCCAAATTTACTACAGTTTTATTGCATTTTTTTATTTTACGAGTCAGAGCAGATTTTCTGAACCTAGAAGTTATATCTTATTAAAAAACTAGCGGTATAGCCCGGCGTTGCTCGGGTGTAATGAAAGCTTTAAAACTAATCCATGGTCCTGGAGCTCAGACTCTTTGCACGTTGGCATGAAAGACTAAAAAACAATAGCTGTTTCCAGTCAAAGTAAAACCGTAGACTGAAAGAAAAATGAATGGATGTTAGTCAAATTTTGATTTCCTGGTATCCATATCAAATAAGTTTTTTTCGTCGTAAACTGAATTTTGAAGGCTAAATAAGTCCTCTGAGTAAATGGTATCATGGCTGAGACTAAGAACTACAATTATACCTACTTAGAGCCAAACCCGAAGCAAAAACTAAAATAAAAGGGCTGAAAAAAAAATACAAACATACAGGCAGATAAACAGATACACACACAAACATCTTGCCTTATAAATATATATATATATATTATCGATTTTCTGCACTATTGTAAGAACTGCAACCTTGAAACTTCTGAATCTCGTTTCTTATGTCTTCGTCTATGAGTGTATCAAATTTGATTAAAATCGAACCACTCCTTCTATAACCAGATTTTTTCGATTATCGATTTTCGATAGTTATTGGGGGTACCTCGACACAAAACCTAGCTAAGAACACTCGCAGACGCTTATAGTACAACTGTGTAAATTTTCAAGAAAATCAGTTCAGCCATTTCGAAGTCTATAGGTAACGGACACACACACACACAATTCCATTTATAAATAAGTTTAGACAGATTAGATGTGATTTTATTTCACAAAGGACTTGTGCTTATAACTAAAATTAAATGCTACAAAAATTAATTTCTCAAAACTTCATAAAATTAAATAAGTGTCAGGTAACAGATGTAAGATGAAGAACTGTTATATGAGAAATATTTTAACGCTCCACATCATATTAAACAAAAATTAGGAAGGAACTTCCCATCAATACTAAAAATAGTGATAACAGTTAACTGTTTTATGACCAATATGTTAACGTTCCCTATTATCTTAAATAATGAATAGGGTAAAAATTCTCATCAATATGAAATAGAGTGATAACAGTTCCTAGAGAGGGAAATCTATTTTCCTGAAAAACTGTTTTGCGAAAAATATGTCAAATTATCTGAAAAAAAAGAAGCAAAAAATAAAAATAAAAATAAAAACCCAAAACAAAACAAAACAAGAAGCATATTACAATCAATTGAAACAAAAGCGATAACAGCTACTAGAGGGGACATCTATTTTCCTGGTAAGCTGTTTCATGAGAAATATGTTAACGTTTTACATTATCTTAAAAAAGAATAGAAAGGAGATTCCCATCAATACTAAAAAGAGCGATAACAGTGTTGTCAGATCTCGCCTTTGTATATGATAATGGACTCAACTGAGTGTACATATACGGCTGCCATAGAGTTTAAGTAGAGATCTGTCAGAGTTTATCTCCGGACTTGACACTGTCGGCTCTCTGTCTTCGGGTGGAGAGCATAAACCCAGTCGTGGCTATGCCGAAGGGTAGAGTCACGATTGGGCAAAGTTAGACAGCTATTTTTGGCAGGGCTATATGGCCCGGATCACCCATTCTAAAATTACCTTGTGCCACATTTTGCCCCAGTGGTGGGGTGGATTGATATTGATCCGTTAGAGTTTATCTTCAGACTTGACACTGTCGGCTGAGAGCATTAACCCAGTTGTGGCTATGCCGAAGGGTAGAGTCACGGCTGGGTAAAATCACACAGATATTTTTGACCGGGCTATATGGCCCGGATCACCCACTCTAAAAAGGCCTTGAGTCACATTTTGCCCCAGTGGGGTGTGTGAATTGATATCGATCCGTTAGAGTAATCGGAGAGTACCGGAACCGAGAGATACCAATGTTACCTAGAGAGTACCGCGTCAGAAAACAGAATAGCTCTGAGCTCCACTCAGAATAATATACAAGTTTGTATATTACGTTCAATATAACCTACTTTCTATCTCAATAGCTGTCTTTGTTGTTCATTATTTTGTGCTGTTCTTCTCCGGAATCCACCATAGTAGAGAGGTAAATGAGTCTTCCTGGATAACTGTTTTGTGTGAAATATTTTAACGTTCCACATTATCAAAAAAATATGAAGGAAGTTCCCATCAATACTAAAAAGAGTGATAACACGTAAGTAGTGAGTAAAATCTATTTTCCTGAAATACTGCTTCGTGAAAATATGTTAATATTCTACATTATCTTAAAAAATGATAGGAAGGAAATTACCATTAATAATAAAAAAAACGTAACAGTTAGTAGCGTTGAAAATCTAATTTCTTGAAAAGCTCTTATATAGGAAACATGCTACCGTTCCATATTATCTTAAACAATACTAAAAAGAGCGATAGCAGTCGAGAGTAAAATCTATTTTCCTGAAAAACTGTTTTATGATAAATATACAAACGTTCCACATTATCTGGAAAAGAAAAGAATGGGAAGGAAATTTTCATCAATATGAAAAAGCGATAAAAGTTAGTAGAGCGGAAAATGTATTTTCCTCAAAAAATAATTTATAAGAAATATGTTAACGTTCCACATTATCTTCAAAAATATTAGGTTGTCCCACAAGTTCGTAAACACTTGCAAAAAATTGAAATTTTACTTGCCAAGTAATCTAAGGTTACCAGAAAACACTTGCAAAAAAATTGAAATTTTACTCGCAAAAACAACAAAAATTATTGCTCAAAATAAAGACCATCATTTTCCAAGACTTTCTGCCATCGATCTGCAAGTTTTCGGATCTGGTCAAAGTACCATTCAGCCGGCTTTGAATAAAAAAAATCTTGACACGCTTCCTCGAATTCATCAAACGAGACGAATCGGCGGCCCTTCGGAAAGTATTCCATTGAGCAGAAAAGGCCGTAATCTGATGGAGCACAGTCAGGACTGTAGACTGGATGTGGCAGAACCTCAACGTCGTCCAGCTCTTCAAACTTGTCTTTGGTCTTTCGACGGTGTGTGGCTTGGCATTGTCCTGCTGCATCAAAGCACGCTTTCGGTTGATCAGAGCCGGGTACTTTTGCTTCAACTTTTCGTAGACCCGCTCAAGTTGCTAACAGTAAAGTTCGGCACTGATGGCACGACCATTCGGAACCAACTCAAAAATGCACGATTCCTTCAAAGTTCCACCAAACGCACAACATGACTTTCTTGCCGAATCGATCTTGTTTTGGAACCAATGATATCTCGTGCTCGTTCTGAACCCATCGCTTGTCTCGATTGTGCCGGACCAGATAGACCCATTTCGCAAGTGTTTACGAACTTTTGGGACAACCTAATATAAATGACATTCCCATTAATACTAAAAGAGCGGTAACAGTAAGGAGAGAAAAAAATCTGTTTTCCTGAAAAAACTGTTTCAAGAGAATTAAGTTAACGTTCCACATTATTTTAAAAATTAGAAGAAAATTCCGATCAGTATCAAAAAGAGCGATAAAAATTAGTAGAGAGAAAAATATATCTGTCTGAAAAACTGTTTTATGAGAAATATGCTAGCTTTACATATTATCTTAAAAAGTATAAGAAAGAAATTCCCATCAATATTAAATAGAGCGATAATAGCAGCGGGGAAATTCTATTTTTTTGAAAAACATTCGTTAACGTTTCATATAATCTTAAACAAAATTTAGGAAGGAAATTCCCATCAATACTCAAAGGAGCGATAAAAGTTAATTGAGAGAAAAATCTATTTTCCTTAAAAACAGTTTTTTGAGAAACATGTTAACGTTCTACATTATCTTAAAAAAGAAAATTTCCATCAAACTAAAAAGAGTAATAACACTTAGTAGAGAAAATCTTTTTTCCTGAAAAGTTGTTTCAGAGCAATATGTTAACCTTCTACATTATCTTAAAAAAGAATAGGAACGAAATTTCCATCAATACTAAACTGAGCGGAAACATTTAGTATTGAGGAAAATCAATTTTCCTGAAAAACATTTTTTATGAGAAAATATATTATATTATTTTAAAAGAAATAATGAGAATGAAATTCCTATAAATATTAAAAAGAGAGATAACAATTAGTAAACAGTAAAATCAATTTTCCTGAAAAACAGTTTCATGGGAAATATGTCAAATTTCCACATTATTTGAAGAAAGAAGAGAAAGAAAATTCCAATCAATACGAAAAAAGTGAGAACAGTTAGTAGATAGGAAAATTAGTCTTTCTGAAAAATAGTTTTATGAGAAATACGTTAACGTTCTAAAGTACTATAAAAAAGAATAGAAATGATGAATGACTATTAAAAATGCGATAACAATTAATAGAGAAAAATGACTATTTTCCTGAACAATTGTTTTGTAAGATATATGTTAACGTCTTATATTATCTTTAAAAAAATAAGAAGGAAATTTACATCAATATTAAAAAAGCGATGACAGTAGAGAGAAAAATCTATTTTCCTGAAAAACTGTTAACATTCTACATTATTCTAAAAAAGAATAGGAAGAAAATTCCCATTAATATCAGAAAGAGTGGTAACAGTTAGTAAAGAGGAAAATCTTTTTTCCTGAAAAATTGTTTCCTGAGAAATATGTTAATGTGTTCCTGGGCACGACAGTATACTGCATCCAGCAGCAAGGCCTCTGATTGGGAGGTTGTGAGGAGCATGAAACCACCTCTTAATTGCTGTTGTTCTCAGGTCCACCCTGACCCGGAGTGGTAGCACGTGTCAGGGTCCCAGCTATGGGCAAATAGCTAACCTCCAAACTGGAGTCAAAACACTATGAAAGTATAAAAATAGACTTTTATAGAAATATATGCATAAAAATAAATTTTTATAGAAAAATATACATTTTTGAAGGAAAAAATTATTAACATAACACTTTTTTGAAGAAAAAAAATACTATCAGAAAAAAAATTTTTGAATACTAAATTAGAAGACATTTCCAGTTTTCTAAAATAAAAAATATAAAAAACCAAAAAGTTTAATTAAAATCTGACTAAATCAACCAAACATTAAAAATACCTTAAAACCCCACCTTTTTGGCATTAAATAACCCACAGAGGTTGATATGCCGTTAAACAAAACTCAAACTCAAATATGTTAATGTTCCATATTCTCTGAAAAAAGAGTGGAAAGAAAATTCCCATCAATGCTATAAAAGCGATAACATTTATTAGAAAATTGTTTTATGAGGAATATGATACGTTCCACATTATTTTAAAAAATGAATAGGAAGAAAATATCCATGAATATTAAAAATAGCAACAACAGTAAATTTGAAATGTTTATTTTCCTGAAAAGTTTTTTATAAGAAAGATTTTATAAATTTCAACTGGCAGTAACGTTAACTGCTTAATCAGTGAATAATGAATGCTTCCTACGCGGAAACACCTAATTTCACATTTTCTATTTCATGCACTACAAGTATATCCATGTAAAAAGCAGTAGAAACATTATCAATGTGGATTACAATCCTGAATCTTTTTTTTTTTATAGAAAGAAAAAGATTATGGAACAAGTTCATATACAATATGCAATCCCTGGTGTGAAGAGATACTGTAGTAATTAATATATATATTGGTTAAATCAATGTATTATACTTTTTGTTTTATTTGGTTTTACTCTTTTTCATGGTAATAAGATCAGACCGGGAGACGCCGACTAGCACCTCTATCCATATGGAATCTAAATCTGAGCTTGATCCCGAAAAACGCACATGCAGTGATAGCAACAAATAAATTACTAAATAGCCCCAACCCTTATTACTAGACTATCAAGTAGTTGGAATAAAAAATTAAGAATGATAAATAAGAACAAAGAAAGAACAAGTAAGAATATAAAAAAATAGTAAAAGAAATATAGAATACTCCCATGATGCAACAGAACAAGTGTTTTTGCCGCCAATTCAAACAAAAATCAAAACTTTCTCTCTGTTCATTTTGTCATCACCGAAAGAAGCAGACGTTCTAGACAGTTCGCTGATAAAACATGTTGCAACCAACAATCAGTAACCCCCCCCCTCTCTCTCTATCTATATATATATATATATATATATATATATATATATATATGCGTTGTGGTGCAGTGGATATCGAATCAGAACGAAAAAACGGGGAGCACAGTTCGATTTCTAGTTCAATTCATTGCATTAACTTAAGCACAAATACCTTTGTTAAAAGTATTAATCCGTCTCTTCCCTCCAGTTATTGGTTAAATAACAGGACAGATTGAGTTCTATAGCCTTGGCTGGCAACCAGTCTACCGCAGAAAGCAATGGCAACCTACTGCGGGATAATCTTCTGCCCAGTCAGTCATGTCTTTTTCGAGACATGATCGCCCAAAGCGTGTATCACGTATGGCATTTAACAGACTGATATGTGCGTTGTAAGACAATGGATATCGTCTCGGAATGAGAAATCGGAGAGCTGAGTTCAAATTCCAGCTGAATTCGTTGCATTCACTTACTTACTCTTGGTAATTAACGTTAACTGTTTGATCAATGAACGCTCCATAACTGGTAATACCTTTGTATTAAGCCATCTCTTCTCTCTCCAGCTATAGGTTGAATAGCAGGACAGATTGGGTTCTATAACTTTGGCTGCAACCAGTCGACCGTAGAAAGAAATAGCAACCTACTTTGGAAAAAAATCTCCTACCTAGTCAGTCATATATTGAAAGAGACATGATTACCGAAGCGTGTATCACGTATGGCACTAAACTGACTGAATGATATGTTGTTTAAAGTATATATTAATTTCTCTTTAATGTACTTTAATTATTCATCATTTTTGTCTTTGCTTATTTCGTTGTATCTCGTTTATGATTTTGTTTGTAATTTTATAATCCCGTTGTGGTCTGATAATTCCCCTTTATCCCCTCTTAAATTCCTGTATTATCTGCGGATGACTATTTACGTTCTCGCCCGTAGACTGAGCGCTCTGGGGAAATGTTAGACTTTAAAAACAGTAGCTACTCACCGCTATTAACGCATCGTTCATTCAGCAATGAATTTGAACATTCTTGGCTACTGTCGTTTGTATACACTGTGTATATAAAACGCTAAAATCTGGCTTCCTCCGCCGTGCGCCGATAGCTTCGAGATAGAATCTCTGACTGATGACAAATCGGTCGGGTTTCAATCCTGTCTCGAAACAATCGGATGTTTAACCGTACTGATGAACGCTGATAAGCGAGTCAGGACTGTCTGCGGATGACCATATATATATATATATATTTAAAAAAATTAAAAACTCCCGAGATACTATAGCCATTTCAACGGGTGAAACTAACCCGTAATTATTATATCGGAAGTTTTTAATGTTTTATATATGTAAAATCTATATATTGGTGTGTATATAAATAATTTTAATTATATTGGGCCCTCTGGCTGGAACAGTTTTAATATTTGATTTTTAATAACTAATATTAATAGGATCTTTTTTAGGATTTTACCATCAAGCCGTTTTTTTTTGGATTTGTATATATATATATATATATATATATATATATATAGTGTACCTGTTATGATGGTTTCATTAAAAATGACAGACAAGTTATTATGAAGTTTTATCTATTTTTTCACGTGTTCTTATGATTTTTTTTTATTTCAGAACTCCAATTATGTCAGTATTGTTCAAAGATAATTTATTTTCGAGCGCTTTCGGCTAAACTTTTAGCCATTTTCAAGAATTAATTTGTTTTACTTGTAAATAAACATCTGTAAAGTTTTTGTATATAGTGTCATGTGTATGTTAAGTTCCGAACACGGTAAGCACATTGTTACCGTGTACATAATTGATGTTATTAAGTGTAGGATTTCTTTTTTTTTTATTAGTAATGCTTCCATTATTTTTAATCTTCTTTTTCATGTGGATGATACTATTATGTATGTATTATCAACAATTATATCACGGATAGGTCATGAAAGATCTCTATGTGTGTTTAAATGAGATTGGCTGAAACTATTGTGCAATGTCAATTTTCTCGACAATTTTGTGGTGTGTAGCCAATGTAATTATTTACGGATTTACAAAGGACATATGAATTCGTAAACGACACTGGTTCTCTGCAGTTTAGATTTTGCAGGTGAATTATGATTATTGATAATGAGGTTGGCAGTTTTGAATTTTTTGTAATAGATAATTAATTCAATTTTCTTGTTTCAATTGGTCGGTGTTGCATAATTTCAGATGATATTGCAAAGTGAAGATTCGTCCTGTCTGTAGTTATTGTGCATTTACGTTTTGTAAAAAATATTAATTTTATTGTTTTTATCTATTTGTTTGTAATTGCTATTGGTTACGTTTGATATAGTGGTCAAGTAAATAATTTGGAAAGCCGTTGTTGACAAGCGTTTGTTTCAAATTGCGGCTTTGAAGATGAAATCGCGTACGCTCTCGTCAGGAAATTTTTAATAACGCCAATTTTGTATCGAAGAGCACATTGACTAAAAATTTAAGATGGCAGGAACCTTTGCTCGTGGGTTTTTTTATATACTGAAGTAGTGAAAGTATTATTACAAGAATTCACAAGAACATCCAAAAATGGGAGTTTGTAGTTTGGTTAAATTCATATGTGAAGTTGAGAACAGACTTTTTTTTCAAAAATAGTTTTAAGATTACCGATTTCGTTTTTGCTGTCAGCTAAAATGTAACTATTATCAACCTATCAAACATATATTTTTGGTTTGGGAACTTTTTTAAAAACCATGTTTACAACATGGAACTTATAAAAGTTTGAGAAGCACTTAGCAAGAGAGTTTCCCCATACTTACACCCTTAGTTTGGGTGTAAATATTGCCATGATGGTCGTAAAAAGTTATTTTAGTCGTGCAAGCAAGTTAACATTTTAAAAAAAATATTGGGCTTGATAGATGGGGGTGGAATTAAATTTTATTTATTTACGGAGTTAATTATTATATCAATAATTTCAGCAACAGAAACATTCGCAAATAGATTTTCGACATCAAGTGATGCGAAAATGCTTTGGTTTGGTGTAGTAGATTTAAGAATTTGAAAGAATTCATGGATTGTTTTAATACTATAATTGCTAGAAATATATGGGGTGATAATATCATTAAGGAATTATGATAATTGATCAACAGCTGTTTGAATCAGAGAAATTATAGGCCGGAAGGGGTATTCAGGTTTATGTACAAGTATTAATGATAATACCTTGTCTGTCATTTTTAATAAAAATCATGCTTATATATATATATATATATATATATATATATATAGGAAAGAATATTAAAAAGTTTTGAGTTAAAAAATGTGTTTTTTTGACAGTATTTGTTTATTTCTATTTAATTTGTTTTATCTAAAACAAATTTATAAGTATTATTAAAGATAGGTTTAGGTTTACGTTTACAAATATATATTTTTTTAAAAAATCTGTCGCTTTCAACGTCACTTGATGTAAAAACAAAACCTCTCTCCACAAACGAGTCACGTGATGTAAACAAACGAGTCACGTGGTGAAAACAGACTCTTCACAGACGCTCTCGCGAAATCTCGCGAAATACGTTTCTAATTCAAATTTTAAAATCATTTGTTTCTGATGAAGGACCGAGGGTGGTCTGAAATATAAAATATAATAATAGAAATAAACAAATACTGTCAAAAAAACACATTTTTAAACTCAAAACTTTTTAATATTCTTTCCTATACATATTAAGACAGTATACGTGGACCATCACTATGTTATATATATACGCATCGTTCATTCAGCAGTGAATTTGAACACTCTCAGCTATTGGGCGTGTATAATGATAATATACACGCTAAAATGTCAGTCTCCTTCCACGAGCGCCCATAGCTCAGTGGCGTTTTAATCTGAGAAATTATAGGCCGTAAGGGGTATCCAGGTTTATGTATTTTGACATCGCCGTATAAGTATTAATCATAACACCATGTCTGTCATTTCTAACGGAATCTATATATATATATATATATATATAAATTACATGCATACAAGGGTAACGCGTCACCAGAACACCTACAACATCCATCTCGTACTAAAAAAAAAAAAATCAAATGAGATGAGAACAATAGTAATTACAACGACTGTTTCTGTTGTTCATATTGATTTTTTTCATATATAAATCCGTAAAGCAAGAATAACAAAAAGTTATATATTTTGTGTTTGCTACTGAGAGTTCTTGTTACTTTGCGATGCTGAAATTTTGATTATCAAGAGGATCTACTCTCAAGAGCCATTAATCGTCTAAATTAACTACATTGTCTGGCTCTACGTTTGTCGAGTTCGGATCATGATCACGACTTCTCTCATCCGGCTTAGCCTTAGGATCGCTCGCTGCTTCCGTGTTGATCATGTGGTAGATTGGGTCAGCCTTCTTACTGTTATTTGGTGCCATATTCGGCTCTTCGAGATCCTTGTAAATAACTTCCGGTATCGGTTCATGTGAACTTGTGTTCATGCCGGTGTCTGGTAAGGTATTTTCATATGTATTATCTTGCAAATAAATGTAATCATGAGCCTTATTTTCAATGCCTGGATTTCCGTTTTCAGAAATGGTTCTGCGGCAGTTTTCGCAAAACTTATTTTCTCGAATCAAAGACGATTTCCTTACAGCCCCTGCGATTTTACTTTGCATGACATTCTGCAAATAAAATAAATAAGAAAAATGAAAATCCTTGAGTTTGTCGGTTTACTTGCGATCAATGCCCACAAAATAGGCATTTAAGTAGAAACTTCCACAGAAACGATATGCAGAAGGATTAAAATGAAAAAAAAAAAACAACTTTCCTTTTTATTTAAAGCTAATAGATTAAATTTATTTTATTGTGCAAATTAGCACAATAATTAGTTAATTAATTAACGGGAAAGAGCATTCTTTTTGAAATCATTAAACAGCTAATTTTAGTGCCATCTTTATTTTCATCTGTCATCGTAATGTAATTCTCTTTATTAAAAATCTTTTAAAAACTACAGTTTTATTGCATTTTTTTAATTTACGAATCAGAGCAGATTTTCTGAACACAGTAGTTCTGTCTTATTAAAAACTATGATTTTAATTCACCAAGGATTTGTGCTTATAACTAATATGAAATGATACAAAAATTAATTTCTCAAAACTTCATAAAATTAAATAAGTGACAGGTAACAGATGTAAAATAAAATATTTTTACCAAGATTTTCGAAAAAAAACAAGCATTTCTAAAATAATTTAATCATATGTTATGTTTCTGTTCCTAATTCGTTCATGCTGTTTAGCCCCTTCTGTCTTCCTGTCTTTAAAACCTTGCATGGAGTGACGCCGATAAAAAAAAATGTGAATAAGTCCTCAAAGTTTTATTAAAATCCAACAATTATTTGGTTTTTGCAAGAATTTTCAGAATTTTCTTCTCCTCAGAAAAGGCCCTAAAATGTTAGAAAAAAAAAAAAGAAAAAAGAAAAAGATTTTTAGTCAAAATTTAGAACGTACTAGAAAAAAAATAAAAAAAATATAATTTAGTAATAAAAAAATCTTTTGGTCTTTCCTATTAGTAATATAATAAAAAATTTGACAATAACATTTTTTTATTAAGTTTGGAGCACTTTCTCATCGTGCTATGCTTATTTTTTGGCGAATCAGTAGTGATAGTTCTCTCTAGGTTTGTGGCCTTTTTATAGAGTTGGATTTTAAAAGTAAGTAGTTAGATAGTCTTTTTGAATGAGCTGAAAAAAGTTAGCAAATATGTTTTTTCGTTTCTTCAATTTCCATTAATTTAGTGGAGAACTTATAAAAGAAACAGAGGTGAATAAATAATCTTCTTTTTTGTGCCGTGTCCATTCAGTCCATAGGCAATCATGGCTTTCCACATCTCCCTATCCCTTGTCGTTCTTAATACTCCTCCTGTTATCCCACCCATTCTCCGCTTTACCATCCATTTGCTCAAGTCCATCAAGTATGTCATGTGTTTCTTTCTCTTGTCTCTCTTCACCTCTACCCATTCCGTGAGCATCAGGTTCTCCAAGCCCTCCTTCCTCATTACATGCTCCAGAAACTTTAGCTGTTATTTTCTGATGTTAAGTATCAGTTTCCTTCTCGTGTTCATCCTCTCCAAAATTTTTCTCACTGAAACTATGTAGTGTCGTTTCCCGTCTTAACACGCGATCAAAACGGAATAGTCCATTATTTATGCGGTTTTTGGGCGTAAAAATTAAGGAAATAAATAACGAAGGGAGAAGCAAGCACAGTTATTAAATAGATGTTTAATTCCTGATCGGGTTTGTGGATGATTTCACTATAGATTTATTCCCAGATATGGAAGTGGCCGGGTAATCAATGCGAATCATGTTCGTGGACCGTAAAAGTGACCATATCTAGTGATAAGAGAGTTAGTTTGAGTCATTTGTAAATAAAGTGATGTGACTGACAACCTTAAATAGAACCAGAAGTAATTCGGATTAGCCAAACGATTCTACCTAATAAGGAAAGTTCGGAATTAAAGATAAAACCGTAGGGATTCACGAATGTTGTCTGTCTTTTAAAACTTAATATAATAAACTTCACTTGGCGAAACAGTCGCTAGTTGTTTCGGTCTTGAGTCGTCCCGGCGCTCAGTCAGCGGTCCTGAGTTAGCGATGTCAAGTTGTTCAGCACCCTCTAAGACAATCATCTTGGCTAGTGTTGGAAGTAGTTGATGACCCGGTGAAGGTTGTAAACTTTCAAACATGCACCCGGGCCCCATTCTCACTCTTATAACCGACCTGATAAACCCATCCCACGTATTTCGATTCACGTTTTCGTTAGTGTGGACAAAAGCTCTATAAGAACCAGTGGACGCTCACAACGGCACTACATGTGAAATAACACCACGATGAGAAATGAAAACAAAGAGGATGTGCGTTATGGTGCATTGGATATCGGCTCGGAACGAGAAATCGGGGAGCCGAGTTCGAATTCCAGCTGAATTCATTGCATTCACTTACGCGCAAATACCCTTGGGAAAGGTATTAATCCGTCTCTTCCTTCCAGTTATGGGTTAAATACCGCAGAAAGCAATGGCAACCTACTGCGGGATAATCTTCTGCCCAGTCAGTCATGTCTCTTTCGAGACATGATCGCCCAAGCGTGTATCAACCAGTAGGTTGCCATTGCTTTCTGCGGTAGACTGGTTGCTAACCAAGGCTATAGAACCCAATCTGTTCTGTTATTTATCCCATAACAGGAGGGAAGAGACGGATTATTATCTTTCCCAAGGGTATTTGCATGTATATGATTGCAACGAATCTACTTAATTGTGGGAAGGGGATGGCGGTTTGTAGATCTTTCTTTTTGACATTACTATCAATACAAACATATAACTCGGTCTAGAGAAAATCATTTAAGGTCCTCAGCTAATTCAAAGCGGGAAAAATCTTGTCACAGATTTAGAATGTCTTATATTTGTGGCCTTGTGCCATAACTAATAAGCTTAGGAAATATACATTATTATACAGAGTGTACTAAGAATACTTTTACAAAACTTAGGGCCGGGTTCCTCACAACAAAACAAGGACATAAGTTTATATAAAGGCTGCCAAGCAATGGAGATTTAATCAGTAACAATCAGAGGATCATAAACGCAGGAACTAAAATAATGAAAAGGGAGTCGGCTTAACACTGGATCGAGACATGGAGAATTGCGTTCTTCGGTACTATCAGTTATTCGAAAGAGTCCTCGCGGTCAAACTGAAAGAAAAGTAGTTCAATGTTGTGGTTAAAATATTGTAGGCACCGACAACGCAAAGCACTGAGGAGGAAATAAAATCGTTCTACTCCATACTGGACAATGTCAAGGCTCACTGCAAAGCACAAGAAGTTAGAATTATAATAAGTTTATATAAATTTATGTCCGCAAATTCTTCGTTTAAGTTTAAAGTTTGACGTTGTACAATCGGTCTTCCTCGACCCATACTCTGTGTTGCCACCAACGGGACAATAAACAGTAGCAAAGTTTGGATGACTCGGCTGCCTTAGGTCTGGAAATGCAACCTGATACAGTCTATTACCATTCGCGCAGCCGTAAGTAAAAATCATATCCGTCTACTTCCGATATAAATATCTTGCCATTGTTAAACGAAACACTTCACAGTTAACTCCCTACTACACACGTTAAACTTTGAAGGAAGACAAGAGCAACAGGTGTCACCGGACCGTTATCCTGCGACTGTGCGCAACAAACAAAAAAAATTACCCTAGGGAGATGAAACGTCAGAACGCTGAACAACTGGGAACAGCTAGAGAATGTCAAGCAGAAGATGAGCGAATTGAATATCAATATTCAAGGAATATGCAAAACTAGACGGCCAAGCAATGGAGATTTAATCAGTAACAATCAGAGGATCATAAACGAAGGCATTAAAATAATGAAAAGGGAGTCGGCTTAACACTGGACCGAGACGTGAAGAATTGCGTTCTTCGGTACTATCAGTTATTCGAAAGAGTCCTCACGGTCAAACTGAAAGAAAAGTAGTTCAATGTTGTGGTTATAATAGTGTATGCACCGACAACACAAAGCACTGAGGAGGAAATAAAATCGTTCTACTCCATACTGAACAATGCCAAGGCTCACTGCAAAGCACAAGAAGTTAGAATTATAATAGGAGACCTGAATGCCTGAGTAGGCAAGGAGAGGGAAGGTATAACAGTAGGTAACTTTGGACTAGGAAACCGCAGTAACAGAGGAGAGAAATGGACACAATGGTGTTCAATGAGTTATCTGGTTTCAAAAACACTCAATACGATTATGGACATGGAGAAGCCCAGGAGGTGACACGAAAAACCAAATAGACTATATAACTATAATTAGGAGAGTCAGGAATTGTTCATTGTAAAACGTATTCACGTACCGACTGTGGAAGCGACTACCTCCCGATTACATGTAAGCTAAGGATGAAACTTCTGAGAATGAAGAAGCCTAGTGCAGCACCGAGACTGCAACGGATTCCTAGATGACCTCAAGCTGCAAGAAAAATATACGGAGAGTATGAAAAATATACGAGGGACAAATTGAAAACGGAAACTCGAAACCAGACGCACTAAAGGAAGCGTTAGTGACATCCGCAAACGCCATCATCGCAAAGGAAAAACAGACGTAGTAGAAAAAATGAGTAGATCACAGATGAGATTCTCGACATGATGCAAAAGAAACAGAAAACAACGCCAAGATATGGAACAGAATACAGGAAACTACACAAGTAAATAAGGAGAAAATGAAAAGAGGCTAAAGAAAAATAGTCAGACGATAAATATTAGAGAAAGAGGAAACACTTTAGCGGCGGGAAGAGTATATAGGAGATCTCTTCCTCGACAAGAGTGAGCAACCGATAATATACAGAAACGCCAACTGGCCAGCAATATAAATATCCGAGGTGGAAGCTGCGCTGGATAAACCGAAGAGAAACAAAGCAGATGGACCAGACGGCATTGTAACAGAGATGCTGGGACCCTTAGATGATTTCTGACGAATAGAGCGCGCAAGAGAATCAGACCAGAGATATGATAAGAATAGTGCGGTTTCGTCAAAAAGAAAGAGGTTTTCTTTCAAAAAAGACATTAAAGTAATCAAGAACCTGTACTGACAAAAAAACGGCCTTCATACGGACAGGGAATCAGTCAGTCAGTTAAGTGCCATGCGCGATACACATTTGGGCGATCATGTCTCGAAAGAGACATGACTGACTGGGCAGAAGATTATCCCGCAGTAGGTTGCCATTGCTTTCTGCGGTAGACTGGTTGCCGACCAAGGCTATAGAACCCAATCTGTCCTATTATTTAACCCATAACTGGAGGGAAGAGACGGATTAATACCATTCCCAAGGGTATTTGCGCGTAAGTGAATGCAATGAATTCAGCTAGAATTCGAACTCGATTCCCTGATTTCTCGTTCCTAGCCGATATCCACTGCGCCACAACGCACATCCACGGACAGGGAATAAGTTCAGCAAATATACAAAGATAGAAAGAGGTGTAAGACAAGGTTGTGTCTTCTGACCAGATCAATTCAACCTATAAGCGAGACAATTCTAGAAGCGCTAGAAATCCTGTCAGGGTTCATCATCGGAAGCCGCAGTCTGAATAATATAAGTTACACAAGTTATACAGTGTTGATAGCAGACACGGAAAGTAGTTAGATAAAGTGGAAAGAAAGGACTACATATAACCTACAAGAAAACTGAATGCATGGTAATCAGTAAAAAGAGGAGCCCCAAATGCCAGCTAGAAATCGGGGATACTTAAATCAAGCAGGTACAGAAATTTAAATACCTGGGAAATGTCCTAAGAGAGGACAAAAAATGCGACACTGAGATCAGAAAACGTATTAGCATGACCAAGGATGCATTCCAGAAGCTGAATAGAGTATTGGGAGACATTAAGATTTCGCTGAAAACAAAGATTAAAGAACTTGATTGCTATGTAATGTCTATCCTTTAATATGGCAGCTAATTCAAGACAATCTCATCAAAGATTAAGGAAACACCTGAAGCAACCGAAATGTGGTTTTACAGAAGAATACTGAAAATATCATGGAGAGATGTGAGCAACGACGGGGTTTTGGGGAGAATGGATACGAAAAAAAACAAAAAACAAAAAAAAAAACAACTTCTACTTAACACCAGGAAAAGACAGCTGAAGTTTCTGGGACATATAGTGAGGAAGGAGGGCTTGGAGAATCTGATGCTCACGAGACGGATAGAGGGAAGGAGAGACAAGGGAAAGCAACGCGTGACCTACTCAATGGATTTGATCAGATGGACGTTGGAGCGGGGATTGAACTGGATAACAGGAGAAGGGTTGTTAAGAGCTACAAGGAATACGGAGATGTGGAGAGGCATGATCGCCACGTCATGAAAGTACACGGTACATAAAAGACGAAGGTAGTATAATGTGTCTGTTTTTGTTTAATTTTTTTTATTGTGGATAATGTTATTTTTGTTGTGTTTGTGTTTTTATGGGTCTTTCCTTTTGCGTTGTGGATAAAGAACTATAGATATTGCAGGTTTTTGAATGTGTTTTCCATGTATGTTTCTTCTTTGGAAAATATTTAGGCTGAAAATTCTTAATGCCCTTAAATGGAAACCTATAATTATATCAGATTTAATTTTACAGTGGTTTGAGTAGAAACTCATCAAGTTGTGTTTGCTGGTAGTGTTTCAAAATTGAATTCATTGTTGTTTTTGTGTAATAGGATATCATTGGAAGAGAAGAGTATAGTTGATCTCAGTTTTAAAGTGAAGTCTGTTGATATATTGGTAGGGGTTAATATCTGGGGTGCAGATTAATATTTTGGTCACGTTTGATGGTGACATTCTCAAGGATTTTCCTTCTGAGGCCTCTTTTGTGGTCATAGATATTTTTTTTCAATTCCTGCATGTTTCTCCAATGTATTGTGAGGAACAGTTTAGGCAACTTATTTTATATATACCTGCTTCTGAGTTATTATTGTTATGTGATATCCAAAATTGTTTTCGAAGTGGTTGTGACTATTTGGATGTTATTTAGATAAGTTCTTCTGAATAGTGGATGTTATTGAGTTGGTAGGTCGTATTATGTGTCAGTTATTGTTTAATATATTATTGTGAATAATTTTGCTTTTGTTAAGGTTGTAAATTTTATGTGCCTTTCCTTTTGCGTTGTGGATAAAGTGATATGGATATTGTAGGTTTTTGAATGTGTTTTCTATATATGTTTCTTTGCCAATTTGTAATGCTCTTAAACAGAAACCTATAATTATGCCAGATTTAATATTAGAGGAGTGGTAACGGATCAGGTCATTTTTGTTGGTAGCTTTTCTGTAAACGTCAAAATTGAGTTTGTTATTGTTTTTGTGTAATATGATATCTAAGAAGGGAAGAGTATAGTTGTTTTCAGTTTTAAACAGGAAGTCTGGTGTAGGTTCAACGATGTTAAGATCTGTTAAATTTACCGATTGGATCTCCTCTCTGCGACCTATTCAAAAATATTCCCTCACCAACCTCTTCTTATTTCAGATACTTAAATAACTCACTATCCACAGAATACTATTTTAGCATGAGATATGACGTTTTTAGCATGAAATATGACGTTTTTAGCATGAAATATGACGTTTTTAAATTTGTGATAATTTCATTGGATCTTATGAATATTTTATGAGTGTTTTTCTTGTAACCACCAACTTTTGTTTATATATATATTATTTAAAATAAAAAATAATTTCCTTCCTTTGCCTTGATAAAGTTCGTCAGTGGACGAAAATAGTAGGCAAAAATATAGTTTTTCCTTTTGTTTTCATTTTTATGCATATGCGTTGTGGTGCAGTGGATATCGGCTCGGAACGAGAAATCGGAGAGCGGAGTTCGCATTTTCGTTGTATTTACTTACGCGCTAATACCCTCGGAAAAGGTATTAATCCATTTCTTCTCCCTCCAACTATGCGTTGAATAGCAAGATAGATTGGGTTCTATAACCTTGGTTGACAACCAGTCTGCCGCATAAAGTAATGGCAACCTACAGCGGAAAAGTCTTCTCTCATGTCCTTTTCGAGACATGATCGCCCAAACCTGTATCACGTATGGCATATAACACACACACACACACATATATATATATATATATATATATATGGTGGTCTAAAAGTAGGTGGACAGTAAATGATATTATTTACTTTGAGATTATATATACAATTATATTTGCTTATACATTTATGACGTTGACAATTAAATTTTATTGTGTACAATAATACAAAAATTTTATTAACGCAGGTACTCAGACTGTTGTCCATCCCAATTTGCACAGCTTTGAAGTTTACCCCTCACGTTTCGACAAACATTTTGACTCAAGTTTCTATTTCTTACGCAGAGGCCAAAATCCTATATTCTCGTTCAATAGACGTGGGTGGAGTGTGAACCGGGCGATAGTTAGATCTATCTACTCCAATTGAAAAAAAAAGTGAGAAAATTAGTAAAGAGAAAGCCGGAAACCACATCATAAACAGGGAACAAGGGATGAGCCTCTTCACCTGTTCAATAGACGTGGGTGGAGTGTGAACCGGGCGATAGATAGATCTATCTATTCCAATTGAAAAAAAAAGTGAGAAGATTGGTAAAGAGAAAACCGGAAACCACATCCTAAACAGGGAACAAGGGATGAGCCTCTTCACCTGTTCAATAGACGTGGGTGGAGTATGAACCGGGCGATAGATAGATCTATCTACTCCAATTGAAAAAAAAAGTGCGAAGATTGGTAAAGAGAAAACCGAAAACCACATCCTAAACAGGGAATAAGCCCCTGCACATCAGTCGCGTTATCGCCTTGCTCGGGGTGATACGATTAAAAAAAAAATCTAGAAAAGGTTGCCGTAAAAACAGCTTACTTGTTATATTTTTACTCATTCTAACTTTACTGTTTCTGTTTCTTACTTTCTATTTAGACCTCATAATTGTTTTAAGTCGTACTAAAATATAAGGAACTATTTTTTCTGGCAACATTGTCTTAAGAGGGTGACAAGGCCGCCGGTCAAGAATACAGGGCTGAATATAGGATTTTGGCCTCTGCGTAAGAAATAAAAACCCCCTTAACAGCCTTTTGGATTGAGACCTTCTAAGAGGTCAGACGTAAATTTGTTATCTCCAGTGGCAGCACATTCGTTTTCGGTAACTATATCACACGAGGTGCCAACGAGGTAATTAACATTTTTTCCATTCATTTTCCAGCAAACCCTAGAAAAATTTTATAGTTAACGGAAATTAATTCTTCTAAAGTTTTATTGCCTTTTTTTACATTTCCTTAATTTGTAAAAATGTATTGCTTTGGCGATGCAAACGATTCCTGCTGATTTAAACGCCTGTTATAAGTTCCCTTGTTTTTGTTATAACTATTTATGCAAATGTCGTTGTTTATTTTCTTATTTTTCAAATTTTGTAATTATCTTTCCTTGTGTACATTCTTCCTCCATGTGCTCAAGTTATTTGTTTGTCTTAATTGCATTTTTCACAGCTGCACAAGTACTGTAAAGGAAATAAAACTTTTTACAATATATACCCACAGTTGTCAGTTCTCTCACGCATGTTTCATGTGGAAATGGCAATTACAATCGATCCCGACTTGGCAGCTCAGATACAGTCACTTTATCACCGGCGTAATGTGGCTTTCCTGTGTCTCTTCCACAAATATTTTCACGGTTTCTGTTCCGATGAACTTAGCTCACTGGTGTCCCCTATGTATGAATTTGCTCGAGCTACTAGACTAGCAAATAGATCCCACCTTTTTACAGTGAAACCAATAAAATGTAACCGTAACTTCTACTCTATCAGCTTTTTTTTTACCGGACTTCCCACCTGTGCAATTCCCTTCCGTATACTTGCTTCCCCGACAGATACAATTTCCAAGATTTGAAATGTAAGGTCAATAGTCTTATCCTATCTCACTGATTCGCATCCTTTCTCTCATGCTCTTTTCTTCGTCCACTCCACTCTCATCACACCAGTATTCTCATCCTTTTCTTAATCACTTCCTGACACTCCCTATTCCCTGTCCCTCTTTCTCATCACTCTCCTCCTATGTAACCCACTGCGCCCTAGTGGAAGCAAAACTGCCTTGCTTGGAGTGAAATGATTAAAGAAAATGTCTAGAAGGTGGTTCTCAAATGTCAAGTCTTTCCTAACTTGAAGATCGTTGTTAATAATTAAAACCCAGATCAACGCAGACGATCCCCACGGGTTTCGACTCGACCCTATCCTCTCTCTGCTTTATATTAACAATTTGCCTAAGAACATTATCAAACCACCATTAAAATTCTCTGGTGCACAGACTGCATGAATTTAAGCTAGCTCCTAAATAAGCATTCACGTTCTGCCTATTTACCGCTGAAATAGCTAAATGTAACCGCCACTTTTATCCTGACAGTTTCATTTCTTGCACCTTTCCAAATGTTTATTTACTTCGCTGATAAATACAATTTCCAAAAATTTAAATGCAACCTCAAACTTTATCTTTTGTCTTCTTGGATCTCCTACACCTTTTGTCATTTCCTCAATTTACCCTATTCTCAGCCATCTCTGATTTTAAATAAAATTTAATTATATATATATATATATATATATATATATATATATATATGTGTGTGTGTGTGTGTGTGTCTGTGTGTGTGTGTGTGTGTGTGTGTGTTACGGAAAGTTTTCAAGATTAACAAAATGTATTAACGACCGATATATTTAATTTATAAGGCCGGTAGAGTTTATATATATATATATATATATATATATATATATATATATATATATATTATGTTTTAGAACATGTACATAATTTCTTTTATATAGAAAAAGAAATTATGTACATGTTCTAAAACATAATTTATAATGAATATTCACTGCTCTATATATCGAGCACTGTTTTAAATTAATGTTTTGGACGGAAAAAATTTTTCTTTTTTCTCTCCTCATTCTATACTCACTCGGATATATATATATATATATATATATATATATATATATATATATATATAAACTCTACCCGCCTTAAAAATAGTGTTCAAACAAATAAATTAAATATGTCGGTCGTTAATCCGAAACTTTCCGTAACGCACACACACACACACACACACACACACACACACACACACACACACACACATTATGCTCTCATTACGATTGAGCTCTCTAGAGAAGAAAATTTTAAAACAGTTTCCACTTCTGCGATATATGCGTGACTCTTCAAAAATTAATTTTGTTCTTTCGGTGACTGGCGTGTGCATACATTCTTTATATACAACACGGTAAAATTTCCCTTTTCTGATTCCATTGGCTTAGTGGGTAGCGACTCCGACTGACACCAAATCGGTCGAGTTTCGATCCCGGCCAGAAGCAAGTGGATGTGTCTAGCCACACTCATGAGCTGTGATACAGCGAAACAGGCTTGTATGTGGGTGACTAATATATATATATATATATATATATATATATATATACATTAATTATTAGGCCACTACAGTTTTTAAAAGAAATGATGTATTTCAAACTATTTTAAGTATTCATTGCCAAGTGGATAATTCTAAATGAAAATAGAATTGTTCTTTTGTTAATACTGCACAATAACATGTGCCTCAAATGAACTGTTTTGGTGTCCAGTTTTTGTGCTCTCTTCTTCCTATTGGCTGGCCGAAGCAAAGGCTTTCTGGCTGCCTTGTAAAGTAATAATAACAAAAAGAACCATTCTATTTTCATTTAGAATTATCCATTTGACAATAAATACTAAAAATAGTATGAAATACATAATCTTTTTGGCTTAATAATTATGGCCGGTAGTGAATATAATTATACTTTAGAACATGTATAAAACACAAGCTACTACAAAATTGTACATTTTGTTTCGATATTGAAAGGACAATGTCTCATCTGGAATTAAATAATAATGATAATAAACCTTTTTTTAAAAGAAAATTAAAAAAACACTTCGGTTTATTTTTGGAAATTAATTTTTAAAAAGAGTTGGAAAAGTAAAAAAGTGGGGGCAGAAAAATGATAAAGCAAAAAGAATAATCAAGAAATGAAAAAGAAAGAGTAAAGAGAAAGAAACAGAGGAAATAAAAAAGCGAAGATGAAAACAAGAGGGAAAGAACTGCGAGGAAAGAGCCAATGGAAACCGCTAAGAGAGAGACATTTTAAATTTAGGCAGGAGGTAAATTGTAAACAGATATAACTATCGGTTACTTGGTGACTGAGTTTAACAAAAAGGAAAAAGTGAGAAAATGCGTAGAGGGGGAAAAAAAGTGGAGCAGACAACAGAAACGACAAAGAAATAGAAATTTCAGATTTTGGCCGGAATTGAATTGCAGATCGATACAGACTTTCGTTACATTGTTTCAAACTAAATCCTTTGACTTTCTAAATAAAATTTATGAACTCACATACACAAACAGATGAATTATTCATAAAACGTAAATTATCGGAAATTTAAAAACATAACACGAAGATATACATTCATTAGCGCTAATATAATAAATTAAAGAAGTAAAATAAATAATAAATTAAAAAATTAAACTTAAAAATTAAAATTTAAAAATTAAGTTAAAATAAAAATAAAATGAAATTAAAAAAATAAAGGAAATAAATTTAAATTAATATTAAATTTAAATTTAAAGCAGAAAATCGATCACAATTTTTTAATAGAAAATAAAGATAAAATAACATAAGAAGAGAGATCATATAGTTAAATTAAATTATTTAAATAATAAGATTAATTCTGTAAAACGTTTATAATTGCTGGAGTTTCATACCTTAGATTTTATCATTCCAGCAGGAATTGTAAGGTTAATTCTTTAATATGTTTACAATTTACTGTAGTTTCATGCCTCCCTATTCAGTAATATGTCACTCTTCACATTCTTAGTAATTTTCATTTTTTCTTGTAGACAAAAGAAAAATAATTCATTTATCGATCTAGATATTCTAGCTTGTTTGGAAATTTTCCATTTAATTTTAGGTGTTTTATTTTCTTCTTTTAACTTCCAAAAATATTAAGAAAGCGATGCCATATTTTGTTTATTCTTATTAGTAAAAGATAAGTGATGATTGTAAAAACGCTTTTAAAAATGATTGTAAAAACGCTTTTTAAAAAGTTCTGTTGTGTTGCTTCGTTTTGGTATAATTAGAAGATAACACAAACTTGAATTAATGATGTTTATTTTTGGTATAAAACTTTAGGTTTTTACATCAAGTTATAACCTTTAAATTTTGTGTGGATACAGGAGCAGACTAGCTAAATTCTCTTCACTGTGGGATGATAGTAGTAAACGAGCCTATTCCTTCTGGACTCTAGTCGTCAACTGACTAGCGTCTTTCCTTTCTCACAAAACTACTGTCCTTAACTCCTACTTCTTACGCCCACTCTTACTCCTACTCCTACTTCTTACACCTACTCCTACCAAAAGAAACGGTTCCTTATTTTGGCGCCCAATTTTGAATTCTTGGCGTCAATGTGTCTATCTTTTTCTATTTTTAGAACACTCGCCATTTTATAAATCATAGCAGTTCATTGTATTACCAATGTAAACTTTAGTAACCCTAGGATTTTCTACAGATGAGATAGAGCACATATGAACCAGGGTTTTTGTGAATCACTTATTAAATAAGGAGCATTGGTTAAAGTTTCTACAATTACAAAAGTTTTTACTATTGTTAAGTTAAAATGAGTAGTAGGATTACTATTGTTTTGTTACTGTTGTATAATTTCAATATTTTATTGTTATATAAGTTAATTATTTTTCTAAATCGTTAGAGCAGCTATAACTGAGTTTTAGAGTATTCATATTGAAAGTTTTGCTTCAAGTGAAAATTTTGGGAAATTTTTTATCAATTAATTTAACAAATTTTTGTCCTAGATAAAAATTAACTGATTAAATGGCGGATTAACCATATTATTTTTCTGTTTCTATTTTTCTTTCTGGAGCAACCATATTTTCCCGTAAAATTAATCCCAGAAGATCGATAACCACTATCCTTAAGAATTTTATCATAAATAGTTTCATGTTTATCGAATATTTCTTTGCCGGAGGAGTGTATGTTAATGCGACGTTCAACCGATGATGAAATATATTTGATATCAACCTTGTAACGTTTTATCATCACTGCTCAGTTTTTGAGTTTTCTCTTGTCATGATGACAGCTTCTACAATCAACGTACCGTTTTAGAAAGCACCTAACTTCCCCCCCGCCATGCTCTATTTCTACAATAGTTAAATTAGACCAAAGATCGAGTATCGTTGCCATATCTGTATTGGAGATTTCTAATCGTCACTTTCCAAACAGAGTTTTAAAATTTATTTCAGTTAAGTGCCATACGTGATACACGCTTTGGTCGATCATGTCTCGAAAAGAGACATGCCTGACTGGGTAGAAGATTATCCTGCAGTAGGTTGTCATTACTTTCTGCGGTAGACTGGTTGCCAGCCAAGGCTACAGAACTCAATCTATCTAATTATTTAACCCATAACTGGAGGGAAGAAACGGATTAATACCTTTTCCAAGGGTGTCTGCGCGTAAGTGAATGCAATTAATTCAACTGAAATTCGAACTCGGCCTCTGGATTTGTTGTTCCGAGTCGATATCCACTGCACCACAACGCACATCCAATTCATTTACGCAGCCATATTGATGATTAATTATTTTCCTCTCTAAACCCCTTTCCTTTCTCACGCACGAAACGTTGCCAGTTTCTCGTTATTTTCATGATAGATATTGAAACGAGTTATATCCCATGGTTCAACCAGTCCAGACCTTCACAGATATTACCCACCGTGCCACATCAACTGATTTGAATAATTCTCTTTCCCTTCGTATTCCATTAGTTAGGAAGAAGTTACACACAGACAGATAGTTCCCAAGAACTACAGGGTGACCTCCCCTTTCAAAAAAAGGTGGGGAACTTTTTGACAATCCAATAAAACCAAGAGTGATTGAAGAAAAATATTTTATTCAAAGTAATTGAAACCTTAAAACATGCCATTTAAGAGACAATGACGGAATTTTCATTTTTTCATAATTACGTCTTGTAGATGGCGTCCTCCTGTACGAACGCATTCTTGAAATCTGCTGTGGAGACAGTGACAGTCACTGAGGTCCCCTGTTTATTTAAAAAAAAATACGGTCCGATGATCCCATGTAATGAAACAGCACACCATATTGTCACCATATTGTCACTAGCGTGTAAAGGGCGCTTATGAACTTCATTAGGATTTGTATCTGTCCAGTAACGGTAGTTTTGCTTAATCACTTGTTCATGTCTGCCAATAAATACTTAAAAAATTATCAGTTTTTTTTAGGTCACCCTGTATTACTTTGTGGAACAGACTCCCGAAAGTTCGTTTTCCCCAATTAATACAATCTTTAGGGTCAACCGTTACCTGTTCTACTTATCCTTATAATCTGAGCTACTTTTCTTTTTAAGCCCTTACAATAACATTATTCGGTAAATTTGAGCTCCGTTATCACAGCAAGAGTCCAAATACTTTGTAATCAGACTTTGTATATGTATTTTTTAGATATGTTAGAAAATATAGTTTTACTTACATTGGGCTCAACATAGCCGTGATCATCTGTTCGAGACTCCGAACTTGCTTGTGAACGGATGGATGTAGGGATACTAAAAACAAAGAAAGATAATTACTTGAGACGAAGTGTTGTTATTGTTATATAACGAATCTATCAAACCAGAGCATCTTTTTGTGCTTATAACAACGACCACAGAACCAAACAGACGTCTTTATCTGTCTATTGAGCGACGACTTTATCTGATCCACCGTGGTTGATATTCACTATTACGGTACGTTTGGCATTTTTCTTCTAGATTTTAAGGCACATAACTGTCAGTTGTTCCTTATATCGACCGTATTGATGTTTATTTTTGGGGTCTTATCAGGAAGAAATAAAGATAAAATAACATAAGAAGAGAGATCATATAGTTAAAAACAACTACTAGTGGCTCTGTAAAAGTATCTATCTAAACTTATTTGTAAATGGAACTTTGTCTCTGTGTGTGTGTCTGTGTGTCCGTTACCTATAGACTCCGAAACGGGTGAACCGATTTTCTTGAAAATTTACACAGTTGTACTATAAGCGTCTGCGAGTGTTCTTAGCTAGGTTTTGTGTCGAGGTACCGCCGATAAATATCGAAAATCGAAACAATCGGATTATAGAAGGAGTGGTCCGATTTTAATCAAATTTGATACACTCATAGACAAAGACATAAGAAACGATATTCAGAAGTTTCAAGGTTGCAGTTCTTACAATAGTGCAGAAAATCGATAGTATATATATTGACTTACATCCATTCATTTTTCTTTCAGTCTACGGTTTCACTTTAACTGGAAACAACTATTGCTTGTTAGTCTTTCGTGCCAACGTCCAAAGAGTCTGAACTCCAGGACCATGGATTAGTTTTAAAGCTTTCATTACACCTGAGCAATGCCGGGTTATACTGCTAGTATTAAATAACACTAAACCCTTAACCCAATTTAATTTATAAATCTGAGGTCGTCACATCTTCAGCGGATAAGGCTGAGTGCTTTGCTCACAGATTCTCCACCAATTTGACACTAGATTTGTCTGGGGTATCTGTTCTCGACTTCCCACCTAGAACTTAGGCTCAACTGAGTGACGTTCCCATTACTCCATCACTAGTCTCTAACATAATTTCAAAGTTTGACCTCCATAAAGCGAGCGGAGGCAACAAAATCCCAAAAATTGTCTTAAAAATGTGCCCCTTAACTTTCCTCTGTCCTCTCTAAACTCTAAAACTACCGGCTCTCTGCTTCGTGCTTTCCTGCCTGCTGGAAGTCTTCCTCTGTGGTTCCTGTATTTTCTACTATTTATCTGTTTAATGAGGAACGTTGAGTAAAGCAACGACTTTATCTGATGCTTGGTCTTCACTATGGCTGCACGTTTGGCATTTTTCTTCTAGATTTTAAATTGTTCCTATATCGACAATATTGCTGTTTCTTTTTGGGGTCTTATCAAGAAGCTTAAGGTAAATAGGAGGGAAAACCCGACCATATGTGGTTGCAATATTCTAAGCATGGACGAATGATAGACGTATAGATATGTAAGACCGATTCCAGAGAGAAAAATTGTCGCACCAGACACAGTAAACCAACTTATCTTATCCGCTGACCAAGCAATGGATTCAATATAGTTTTCCCAATTCATCTAATCTTTGTTATATAAAAGAAAAACAAGGTTAAACACTGTAACACAAAGACTGCTTAAATAATAAATTATCAAGACATCATCAATTGACGAACTAAAATTTGTTGGTCCTTGATGCTTTTTTATTTATTTTTTATTTACGGCTTATCAACCTTTTGATACGGCTTTTTATTTACGGCTTATCAACCTTTTTTATTTACGGCTTATCAACCTTTTTTGTCACTCTCCACTGCTACCTTCAATTGAAGCCAGAGAATATTTTTAGATCACAAAATATATTTACTAATACAAATTTTAATAATTAATTTATAGCTAACGGGAGAAAAAGTGGATTTGTACCTTTCCCAACTGAACTGACTCGATGTTTCTTAACTTCGGGGATAGTACGACGAGAACCGATGTTCCAACGTAATATGGTCGCAAGTTTTATTGCTTTTTGAGAGAATACAAAAATACGCGTAAATACCCTTGGGAAAGGTATTAATCCATCTCTTTCCTCCAGTTATGGGTTAAATAACAGGACAGGTTGGGTTCTATAGCCTTGGCTGGCAACCAGTCTACCGAAGAAAGCAATAGCAACCTACTACGGGATAATCTTCTGCCCAGTCAGTCATGTCTCTTTCGAAACATGATCGCCAAAGAGTGTATCACGTATGGCACTTAACTGACTGACTGACTGACACAAAGGGGACAACGCATAGTTAATGTTCACTCTGCTAATTGATTTCTTGAAATAAATATTATTTTTGAAAATGGTTTTTAAAGATTAATTATCATATAACATGATTTGCTCTACAGACCAGTTGTTATCTTAGTTTTTATATGCACAACCTGATCGTCTGTATCGTGAAGGTACACGTCATTTAGAAGAAGCTAAAATGTAACTTACCGTTTTATATCTGATCGCCATTTGCAGACCAAAATAGCGATGATGATTAAAAGTAACACAGTGATACAGACGAAAACGACAAGGGCGGGCATCAGGTGATTTAATTGAGGGGTTTCAGTTGTACATACAACTGTAGTGCCTAAGGTTGAAACAGTCGTAGACTGAAACGTGTGATCTGACGTCTGAGGTATTTGAGACCCGTTTAGATAAGTGCGAGATAGCCGAGACATGTCCAGCTTCTCCTGAGTTTGGTTTCGATAATCCAGTTTCCGAGCTCTGGCACGATGCTCTACCATTCTGCCAAATGTTCAGTTAACTGAAAGTAGACAAACAAGATAGACATAATATTTTTTTAAATCAATTAACCCCGTGCAAGGCATTCCACTGCCACTATTGGGGGTTACATAGGGAAAAGTGATGAGAAAAAGTAGTTAGTTATAGGAAAGGGTATTTGCGCGTTAGTGAATGCAAGGAATTCAACTGGAATTTGAACTCGGCTCCCCGATTTCTCGTTCCGAGCCGATATCTACTGCAGCACAGTGCACAATACCCAGTCAATCTAGTAGTAAGCTTAAATTCATGCCGTCTAAGTACCATAATGAATATATTTATAGAAAAGACACAGGGAAGCTACGTTACCGTGGTGGAAAAAAGACTGAAGTCGAGATGACAGGTATGTATCGATAATGTTAAAAAATTTGGTTGTAATTAGTATGTTTATTTGTGTCTGAAGAAAACAAATACATTATAATCAGGACAAGTGAGAAATATTTTTATTATTATAGTAAGATTTATGAAAAATAATAAAAATGCTTTATTACCCCATCTGGCCTGAAGGATCTCATCTCGTCTACTTCTCACTCTGAGCTGATGTCCATTACACCCCAACATATATATTGCACCACTCAAAAAGAAAAAAAACTGCCTTTTAAACTCTGCAAAGTCAGACTAGCACCGACTCACCCAGCGTGGGTAAATGTTGAGAAAATACAATAAAATAACATAATCAGGATAAACTATTTCCGGAGATCATTATTAACATATGTTTGATAATTTGGGTTGAACCAAATTTTAGACTATAGCCTGGTATCAGTGGTTCTTGTCTATCTCGAATTACCATCAAGTGAGCAACCATTTTGTTTACACAAATAATTGCAGAGACACTATTTCTACAGCTTCCTCATTACATTATGGTGGCAAGCTACTGACGTGACTATGCCCAAGTAGAGTTGGAACGGAAATTTATGTTTTTACTAAACAAGTACATTATAATTAGGACAAGTGAGAAATATAATAGTTTTATTATTTGTAATAAATCTTACTATAATGAAAGAAAACTTGATTACATTCTCAACAATTCAGCATATGAGGTTTCAGTAGCGAGAAGAAAAGACAATAAAAGAATAGAATTCAGCAAATCAGAAGAGGGTGATTGACGTTGCTTTCAAATTTTTGAAGGTCGTAGTTTGCAAGGGAGCAAGAAACTAGAGGAGAGTTCCACAGGTGAGAAGTGCGAGAAAAGAAACTATTAATATAAAACTTGCAGTTACTTCTAGCTGCTTCAACAGTAAAACAGTGAGACCTAGTTGCCAATCTAGTAGTATGCTTAAATTCTTGCAATTGAAGTACTAATGAGGAGAACTCATTAGAACAAATATCAGGATCATATTTATAGAAAAGATACAAGGAGGCCATGTCACGATGATGGGAAGCCTTGTAAGTGAAATTGGATAGAGGCAACTTTTTGGAAGCTGTTGATTCTTGTGATTGCACGAAGACACAAGACATCTTGATCGAGCGATTGAACAGACTGGCTTTGTTAAAACTGTTCATCACACCAGATTTTGCGCTCTCTACCAAAGATTCTTATGTGGTTGTTAAACAAGCATAAATATGCTCTGAGCAGGTATTTGCAATAGGGATTAGCCATGCAAACTCAGATATGAGTGGACAGCCATATTGACAAAAATTGTTGCCTTCCGTTCAGCTTATTGAAGAAGAAAATAATGAATTGATTACTTTGACGTGTGAATGAGATTTAAGGCTTTCTTTTTTGTCTTCGTTAAAGTACAAGTTAATTAACTGACTTCTTCTTCTTCTATGTGCCCTGTCCCTTCAGGACGTAGGCGATCATGGTTCTCCACGTCTCCCTATCCCTTGTGGCTCTTAGTATGCTTGCTCTTGTTACTCCTGGCAATCCCCGTTCCGTCATCCACCTGATCAGGCCATGCAAATATGTTATCCGCTGCCTTCCTCTGTCTCTCTTTCCTTCTATCTGGCCAGTCAGTATCAGGTTCTCCAAGCTCTCCTTTATTGCGTGTCCCAGGAACTTCAGTTGTCTCTTCCTGATGCTCAGTATTAATTTCCTTTTTGTTGCCATTCTTTCCAACATCGTTGGTTGTATGCTCAGTCCACGATATCCGCAACATCCTTCTGTAGAACCACATTTCCGCTGCTTCCAGTTTTGTCCTCATTTTCGATTATATTGTCCAGCATTCACTGCTGTATTGAAGAAGTGACATCACATAGCAATTCAGCACTCTTTTTTTTTTGTTTCTAGTGAAATTTTCCTGTGTGTTAGTACTTTACTCAGCTTCTGGAACGCGTCCTTTGCCATGCCAATTCGCCTTCGGATCTCGGTGTCCATCTCCTGTTAGAACACTTCCCAGGTATTTAAATTTTTGTACTTGCTTGATTCTGGTATCCCCCACCTGTATTTGGCATTTTGGGTTGCACCTTTTGCTGATGACCATGCATTCAGTTTTCTTAAAATTTATTTGTGGTCCTTTTTTGTCACTCTCCACTGCTAACTTCTGTAGGAGGTCTTGTAGTTTTCTTTCCGTGTCTGCAATCAGCACTCTATTATCTGCATACCTTATGTTGTTCAAGTTGTGGCCTCCGATAACAAATCCTGGCGTGTGATCTAGGGTCCTCAAAATATTCTCGCTGTACAAGTTGAACAAATCCGGTGAAAAGACACATCCTTGTCTCACGCCTCTTTCTATCTTTGTATATCAACTGAGATCGTTACCTGTCTGTATGCAGGCCGTTTGCTGCCAGTAGAGATACTTAATTACTCTGATGTCTTTCCCGAAAATGTCTAGGCTGCCGAGCATCTCCATCAATTCTTTGTGTCGTATCTTGTCGAATGCCTTCGCATAGTCAATGAAACATAGGTACAAGTCTTTCTTCATTTGTATTGCTCTTTCGGAGAGCATCCTAATCATGAATATGGCGTTCCTTGTTTCAGTGTCTTTGACTGTTCCTGCCCTATCTCTGGCCTGATTCTGCTTCTCGCTCTATTCATCAGGATTCTGACAATCAGTTTTGTAATGTGACTCACTAAGCTGATAGTTCTGTGTAGTTCACACTCGTTTGCACCTGGTTTCTTCGGCAGTGCTATAAATATCGACCTGCATTGGTCGTCTGGTATTATTCCACTGCTATACATTTCGTTTATTATGTTGGTAATTTTTTCTATGCCATATTCTTCTAAGGCTATCAGCAGCTCTATCACTATGCCGTCTGGACCAGCTGCTTTGTTTCTGTTCAGTTTGGCCATTGCAGCTTCCACTTCGGATTTTAGTATTTCCGGTCCATCCACCTCCTTGTGTATTCTCGGTTGTTCTCTCCTGTCGCAAAAAGATCCTTTATATACTCTTCCCATCGCTGGAGTATTTCCTCTTTCTCCAATAGGATTGTTCCATCCTTAGATTTTATGCATCCTGTTGAGGAGCAGGTTTTTGTCCTGTCAGTTCAGTTATCTCTTTATGCATCTCTGTTTTATTGGTCCTGCTCAGTCTCTCTACTTCTGCACATTTGTTGTTGCGCCATTCCTCTTTAGCTTGTCTGCATTTGTTCCTTATCTCCCTGTGAAGTTTCTTGTACTCTGCTCCATGTCTTGGCGTTATTTTTTGTCTCCTATGCATCATGTGTTTAATCTTTCCGGTCAACCACTCGTTTTTTCTTCTGCGTCTGATTTCTTTTGAGGCAATGTTGTTCGCTGAGGTCACCATCGTTTCCTTCAGTGAGTCCCATTTTGAGTGCCCTTTTCCAATTTGTTCTTCATATTTCTTTCTCACGCTGTTATTGTATTCTTTCTGCAGGGTGAGATCATTCACAAGCGTGTCGTATTGTAGCCTTGGTAATGTGCTGGTCTTCTTCAGTCTCCGGACTTTCACTCTTAGTTTGCAGATGACTGGGACGTGGTTACTTCCGCAGTCGGCACCTGGATATGTTTTGCATTGGACCACTGCGTTCCTGTTTATAGTTATATAGTCTATTTGGTTCTTCGTGTCGCCTCCTGGGCATCTCCATGTCCATAGACGTCGTGGGTGTTCTTGAAACCAGGTATTAGTAATTACCTGGTCATTGGCTGAGCACCATTGGGCCCATTTTTCTCCTCGTTCGTTGCGATCCCCTCGTCCAAAGTTGCCGGTCGTGTCTCCTTCCCTCCCTTTACCTACCTTGGCATTCAAGTCTCCCATTATAATCCTAATTTCTTGGCTTTTGCACTGAGCCTTGGCATTGTGCAGTATTGAATAGAATGTTTCTATTTCGTCCTCCTAACTTTGAGTTGTCGGCGTATAAACTACTATAATAGCTATGTTGAAGGGCCTTCCCCGCAGTTTAACCAAGACTATTCTCTCTGAAAGCTGACAGTATCCAAGAACGCATTTCTTTACTTCTTTGTTTAGTATTAAACCGACTCCTTTTTCGTTGTTTTTGCCTCTAGCATAAATTATCCTGTGGGTGTCGCTACTGAGATCTCCATTATTCGGCCATCTGGTTTCGCATATGCCTAGGATATTGATCTTCAGTCTGTTCATCTCCTGCTTGACATTCTCTAGTTGTCCACAGTTGAGTGTCCTGACGTTCCATGTTCCAAAAGTAATTTTTCTTTGATGCGCACAGTCGCAGGGTAACAGTCCAGAGACACCTGTTGCTCATGTCGATCTTTCCTGAGCGAGGGACAAATTTTGGAGTAAAATGTCCACTTTACGCCGTTGGTGCTAACAGTCGCCGGATAACGGTCAGGTGGCACATGTTGCCCATGCCGGTCCTTACCGAGCGAGGAGTTGTTTCCTTGGGAAAAACTGTATTAAAGCTGTTAGCTTTAATACAGTTTTCGAGAATAACCATGATTGAGCGGGGGGGGGGGTAGATAGTGGAGTGGTATCCCGTTGCCTTCTCCACGGTGGTTTATTGAGACACCACCTCTAGTTAGTTGGCCGTTGACTCCTTGAGAGTTCTTCCGCTCTTTGTAGGTTTACATTTTTTCTTACCTACAGGGATGCTAAAGTCCCAGTTATATATATATATATATATATATATATATATATAAAATTAAGTATGTACTTAGTATAAGTACAATTGACTAGTCCTGAATACAAAAATAAAGTCACTCTGAAAGATAATATATGTAATAAAATATACACAGCATGCATTAATCGAACATTTTCTTTAACTAGTCTAAATTATAAGAACCTGTCAGCAGTAGTTAAGATCAGCATTCGTCACCAGTAGTCAGAAGAATGAAATTGCATTTTCGACATTTTGCAGAGTCATCTTTTGACTGGCTTTGGCTAACTCCAGGAGATCTTTAATATACTGCCACGGTACTAGGTGGAGCACGTGTGTGTGTGTATTTTTTTTTTTTTTTTGGTAAAGGGAGTGGGACACGAGACAAGAACGCTATAATTTTTTTTTACCTTAAAGAAGGGAGAGATAAACAAAGAAAAAAATTCATTTTAAATTCAATGTAATCCTATTCGTATAGAAACTCGAGACAAAAAATACAAAATAAGTCACTCTGAAAGAAAATATATGTAATAAAATATACACAGCATGAATTCATCGAAGCTTTTTCTTTAACTAGTCTAAATTATAAGAACCTGTCAGCAGTAGTTAAGATCAGCTTGGTGGCTATTCTGCCAAGAGTAGCCCATAAAATTTCCTGTAAAAGGAATGTCAAGACTTTTCAATAGGCCAATTAAGTTCTTGCTTTTAAAAATTTATTTGGACCAGCAAAACTTAAATCATTAGAAGAGAAACACTTATTTAATATTACTGGTCATCTTGAACTACGTGACTATGGTACTTGCTTACATAGACGCATATACTTACATGATACATTTTATCAGAACCCCAAACATTACCGGTTTGTTTATTTTTTAATCAATTCACCTCAAGCAAGGCGATAATGCTACGAGGGTATGAGGGTGGGGGGAGCTACTTGGTCTGAAAAAAAAGTGAAAAGACTTTAAAAAGAACCGGAAACTCACTCTTAAAAAGAAAACTCTTATTCCTGTCAAAAAGAAAAAAAAAAAAATGGGAATGAGTGTGAGCCGGGCGACCGTCGAAGCTAAGTATATCCAAAAAGCGTCTCTCTCGTGGCACTAAGAGGTAGAGGATTGTGCGTCCAAATAAAAGATGATAAAGGAGCTAACCAATTTTTGTCATTAACTTTGGAGATATGTTGGGCGATGGATAAATATCTGCTTTGAGACGCGTGCACACACAAACACACGCACACACATCTAGACACATACACCTACAAGCGAACATACAGACGCGCACAAAGTATAAAATAATGTACATTTGACAGAATCTCTGGAAATTGTTAATAAATTCAAAACAACATACAAATACTTATAGTAAACCGATGTCCAAATGTTATGGGATAAGAAAATTTAAGCACCATCCAATCCTGCGCGCTGCCGTATACAGAGTCAAAATTTCCCAGTCCCCACAACCAATAGTAGGCTGACATTGGTATATTCCTCTTTAGTGCAATGACGAAGGTGCTGCTGCAGGGTTGAAACTCCCTCATGTTTTTCATCATTTCACATCACGCAAGTTAAGAAAGCCATCAGGACACAAGGGGTTATTGAATATTAAAGAATAGGATACATACTAATAGTATTTGTCTCGTATTTTATTTTTTGCTAATGTTCCTTGACCCTTAGTGAGCGACCACCTCCAGAACGGGACCACCTCCAGAACGCGACCAGCGACTAACATCAACGAGTGAAAATCACTGATCAAGCGACCGCTTTAAAAAAAAGCCATGTTGGTCGTACACTGCACTGCGAACTTTTAAATTAGGAGAAACTAAATGAGTAATCTATTTAATTTTTGTTTTGATTTGGAACATTTCCTCATTGTTTTGTTATTGTAGTGTTGTATCAAACTGTTATTTCTTGTTGAAATGCACACTGCCTGAGTTCAGCTCGTCGGCAGTTTTGTACAACATGTATTGCATTTAACATGTTCAAAGAATTTATGTCTCTGTACTAACTTAGATAAATTCAGGTATTGGGAGTATCTATCTACTCTATTTCTATCTGGGTATATCTATCTTTATCTCACTGTTTCTCTACTCCCACCCACGATCACTGTCAGTTTTTTGTATGTTTTTTTTTTCATTACCGCAGATTCTCTTTTGCTATCACTCACTTCTAAGAAAAAAAAAAAACTGAAACCGTATACTTTTTTTTAAGTTCACTTAATAAATATTTTTTGTGAATAATTATTTTGGTCTCTCGTAAATACGTTTTTTAAAATTTCAAAATGAATTATGCTGAATAAGTTTCTTTAAAGTTACGCCATTTTCCTATGTTTTTATTTATTTATTACCAGATTACATGGTAAAATTCTAATATGTACAATCTGATGAGTGGAATATACGTGCCTAGCGTAAATAGGTAATGACTAAGATCCTTTAGTGAGCAACCACCTGCCGTATGCGACCCATTTTATGGCATTAGGGGTGGTCGCATAGGACAGGTTCTACTATATTTACCAGCTGTTTCCGTATATCCATCCTTATCTAAACAATTACTCTGTGTTACATCAAGAGTAAGAAATGATAAAAGTTTAAACTGAAAGGAAACGCCCATACACAATATATATCAGTCAGTTAAGTGCCATACGTGATACACGCTTAGGCGATCATGTCTCGAAAGAGACATGACTGACTACGCAGAAGATTATCCCGCAGTAGGTTGCCATTGCTCTCTGCAGTTGCCGACTAAGGCTATAGAACCCAATCTGTTCTGTTATTTAACCCATAACTGGAGGAAAAAGACGGATTAATACCTTTCCCAAGGGTATTTGCGCGTAACTCGGCTCCCCAAATTCTCATTCCAAGCCGATATCCACTGCGCCACACCGCCCATACACAACAATATATATGTTTAGCGCTAAATTGTAATAAGTTTTAGTGCCAAAATTCCTGAATGAACATGTAACTTTGAAAATCCGATTTGTTATTTCGACATCAATCTTTTCAGTCATCTTAATTCCTAAATGTAAATGATTTAAGATATTTTAAGTATTTTTCCATAAATCAGTACAGGAGTGTATAGGAATTTATGAATTGGTGTAGGTTGTCTGACACCCTTAATCTAGTTTGGACAAGGAGACGCTTGGTGGATACCTCCGTTTTCTTTATGCCAACGGTAAGCTTTACAAGTAACTGAGAAGCCGGTCACGAGTTCTTGGGATTCATCTACGAATGTTGACACAAGTGCATATCATCAGCAAACAATAGATGACGAACACACACACACACACACACACACACACAGATCTGTTTCGTTGTATCACAGCTCACCAGTACGGTGATACATCCGATTGCTTTTTACCCAGGATTGAAACCCGACCGAATTGGCGTCAGTCGGCGATTCTACCTCAGAGCTATGGGCAGACTTTTTAGCGTGTATATTATCATTATACACACCCAATAGCTGAGAGTGTTCTAATTCATTGCTGAATGAACAATGCGTAGATGCTAGAGTATCTACTGTTTTTCAAAGACTATCATTCTTCCAGAGTGCTCAATCAGAGTGTGAAAGCGTAAATATATATATATATATATATATATATATATATATATATATATATATAAAACACGGGCTCGTGAGCTAGTAAAAAACAAAAAATATATTTCCACAAAAAAAGTAATCGAAAAGAATCGACCATGAAAATTAAATAAATTATCTTGAGATAGTCTTTATTCTGTGTTTCGAGAAATTACAGCCACTCTTCAGGAGACTTGATGGCAAATTTTTATATCCTTGAATTACCTTATCAAATAATTGACAATAAAGTTTCATGAAGAGTAGATATATTTCCGCGAAACTCAGAGAAGAAACAATCACAAGTAAAATGATTTAATTGATTTTTTATAATCATTTCATCCCAAGCGAGGCAGAACTGCCACTGGTGCGCAGGGGGTTACATAAGAGGAGTGTGATGAGAAAGAGAAACAAGTTACAGGGATGCGAAAAAATGGGTAGGATAAGGATGAGAGCACTGGTGTGAAGAAAGTTTCATGGCAGTAGAGCGGGCGGGGAAAAGAACATGATACAAGGGTTGTCAGGTAAAGGATGCGAGTCAAGGAGATAAGAGATGGCAATTGACATTGCATTTAAATTCTTGGAGATTGTAGTTGTTAGGGAAGCAAGTATACGGAAGGAAATTCCACAGGCGGAAAGTTTTTACACACACACACACACACACACACACACACACACACACACACACACATTGGGCGCGTATAATGATAATATATGCGCTAAAAAGTCTGCCTTCTTCCACCGAACGCCCATAGCCCAGGGGTAGAGTCGCCGGCTGACGCCAATTCGGTCGGGTTTCAATCCTGGGTTAAAAAGCAATCGGAGTCTAACCGTACTGATGAGCTGTGATACAGCGAAACAGATCTGTCTGCGGAATATATATATATATATATATATATATATATATATGTTTACCGGTGGATATTATTAGCACAGACTTGACTACTTATACTAATACATACATACTTACCTGTTGCAAGTAGGGATCATCATCTATCAAATGCCACTTTGTCTTCGGGTAGAGTGCGGTATGGTTGTGTTTCTGTCCGAGGACAGATAGACAGCTGAGAAAAATGAAATAGTGAGAGGCGTCTGGTCCAGGCGTAAAGATGCCTGAGTCTGCACCACCCCATCGGTCTAGAGGGGTTGATCGAGGTCAGTTGATCGAAGGTTGGGCAATTTTGTCCCTAGCTCGATTGTACGTGCTCGGGTTCCTCACATTAAACTTGAACTTATGTCACAACTCGCCCTAGTGGTGGTGGTAGTAAGAGACGGGACAAATAAAGTTAGTAATACATGACGTTTCAAAGAAAATATCAGTCGTCGGTTTACTGGAAATGAGATGCTTAGATTTGCAAACACCCGTCTCCTCTGGTAGCTTAGACTTGTAGGTGAGAAGAAAAGGAAAAAAAACTGTTTCACCATGTTCATGATTTCTAATATTTTCCTTTCAGAATAATTTATTCTATTTATGTATTTTTTGTTTTTATTCTCAAGTTTATAAATATATTAATGTTTAATTTAAAATGTAATTGAGTTTTGTAATGTAAAATATTTAATAGTGTTGTAATTCCTTTTCTCTCTTTCTCTCTCTCTTCTCCCCTCGGTCCCACGTGCTATTCAAATTTATATGTGACATATGTGTTCATATTGGCCGGAATTATCCAAATGAAACTGAAACTCTGTCTTTGAGAATGTATGAAATTTACTAGAAGTGAGATGCCTGTGTCACCTGGAAACAAAATGCTTTCTCTTTTGGTAGTTAGGAGTAACTATGGAAATTGACATATTTTCCTTTACATGACTAGTTATTTGAACTTATACTAAGTATATACTTAACATTTATATTCTTCTTTCTCCCACCCCACTCCGGTTTTTCTTTAACGGGATGTAGGCAAACCGGCAGTTAAAAAAAATAAACCTACAAAGGGCAAAGGAACTCTTGATGAGTCAACGGCAAGCTAACTAGAGGTGATGTCTCAATAAATCACTGTGGAGAAGTCAGCATCATACCACTCCAGTATCTACTTATCCTGTGTATAATCATGGCTGTACAACAAAAATATATTAAACCTAACGGCGCGAAGGGGATTGCTTCCAAAGAGAGCAATTTCTCACCCGGCAAGAACCGACATGGGCAACAGGTGTCACCTGACCGTCATCCGGCGACTGTTAGCAACAACGGCGTAAAGGGGACACTTGTTCTCAAAATCTGTCCCTCGCCCGAGAAGGAACGACCTGAGCAACAGGTGTCTCTGGACCGTTATCCTGCGACTGTGCGCAACAAAGAAAGGGTTACCTTGGGGACATGGAACGTCAGGACGCTAAACAACTGCGGACAACTAGAGAATGTCAAGAGGAGATGATCAGACTGAACATCAATATTCTGGGAATATGCGAAACCAGATGGCCAAATAATGGAGACTTCAGCAGCGACAACCATAGGATAATTTATGCAGGAGGCAAGAATAATGAAAAATGAGTCAGCTTAATACTGGACAAAGAAATGAAGAAATGTGTTTTAGGATACTGCCAGTTTTCCGAAAGAGTTCTCCTGGTCAAACTAAAAGGGAGACCGTTCAACATAGCAATTCTAGGGGGTCTATGCACCAGCAACACAAAGCACTGAGGAAGAAATAGAATCTTTTTACTCCACTCTAGACAGTTCCAAGGCTCAATGTAAAAGCCAAGAAATCTAATCATCATGGGAAATTTGAATGCCAAAGTAGTCAAGGAGAGGGAAGGTATGATAACTGGCAACTTTGGTTTAGCAATCCGCAACGAACAAGGAGTAAAATGGGTCAAATGGTGCACAGCAAATGACCAGGTAATAACTAACACCTGATTTGAAAAACACCCACGACGTCTATGGACAAGGAGAAGCCAAGGAGATGACATGAAAAAACCAGGGAGACTACATAACCATAAATAGGAGAAATTCAGTAGTTCAAAGCAAAGCCTATCCAGACGCCGACTGTGGAAGCGACCACGTCCCAGTCATCTGCAAACTAAAGGTGAAACTTCTGAGATTAGAGAAGCCTAGTGCATCACCAAAACTGAAATACAACACGCCCGTGAATGACCTCAACCTACAGAAATAATACACTAACAGCGTGAAAATCAAATATGAAGAACAAATTGGAAAAGGACACTTGAAGTGTGACTCATTAAAGGAAGCAATAGTGACACCAGAAAACAACATTGTCTCAAAGGAAATCAAGCACAGAAGAAAAATGAGTGGATGACTGAAGATATTCTTGACATGATGCAAGGAGGCAGAAAATGACATAGAATTAAGTACCGGAACTACACAAGGAAATAAGGAACAAATGCAGACAGGCTAAAGAGGAATGGCTCAATGACAAATGTGCAAAAGTAGAGAGATTGATCAGGAGTAATAAAGCAGACATGCATAAAAAAAATAAAAACTGACAGGACAAAAACCTGCTCTTCAACAGGATGTATAAAATTCAAGGATGGAACAATCATTTTGGAGAAAGAGGAATATTCCAACAATGGGAAGAATATATAAAAGATCTTTTCCACGACAAGAGAGAGCAACCGATAATACACAAAGATGAGGACGGACCGGAAATATGAAAGTGTGAAGTGGAATAGCCAAACGAAATAGAAGCAAAGCAGCTGGACCAGACAGTATAGTCATAGAGCTGCAGATAGCCCTGGAAGAATTTGGCATAGAAAAAATAACAGAAATAATAAATGAAATTTATAATAGTGGTGTAATACCAGATGATCTCAGCGAGTCGATCTTCATAGCACTGCCTAAGAAGCCAGGAGCAAACGAGTACGAACTCCACAGAACCATCAGTTTAATGAGCCATATAACAAAACTGATAGTCCGAATCCTGATGAATAGCGCGAGAAGCAAAATCAGGCCAGAGATAGGACAAGAACAGTGCGGTTTCGTCAAAGACACTGGAGCAAGAAACGCCATATTTATGATTAGGATGCTCTCTAAAAGGGCTATGCAAATGAAGAAGGATTTATACATGTGCTTCATTGATTATGCAAAGGCGTTTGACAAATTGATGGAGATGCTCGGCAGCCTTGACATATTTGGGAAAGATTTAAGAGTAATCAAGAATCTTTACTGGCAACAAACCGCGTGTATACGGACATGTAACAAATTCAGCAGATATCCAAAGATAGAAAGGGGCGTAAGACAAGGATGTGTCTTTTCACCGGATCTATTTAACTTGTACAACGAGAATAATTTGAGGCCCTAGAAGTTATGCCTGGATTCGTCATCGGAGGCCACAATTTAAACAATCTAAGGTATGCAGATGATACAGTGCTAATAGCAGACACAGAAAGGAAACTACAAGACCTCCTATAGAAGGTAGTTGAAGAGAGTGACAAGAAAGGACTACAAATAAACTGCAGGAAAAACGAATGCATGGTTATCAGTAAAAAGAGTAGCCCAATATGCCAAATACAAGTCGGGAATAATAAAATCAAGCAGGTACAAAAATTTAAATACCTGGGAAGTGTTATAACAGAAAATGGAAAGTCCGACACAGAGATCCGAAGACGAATTGGCATGGCGTAGGAAGCATTCCAGAAATTGAGTAAAGTATTTAGAAACAGAACAATTTCGCTAGAAACAAAGAAGAGAGTACTGGATTGCTATGTGTTGTCAGTTCTTCAATATGGCAGTAAATGCTGGACAATATCATCAAAGATAAAGGAAAAATTTGAGAGTAATTGAAATGTGGTTCTACAGAAGAATGCTGCAGATATCATGGATCGAGCATGTGAGCAATGATGAGATTTTGGAAATGATGGAAACGAAAATGAAATTAATACTGAGTATCAGGAAGAGACAGCTGAAGTTCCTGGGACATGCAATGAGGAAGGAGGGCTTGGAGAACTTTATACCAACAGGCCCGATAGAAGGAAAAAGAGACAGGGGAAAGCAGCGGATAAAATATTTGAAGGACCTAATCAGGTGGATGATGGAACGAGGTTTGCGTGGTGCAACAGGAGAAGGCATGCTAAAAGCAACCAGAGATAGGGAGACGTAGAAAGCCATTATCGCCTACGTCCTGAAGGGACAGGGCACATAGAAGAAGAAGAATACATGACATTACCTCCTGCCACATAAAACTTCTTATTTGAAAAATTACGTAATGGAGCAGACGTTGAAACAGGTGTAAACAAATAGCAATGAGAGACATATCACATTTCTCGTTTGCTATGGTTCTCGTAACAAGAGGTTCTTAATAGTTGATGAGACAGACCCAAATGTCATCAGACATAACACGCAGGCACACACACACACACACACACACACACACACACACACACACATATATATATATATATATATATTAGCATCCATCGATTAATACGCATTCAATTAATCCGTTCTCAATTTTTATGTACCAAAATTCGATTAGAGCAAACATAATACTCGATTAGTGCGGTAAAACATCTTTCTCTTTAACCATAGTAAATGAAAATGTGCATTGTGGTGCAGTGGATATCGGCTCGGAACGAGACATTGGAGAGCCGCGTTCGAATTCAGTTCGCTGCATTCACGTGCACGCAAATACAGTTGGGAGAGTTATGAATCCGTCGCTTCTCCCTGCAGCTATAGATTAAATAACAGGTCAGATTTGGTTCTATATCCTTGCTTAGTAACCAGTCCACCGGCGGAAGTAATGGCAAACTACTATGACTATAATTCGATAATAACAACAGATATTTAAATATTTTTCTCATTACAAATTTTTGAATATTTAATTTTTTATCATGTTTATTTTGAATGTCTTTCAATGTAGTCATTTCATTTGAGGTCATTTGAGAGTGAGGTCAAGGAGGCACAGTGTGTTGCTCGCTAGGAGACTAGCGTCATTAATTCTGATGGTAGGCAGGAACGTTTCTCTATGGTGGTTAAAGGAGAGCAGCTTCGTTTTTGGAGGCATTAAAATTTACGAGCCATTTCTTATCCCATTCAATCACAGACTGGGGGTTCTTTTGAAGGGCAACAACCAGGTTGACTGTCAGCCTTAGCAGATTTCTTATATAAACTGGAGTAAATGGTGGTGTCATTTGCATAAATGCCTAATTGGGAACTGATTACATCAGAAAGATTATTGATAAAGACCAGGAAAAGTGTAGGACTAATTATAGATCCTTAAGGGACGCCGGCGTTCGTATGAAAGGATCTGCTATCTTATTCAATTGAAATAATCTTCATTTCACGATTTGATAGGAACAAATGGATTAAATCAAACAATCGCCTAGAAATACGGTAGCTCTGGAGCTTGCACAGAAGATCATCATGCTAAACCCTGTCAAATGCTTTCGAGATATCAAGAGAAACAGCTCGAGCTTCTCCGTTCTTACCAAGAGCCTGATATATATATTCAGTGATGGTCGTTAGCACATCAGAGGTAGACCTGTCGAAGCGGAAACCATATTGTTTTTCAGAGAGAAGGTTTTGATACGTGAGATGCCTATTTCAGTATTGATAATAGCCACAAATACCTTGCCAAAAAAGGTAAGAGATTAATAGGGCGATAATTAAAGGGATCAGCGGTCTCCCCAGGGTTCGTAAAAGCAGGAACTACAGAGGAGGACTTCTAACAAGTAAGAAGCAGTGAGGCAATAGGATAGAAAGGACTGGAGCCAGCTCAGAGGAACATTCCTCTAGGACGATGATTGGAATTCCATTACCTCCGCTTGCTTTATGTGAATTACGCTTAGAAACTATGTTAGAGACCAGAGACGAGGTTACATATATATTACCCAGTTTAGTCTCAATTGTAGATGGGAAGTCGAGTTTGGGAACTTCAGATAAGTCAAGTGTAGTGCTGGAAGAGAATTTGCGATCAAAGCACTCAACCTAATCTGCTGTGAAAACCTCAAATTTATTGAATAAATGAGGGATCGGAGATTTTCTGTTGTTCAGTACTCTTGCAGAGCCGCCAGTAACCTTTGGAACAAAACTTGCGAGATGCTATACATTGCTTCATTCCATCGGCAAACAACAGCTTAGCGTCATTTCGGACATGCTTACATTATGTGCGTTGCGGTGCAGTGGATATCAGCTTGGAACGAGAAAATGGGGAACTAAGTTCGAATTACAGTTGAATTCCTTGCATTCACTTACGTGCAAATACGCTTGGTAAAGTCATTAATCCGTCTCTTCCCTCCAGTTATATAGGTTAAATAACAAGACAGATTGGGTTCTTGGTTGGCAACCAGTCTACCGCAAAAAATAATGACAATCTACTGCCAATCTACCAGTCATGCCTCTTTCGAGACATGATCGCCTAAGAGTGTATCACGCATGACACTTAACTGACTTACATTCATTACCAGCAGCAACTAAGAGGTGCCTGTTGTGGTCGGACATGTCGCTCCGGTAAAGCCGGGAGAAGTAATTCCAGTTTTGACATTGTGTGTGTGTGTGTGTGTGTGTGTGTGTGTGTGTGTGTGTGTGTGTGTGTGTGTGTGTGTGTGTGTGCGCGCGCGCAACACTAAAAGCTTAAAACTGAAAAATGTTTCTTGAAGTGTTTATTTTAGTTTTAATTTTAAGTTAATAGATGGAATTTAATATTTTCAAAGAGCAAAATATATTACTGTATTTTAAACTGAATTAAAATTGATCGGAATTTTCTTTTTAATTATCAGTAAAATCGGATGTGCATTGTGTCGTAATGGTTATCGTCTAGGAATTCAAAATTGGAGAACTGAATTCGAATTCCAGGTGGATTCGTTTTATTCACTTACGCCCAAACAACCTTGCGAAAGGTATTAATCCATCTCTTCTCCCGAACCAGCTATGGCTTCGATAGCAGAACAGATTGGGTTCTATAGCTTTGGTTGGTAACCGGTCTAGGAAGTAATGGCAGCCTACTGTGGGAGATTTTCTGCCTAGTCACTCATGTATCGAATGAGACATGATTGCCAAGGAGTATAATCTCCTGTGGCAACTGACAAAACCGCTAAAATCATCTACATTCTCTAATCTCTCGACACAACATAAAATACAGAATCTATGGCAACATGAAAGATGCAAGAACTTCAGCAGATCATTCTCTTGGGCACTACTCACATATTAAGTAAAAACTGTGTCCATCATATAAATCTGTCATACCCGCATGTGAGCTCCAAGACTTAGAGACTGAACTAGCTTCATGAGCGAACAAAATAGGATATTACCAAATAAAAACACTGAATAATTTTAAATGGTGTATTATTATTATTATGTCATTTTTCATCATATTTCGATTTCTGCTTTGGTCTCACTACCAACGAAGTCTGCGGGGAAACCTAAGGCAGGTAGTGGCGTGTTGTTATGGCTCCATTTCATGTTTTTCTATCTTCCCTATCATCCCCAGCATTACATAGATAAAGTTTTCCTTAGTGTGTGGGCTGTACTTAATAAGACAATTTTTTTGTATATCTCTTAAGCTTGGGTTTCCAGGGATTCTTTCAATGTGTTGTTTTGTTCCATTTTTTATCATTCCAAGTGCACCTACTATCACTGGCACAACTCTTGTTTTCAATTTCCACATTTTTTCTATTTCAATTTCCAGGTCTTTATATTTTGACAGTTTTTCAAATTCCTTGATTGCTATGTTACAATCCGCTGGACAAGCCATATCAATTAATAGACAAGTTTTCTCCTTCTGGTTTTTAACAGTAATGTCTGGCCTGTTTGCTTCAATTTTTCTGTCTGTGTAGATGGTGTAATCCCATAGAATGGTTACATCTTCTATTTCTGTAACCGGTGCTGAGTGATGTTCATACCAGTGTTTGTTTACAGCTTTTCCATAATGTTTGCACATTGCCCAATGTACATATTGCCCAACTCTATCGTGGCGATTTTTATATTCGTTTGGGGCAAGCACAGAACAGCCTGAGATTAGGTGGTCTATTGTTTCTTGGTGTTTATCACAAAACCTGCATTTTGGATCCATATTATTATACATAATATTTGCCTGAAAGTTTCTCGTGAAAAGACTTTGGTCTTGTGCTGCAAGTATAAATCCTTCAGTTTCAGACTTTAATCCAGATGCACGTAACCATCGATGAGTATTAACTTTGTCAACATTGGATTTATTGGCACGTACTGGATATTGGCCATGCAGAGGTTTGTCTTGCCAGCGCTGTTTCATCTTTTCAAGAGCTTTATCTTTGGCTTTCATTTTCATATTTTTTGCCGCAATAGTTGGTTCTTGGCTTCTGTTTTGCTTTTCTACAGAATCTACTAACTGCAAATCTTGTTTGTATTTACTGCCTTCTTTTATTATTGAATATTTTTTCTTACTTTCTTCATGTTGCCTTACTAATTGTATCATCCAATCCTTTGTTGTTTCTATGTATGTTAGTAAGCCAATAGTTGTTGTCTTGTATGACAATTCCAGCTGAATAAGACCCCTTCCACCTTCTTTACGGGGTATGTATAGACGGTCTACATCAGCCTTTGGATGATGCATCTTATGCTTAGAAAGAAGCTTTCTTATTTTAGCATCCATTCGCCTGATGTCGTTTAGAGTTCAATTTAAGATGTTGAAGCTATATTGGACAACTGTGATTGCAAGGCTATTAATGGCCATAACTCTGTTCTGTGAATTTAATTCAGTTTTTAATATCATTCGTAGCCTTCTATAGTACTCTTTACGCACTATTTCTTTCATTTTTTTTATGGTGAATGTTTTCGCTCTCATTTACACCTAGGTATTTATAAGCTTCTTCTGGTTTCAATTCTTTTATTGTTACAGCAGGGTCTAGGCTAATTGAGGATGTTTCTTGTATTGATCCACGTAAAACTGTAGCTTTAGCACATTTATTCAAATTAAATTTCATTCCAATGTCTTCGCTGAAGCATTTTACAGTTTGCAGAAGACCTTCCAGCTCATTATCATTCTTAGCATATAACTTTAAGTCATCCATGTAAAATAGATGGCTTATTTTCTTTTGTCCTATTTTATAACCACATTCTGTCTTATTAAGTTGACTGGTTAGTGCTATTGATGATATGCAGAATAGTAAGGGAGATAAAGAATCACCTTGAAATATACCTCTTTTGATGTTTATTTCATCAGACTTATAGGTTCCATTTATATGATTGAGGTAAAGGGTTGTTTTCCATATAGACATGCACTGTTTGATGAAATTGATGATGACGGGCGATATCTTGTATATATTTAAAGTCTTTAAAATCCAGTCATGTGGCACACTATCGAATGCCTTTCGGTAGTCTATCCAGGCAGTACTAAGATTTTTCTTTGTACTGTAGCAGTTTTCCAGGATCATTTTGTTAATTAGCAATTGGTCTTTACAACCATAACAGCCACGTTTGCACCCTTTTTGTTCAAGCGGTATCATGTCATTTCTTTCTAAGAATAAATATGTCTGTTTTGTTAAAATAGATGTTCGTCGTTTATATGTTGTCGGAAGACATGTAATTGGTCTGTAGTTTTTCGGGTTGTTTGTGTCACCATTCTTGGGTAGAAGAAATGTAATTCCTTTGGTCATCCATGCAGGAATTTTAGTGGGATCGTCAACCATTTCTTGAAGTTCTTTGGCTATTTTTTATGTGCTGCATTTAAATAATATAGCCAAAAGTTAGGAATTTTGTCTATACCCGGGAATTTCCAATTGTGTGCTTTTTTTTAGTGCAAATTTAACATCGTCTTCTGTAATTCCAGACCATGTCTGTTCGGGTTTATTTTTCATTCGTTCTATCTCCTGCGTAATCCAATGTACTTCCTTGCTAAGTTCTTTAGGGCAAGCCCATATCTTTTCCCAGAACTGTGACTTCTTCCATTCTGGGGGGTACTGTCACTTCAATTCTTTTTTTACCTATTTCCCTGTATAATGCCTCCGGGCCGCCTTGTGTTTGCCGAACGTAAGGGGCCTTTAGACATTTAGCATTTAACTCCTGCCGAGAGTCAAGACTCTGAGTCAAAGTACATTTCAAAACAGGTTTATTGAAACTCGGACAAGGTAAAAAAACGGAGATGTCGAAGGGATTTAGGTAACAGAAAGAAAGAAAGAAGGCGCATGCCGTCCGCACGCCGTCAGCGAAGCTGTCGAAAAGGCCAGGGCACCGGCGGAAGTCACCGGAGTAAGGTGAGAGAGACCCTTTGGATAGGAGGGCTGGAAGGGAGGTAAGCCGTAGCAGACTGGTAACATGATACTCCCCGCCTGACGTATGACACGTCATAGTTATTCTTTGGCGCTGAGAAGGACAATTTCAGTGATGGGTCTAAGGAGGAGTCTAGCGCAATTCCCAGTGTAGATCTTGACCTCAACTTTACGTACTAGATTGTCCTCACTAGGGAAGACACGGGTTATAAGTCCTAGAGGCCACTTGTTTCTGCTGGTTTGCTCGTCCCTGAGCAGCACCACGTTCCCCGATTCAAGGTTGGGTACCTCCGACCTCCATTTGGAACGTTTTTGGATCGAGGATAGATATTCTCTTCTCCACCTGCTCCAAAAAATCTCGGCCAGATGCTGAACGAATTTCCACTGGCTTCTTAGGATGTCCTTGGGTCCGTATTCACGCTCGTGCGTGAAGGGAACACCTGTTTTTTGAGTGAGGAGGATAGCAGGGGTAAGTATCAGGGGTTGATCCGGATCTGACGATACAGGAATGAGGGGGCGGGCATTGATTATGTAAGAGACCTCCGCCAAAAATGTGGTGAGCGATTCATGGGTCATCCTATGCTTGTACTGCAAGAACATGGCATCCAATATTCTTTTTGCTATGCCGATCATCCTTTCCCAAGCTCCTCCCATATGTGGAGCATGGGGAGGGTTGAAAGACCAGGTGCACTCCTGCCCTGCCAAGTATCTAGAGACTGAGCTTATATCTATGGGAGACTCGATGCCCAGCTCCCTGCAAGCGCCCACAAAGTTGGTTCCGCAATCGGAGCGTATGTGCTTAGCGGGGCCGCGGATGGTGAAGAAGCGTCTGAGCGCGTTGATGAGGCTGGAGGCGGTCATTGATTCAATGACTTCAATGTGAACACCTCGAGTGCTCATACAAGTAAACATTACCGCCCACCTCTTGCTGTTGGCGAGTCCGCCTCTAGTTCGGCGTGAGGAGACTACCCAAGGACCAAACACATCTAAGCCGATGTTGGTGAAGGGAGGACTAGTGCTGAGACGGTCGGCAGGAAGGTCAGCCATCTTCTGTGTCAGGGTGGGGTTCCTGAGTTTTTGGCAGGTGACGCAGCGGTGAATGTGCCGGCTCACGCATCTCTTCCCACCGATTATCCAAAATCCTGCTGCACGGATGGCTCCCTCGGTGAACAGACGTCCCTGGTGTTTGGATTGCTCGTGGTAGTAGCCCACGATCAAAGATCCGACGTGGTGTCTCCCAGGGATGACAATAGGGTTTTTCTCTCTGGTTTCGATCTCTGCTTTGCCAGTGCGACCCCCAATCCTCAACAAGCCGTGATTGTCGATGAAAGGATTGAGGTCTTTAAGCGGGCTGCCTTTAGGGAGATCCTCCTTGCGTGCTATACTCAAGAGTTCTTCAGGGTAGACTTCTTCCTGCACCGATCGGATGATGGTATTTTTTGACTGTAAGAGTTCCTCGACAGTGCGTGTTTTGGGGCAATAATGCCACCCTCTACATTCACCTCTTGAGGTGGTATGAGCTTGGTGGAAGGTGCCAGCGATATGTATGAGATTGGCTAGGGCTCTAGTCAACGACAGCCAAGTGGAAAACCTCTCAAAACGCAGCGTAGTGAGCTGTAGATTTGCCAAAGACGTAGCTAACGTGGACACTTGAGGACGGACGTCTGCGTCTCTTTCTGGATTTATTAGATCGTAGCCGGGGTCGTCCTTGCCTCCTGGCAGAGGAAAGCTGGGGCCATTGAACCAGGTGGTGGTTTGTAGGTGAGATGCGGGCACGGAACGAGTGCCGAGGTCAGCGGGGTTCAGGTCTGTGTGTATGTATCTCCATTGATCGGGGTGAGAGGATCTTCGTATCCGCAGTACTCGATTGCTAACATACACATAGAAACGTCTAGTTTCGTTGTGGATGTAGCCTAACATCACTTTGCTGTCAGTGTAGAAGGTGGTGGAATGAGGCTTCAGGTCAATCTCGGAAGAGATCAGCTCACTCAGTTCCGTTGCAAGGAGGGCCGCGCAGAGCTCTAGTCTTGGAATCGAGTGTTCGGGCCGTGGAGCTAGCTTTGCTTTCCCCATGACGAAGCCAACGTGGCTTTTTCCTTTACTATCGATGACTCTGAGGTAGGCTACTGCAGCGATGGCTTTAGTGGATGCATCGGAAAAGATGTGCAGCTCTCTGCGTGCCGCTTTAGAGGGAGGTAGAGTTGTAAACATCCTAGGGATAAGAATCTCGTTTAGGGCCTTTAAGGAGTCTCTCCACAACGACCAAGGTTCGTACATCTCCTTGGGTAGGGGGAGTCCCATTCGGCGTTCTTGTCCGTCAACTCCCTCAGGATGAATTTTCCCTCGATAACGACGGGGGCAGCAAATCCCAGAGGGTCGTACAGGCTGTTGAGGGTTGACAGGACACCTCTGCGTGTAAACGGCTTTTCTGATGTTGGCACGCTGAACGTGAACATGTCCTTCCCGATGTCCCACTCAAGCCCGAAGGCTGCGCTGTCTAGGTAATTCATCTGTGCCCAAATCGAGGTTCTTCATAACGCTCGCATGGTCTGTGGAAGGGAAGGCGCCCATGACTCTTCTACTGTTGGAGGCTATTTTATGAAGCCTTAAATTAGACTGCGCCAAGATGTCCTGTGTGTTCTTGATTAAGGAAATGGCTTCTTCCTCGGTGGTGAAGGATCCCAAACAGTCATCAATGTAAAAGTTGTTATTGACCAATTGCTCGACTGCTGGGTCGTAGTTAGGCAGGCCCTTCTTAACCGCCTGCCGAAGGCAGTAGACTGCTATGGATGGGGATGGGCTATTTCCGAATACATGGACCCTCATCCTGTATTCCGTCATCTCCTTGCTAGGGTCGTTTTCTAGGTACCAAAGGAACCTTAGGTAGTTCCTGTGCTCTTCCTTTACCAGGAAGCAGTGGGACATCTGTTCGATGTCTGCCATGACGGCGACAGGCTCCATTCGGAAACGACTGAGGACGCCAATCAATGAGTTGTTAAGGTCGGGTCCGCTTATTAACACATCGTTGAGGGATATTCCATCGTGCTTAGCGCTGGAGTCGAAGACTACCCGGATTTTGTCCGGTTTTTTAGGGTGGTACACGCCGAAGATGGGCAGGTACCAACATTCCTCATCTTGTTTGTGTGGAGGGGCCTTTTCCGCATGGTTGTTTTCGAACAGTCTTTCCATGAAGGAGAAGAAGTGCTTCTTCGTATCTGGCTTCTTTTCCAGGTTACGGACTAATCCGGTAAACCGTCTTTCGGCCAGTATCTTGTTTGGAGGGAGGCGGCGTCTTGGGGCTTTGAACGGCAAGGGAGCAACCCAGTTGTGGTCGGTGTCCCTCTCGACTTCTCGTTCCATGAGGTTGAGGAAAGCAATATCCTCAATGGAGGGGGCTACCTTTTCGTCATCACTGGTCCGTTGAAATATGTAGCCATCGTTATCGGTGGAGTAAAGCCCGTTGCCGATGTAGTTCTCCTGAACTTTAAAGTTGTTCGGGCATAATTCGAAAAGGGTAGGGTGGCCTCCCTCGGATACATTTGTATGCATCGTTTTCACCACGGTGGGTGGGTGAAATCTCCCTAGGCAGACGTTGCCTACTATCACCCACCCCAGGTCCAGCCTTTGTGCGTAAGGGGCGTCATGGGGCCCGTTTATGTGTTCACGTACCTTGTGAACTCTCAGGATATCACGTCCTAGAAGGAGCATTATAGGGGTTTTAGGCTCCGGAGTAGGGATGAGGTGAGCTATCTTCTTCAAATGGGGATGGTGGAAGGCTGCCTCAGGTGTGGGAATGCTGGACCTGTCGTCGGGTATTCTGTTACATTCCACCAAGCTGGGGAGAGGAAGGCTGATCTTTCTGTCCAAGGATTCCACCTGGAAGTCTGTCGCTCTTCTTCCCATGGTTTGAGTTACTCCTGCGCAGGTTTTAAGGGAGTATGGGAAACTGGGCTCGTTGCTGTTGAATCTATCGAAGAAGCTTGAGTTTGCCAAAGACCGGTTGCTCTGCTCATCGATAATGGCGTACATCCTCACTGCCTTGTCGGGTTGATCTGCAGGGTAAACGTTGACGAGGCATATCTTGGAACAGGAGTTCTCCGAGAGGTCGCCGCCACAGATTTGAGTGCACTGCGAAACTACTCCGGCAGCTGCAGGGGTTTTATCCTCCCCACCGTCCTTAGCGGCGGGTTTAGTGCTGATGGTCTCTGGTGGTGGTCCAGGATGGAGAGCAGTGTTGTGATCTTTGCTGTTGCATTCATTGCATGTAACATCTGCTTTACAGAATTTTGCCACGTGCGCGGTGGAAGCACAGCACTTAAAACAGATGCCCCTGTTTCTGACGAAGGTCTTGCACTCTGTCAATGCCTTTTCTCGGAAGGCCCGGCATTTCAGCAGTGGGTGGTGGGACTTCTCATGTAGCGGGCAGTACTGGGTCAAGTCCCTTGCTTCACTGTGGGGACGTGTGGTGTCGGAGGGCGTAGGAGATACCACGGTTTTGTGTACCGTTACTATTTTTTGTTTGTTTTCTTTACGGGAGAACCCGCTAGCTAGAAGATTGACTTTGAAACTAGGATCATTCCTGATCCTAGCTTGTCGTGATACAAAGCTCACGAACACCTCGAAGGGGGGAAACATGACTCGGTGTCGTTCCTTGTAGTCGGATCCGACTGATAGCCATTCATCTTGAAGCGAGGGTGGTAACTTGGCCACAAAGGGATGAAGGCCTCGAGCAGTGTCCAGGAAGGCAAGGCTGGGGAGATCTCCGTCCTCTTTAGCGGACAGAAGTTCTGTGGCCAAGTCGCTGAGGTCCCTCAGTCTGGGGAATTCATCGCTCGATAGTTTGGGAAAATTGTCGATTCTTCTGAAGAGGGCGTCTTCAATCATTTCAGGGGCGCCGTAACATTCCTCGAGTCGCTCCCATATTCTTTGGAGTCCCCTTTCAGGGTGGTTGAGGTGGGCTGACCTTAGCCTCTCGGCATGTTCCCGTGACTCTTTGCCGAGCCCTCTCACTAAAAGGTCCATCTCTTCATCATGTGTGAGTCTGAGGCGTCTTACGGCGCCTTGGAAGGACCGTTTCCACTTTTTGTAATCTTCTGGTCTATCATTAAAAGGTGGCAAACCAGTGGTCATAAGTTCCCGCCGGGTTAGATACCTCATGAATTCCGTGGTTTGTTGAGGCTGGAGGATGTCCCTAGTGTGAGAGGGATACCAGTTGTCGCGTGGTTCATTGCCCCCGATGTGTGAGTTGGGAGAATGGTAGCTTATGACGGGGGGGTGTCGTTTGGGCGGGTCTATCCAGATTAGCCAGTCTATGTGAGGCGAGCTGGCTTACCTGAACGCTCTCTTCATTGGGAAGTGGTAGGGGTCCAGGCATCTCTTGTTTTGGTTGCTTCGCTTGGTCGGCTAAATACTCCCTGACCCGTGCGCTGGGGTCGACCGGAGCGGAGATAAGTTTCATGCGGTGATGGCTGGACCGTTCGCTTTCCTGTTCGGCAGCTTCCCTTAAGACTTCTGCTTCGGCTGCGGCTACAGCCGCTTCCTTTCTAGCTTTTATCCTCTCTAGCTCCATTTTAACCCTCAGTTCCTCATCAATGTAGGCCACGCGTGTTCTAGCAGCTTCCGCCTTCGCTTGGGCGGCAACAGCAGCGGCCGCTGTGGACGACCTTCGGGAAGTCCGAGAGCGGGTTGAGGAGTGGGTCCTCGAGCGACTCGACAAATTTTCTTCCATAGTTGGGGTGAGGGAGCAAAAGGTGGTGACCGTGTAGAGACACTACTCTAGTTGACTGTGACGCTCGAGTTCTGACGGTCCAGGACCGTTAAACAACTTTCCGTAAGGAGGGAAAACGTCTTTCTTTCACTGGAATTTCTACGGGACATCTATCTCCGTTTTTTTACTATAATGCCTCCGGGCCGCCTTGTGTTTGCCGAACGTAAGGGGCCTTTAGACATTTAGCATTTAACTCCTGCCGAGAGTCAAGACTCTGAGTCAAAGTACATTTCAAAACAGGTTTATTGAAACTCGGACAAGGTAAAAAAACGGAGATGTCGAAGGGATTTAGGTAACAGAAAGAAAGAAAGAAGGCGCATGCCGTCCGCACGCCGTCAGCGAAGCTGTCGAAAAGGCCAGGGCACCGGCGGAAGTCACCGGAGTAAGGTGAGAGAGACCCTTTGGATAGGAGGGCTGGAAGGGAGGTAAGCCGTAGCAGACTGGTAACATGATACCCTGTAAAATCTCTTTGTATCAGTCTGAAAGATCTTGTTTTGTCTGTAAAATCTTGCTCTTTTTTCATAGCGTCTTATTCTTTGAGCCTTCAGTTGGATTTTTTGCTTTATTTTTTCTTTATTTGATAAGACGTCATTTTCATTCCTGATGTTATATTTTTTTTCGGCTCTTCTTCTTTTCCTAGTTCTTACATTTATTCCTCTACTCAGTTCATCCAGTACTGACAGTTCAGTTCTTAGTTGTTCGATTTCTTTTTCAATTTTTCTTTTCCAAGGTGGATCTTCACGTCTGCGAGACTGCCTTGTTTTTATTTTGATGTTTAATTTTTTTGTTGCTGCTGTTGCTAATGCATATATTATTTCGTTAAGATTTGTATGAGGGTCTTCATCCAGTATTGATTTCAGTGCTGCATTGTACAGTTTAATAGTTCGGAGGTTTTGTTTTGTTGGTTGGAATTTTGGGAGCTGTTCACGTTCCTCCATTGTAATACTTTGTATTTGACTTAGATGGTTTTTTATTTCTATCTTGGCTTCCTGTATATTGTTCTTATTTTCCGTCAAATAATTATCTTCGATGTGTTCTGAACTCGTTTTATTTTTGTCTTTTAACTGACTCAGACTCAGATCACATCTTTCCAGCACTTTTAAACTTACATCATTATCTTCGCAGTGATTTGCGTGTTTCACGGTTTCTATATTATGACCTGTGATTTGTTTGATGTTATTACTTTTTATTTCTGGTTCCGGTTCCTTTTCATATTTTGTTGATTCGACTCTTCTTGTTACAATTCTTTTAATTTCATGAATTTCAGCCTCTGTCAGTCGGTTATTACGAATAATATACCTACGTACATTGGCCAATTTATTTTCGTCAATATACTTTCTATTTGCTTGACCAACTTTTTCACGCCAAATGTCATATGTTTGGCGAGTCATGTTTTTTTGAGGTTTGAGTAACGCTTCATGAAATGCAGTCATAACGACTTTGTACTCCTCACGAGACCATTTTATTTTTTCTTTCTTTAAATATACGGTTGTAGATCTAGCTGGTGAATTTTCAGGACCAACATTAGGATTATCCTGGTTGTGGGGACTTGAAGATACATTCTTTGTGTAGGAGTTTGTTCCTATGGCAGATTTTTCGACCTCAGGTAGGTTCCCTCCTGAAGGACGAGCTCCCTGTTTATCCACTGGAAGAGCCATACTGGACTTTTTATTTCTATTTGTATTTTTCATGTTTTTCCCACGAGTGACGCACGGGTCCAAAAGTCCACCCAAAGTTGCCCGGCACGTTGGGTAACGGTCTTTTACAAACAGGGTCCCGAAGCCTGTAGGGAATCGTTTGTGACCTCATAACGCAGTAGCCATTCACTCCTCGGCACGATTAACACCTTGAGTTGCGGGTTGTTGTTCGGAGTTTTCCTTCTCCTAAATGGGCTGCCAAGCAACATCTGACATAGACGCGATTGGAATTCAAGGAGAAAGACGGCTCAACGAAACAAAACATCAATATTACTAGAGTAGTTTGTTAAAAAAAAAAAATAAAAAAAAAAAATAAATAAATGTAATAATTTGTTCGTCCACTTTATCTTTTATTTTTTCAATAAAGTCGTTGGTCAAAAATAGGATTATCATAATAAGATAAATTAAATAAGTAAATTAAATCAATAAATAAATAAAAATAAATATATCAATAAATACGTAGACTTTCTATAAAATAATACCATATAAATTGTTTTTTATCGGATTTAATTTATTTTCTTGTTTTGTTTTGTTTTTAAGAAAATTATAATAGTTAAAAAAAAAAATTTACGAAATATCAACAGCTAAAGGAAATATAATACGGATGATTTTATTTAGGTTAATTTAAAGAACAAACAGATAAATTAAAATAAAGCAGATTTTCATAAAAAAAAAAAAAAAAAAAAATTTGCTAATATCTAAAGAAAAAATCCTGTTTATATTAAAACAGAATTTCATATTGAGAAAAAGAAAAATTCAAAGAGAGAGACGCTGGTTGAAAAAAAACAAGCAAACTTGGACGTAACGGTCGTTCAACGGAAAAAAAACAAAAAAAAAACATCACTGCACTTAGAGAGTATTGTGAGAAATATTCGCACATAACTCAGAGCTTAGGCAGTGGAAGGAAACAGTCAGACAAACAAGACATACCTGATAAAGTAAAACAATTTATTGTCTTGCAAAAACTGAATTTTGCGGCTACTTCGTAGCCTGGTATAGTCCTTCTCGCTGCGTAGCTTGTTAGTTCCTTCGTCTGAGAAGGGTATGGGAAAACTCGAGGAACGGTGGTCCGCGACATACAGGAAATTCTGGGGTCAGCTTCTTCTGCAGTTCCATTCGGTCGAAAGTCGATAGTTCTTAGAGAATTTTTCTCTCAGATGGATAGGCATTGCCCAAAGGGTTACCTTATAAGAAAGGAAGGATGTCGAGATAATTTCTCTGTTAAGGTTGAGGCTGTTAGCCCAATGGGTCTCCAATACTAAGGAGAGATGGTCTCGATATGGCGAGACATGAGGGTGCCAATTGTTGGCCCCGCAGGTTGAATCTCGGCACGTAGATCTCCGAAGCTGTCCGTGCCAACTGAGCAAGCAAGTCTGTCCCAAAAAAAGAAGGGGTGAAAAAGGCGCGAGCCTCTTCCTGGCGTAAAGGCCCGCCTCAAGTCCAAGACGAGGTTCGGGTCTTCGGCCAATCAGGAGACCCGTTATATCTGTAAATTTCCAACACACTGCCAAAGGAGCAACGAAAAAGTAATGGTTATCCATTACTTTTTTTTTTTTTTAGAATAGGATAATCGTATTAATTATCAGTTACTCGAAAGTAATTATTTTATTTATTTTCTTATCAAGGGGAATTGAACGTGCTTCTGTCTGCCACTATAATAAATTTATAACTAAAGAACCTGATTCTACCTAGATCATTAATATTGATAAACAGACTGCAGTCCCTACGAGACTAGTAAGACGTTTTTTCCGAACAATTTGGACAAATCCACTCTCCCAAAGTATCCTGCTGGACCACTCCTACACAGTCAAAGTGGTACCAATTGTCGTAGGCATCACAACACACCATGGGGGAAGATCCATCGTTTGCAACGGAACAAGAAGGACAGAAGAAAGGACCGCCCTCTTCCTGAAATGTTGCTGGGCACGACGCAGAAACTCCCTTTAATTCCAGGGGAAATAAATGTTTTAAGGAATGAACCTGTTCGCATCCGTCCCTCAACACACAGGCCGAGCGAACTTTACCATCATTCCCGGAAATGAGTCTAAGCACCTTACCTAGACTCCAAAAGGGTCTAGTCTTATTAGGAGATTTGATTAACACAATTTCTCCAACTGACACCTTTAGAGGGCAATCTCCCTTTAAATTCGTATCCCTCTCTCTCAGGGACAACAGATAATCATTGTGCCACATCTTCCTAAATTTTTCGACACATTTATGTCTTAACTCCAAGGACTGCACCAGTTTTATTCTACTAGGGGGGTCGGGGCACAAATCTTCCGATCCATAGTTACTAATCAACAAACGTGGATTGTAGCCGGTTTGCAGAAAGTGATTGGGGGTTAAAATGTCTAGGCCCCCTTCTGAAGCGGTAATATAAGTCAGCGGTCGATCATTGATCGCTTTCTGCACGTCAGAAATTATCGTTAGAAATTCAAAGTACTGAATTTTCCTCCTACCTATTAATTTTTTCAAGCATTGCTTCATGGTTTTGATCATTCTCTCCCATGCGCCCCCATGCCAGGCGGAATAAAGGGGAATGGTGAGATGACTAATGGAAGCGGATCTAAAATGTTCCCTGAATTCGTCGGAAACGAAAATTTCAGACAACATAATGCCGGATGCTAGAAAGGTTTTAGCATTGTCCGAATAGACATGAGAGGGTACGCCAAAAAGATTGGTAAATCTGACGAAGGCTAACAGGAAGGATCTGGAGCTCATGTCAGGCAAAAGCTCCAGATGCACTGCGCGAAGACTCATGCAGGTAAATAGCAGGATGTACATCTTTATTTCATCATCCTTGTACTTTACCAAGAAATGGCCGGTAAAATCGATACCCACTTGTTGAAAGGGGTGAACAAAATTTGCCCGGTGGGTGGGCAGTTGAGAACCCGAGGGAGCTTTATACGGTAAAGAATTAATCTTCTTACAAGTAATGCAGCTACGAAGTGTTTTCTTTACCGATTGTCTTCCCTGGGGAATCCAAAACCCGGATAATCTCAACTTGGAAAGTGTTGAATTGGTTCCCATGTGGCAACAATTCAAATGAGCCTCTTTAATAACCAATTCAGTTAAGGGGTGATGTTTACCCAGAAGTATAGGGAATTTGACTCCGAAGGGGTGTACACTGGAATTCTGGATGCGTCCTTTAGTCCGCAACAGACCATCCCTATCGATAAACAACCCAAGGGCAGTTATTCTAGGAGGTACATCTTTATCAGAAGGTTGAGTCAAATATTCCAACTCAAGGGGAAATACCTCCCTTTGCATATCAGAAAAAAGCAACAATTTGGCTCTAAGGTAGGTATCAGTGTGTCGATGCATCAATTTATCACCGAACCTTAAAACCTTTTCAAGAACGTTGATCGCTCTAGACAATGTTGAAAATCTAGAAATATTTATAGGAAGACTGGTTTCGCCTGCGCGAGAATCCTCGGTTAACATACAGGATACAATCTTCCGGTTGGTGTCATTAAGGCAAGGTAATGGAGATACTGGCCAGTCGATGGTATGTTGTTGTAGCCAATCGGGTCCGTATACCCAAAAATCGAACAATTGTTCAAACTTGGAGGCAGAAAGGCCTCTAGTCAACAAATCCGCAGGATTTTCCGACGAAGGGACATACTTGAACAGGGGGGAGACGCCAAATCTGAGGTTAACGTCCTCCAACATTTTTTTTATGTCCAGGACACGATTATCCACAAAAATATTTCTTTTAGACCCCTTCCCATTTAAAACCCAAGATAGGGCTACTTGCGCATCTGACGCAAAGAAAATAGAAAGGACGATGATAGGCTTTAAGGCTTCAATAATCTTAGGAACAACTTTGAGAGCGAGATAGATCGCCATTAGTTCCAAAGTAGGTAGGGTTTTCTGCTTAATGGGAGCCACCTTAGCTTTAGCGAACAACAAGGAACATCGATTTCCTTGTTTAGCATATAAAGAAAACCCGTATGCGAGCTTAGATGCGTCGCAGAAACAAATAAATTCCACCGGGGAGCTCTCCTGCAACACACGTCTGGGGAACTCAAATCCACTTAATTTATTAAGTTCCTTAGCAAGAGTTTGCCAAGGGATAGTAAATTTCTCAGGGATCTGTTGATCCCAGGACAAGTTGTTCTTCCATAGTTGGCTAACGAACGTCTTGCCCTGAATAGTAACTGGGAGAAGTAAGGAAAGCGGATCATAGATGCTGGAAGTCTGAGACAGAATCCCACGTTTAGTGTCTACCTCAAAGTTAATCTTAGAGGGCGCAAGTCTGATCGTATCTTGTCGAGGGGAATAATGATACCCCAGTACCTTTTCATAGGAGGGAAGGGGGAGGTAATCGATCCATCCTCTGACATTTTATTTTGTAAATCCGCACAGTTGGAGTTACAGGATTGAAGATCGAATCCTGCGTCCTTCAACCTGTTACGAACAGTACTATACACAGAAAGGAGAGATTTGGAATCGCAACTAGTGGTGACCAAATTGTCAACATAAAAATTGTTGGAGATTACTGCAGAGGATATATCAGAATCATATCTCTCCACGTGAAATTTAAGGATGCAACCCAGAATAAAGGGACTTGCATTAAAGCCAAAAATGATGGAGTTGTACCTGTAGGTATACAGTTTGTCATTTACCTTGAGAAAAAAACAAAACCTATTTTTGTCCTGAACAGTTCTCAGGCGAATTTGGAGGAAGGCCTTACGAAGGTCTCCTAAAAGAACATAGTCGTTCTTTCTAAAAATCAACAACAAGTCCAGTAGCTGTGCTGTTAAGTTAACTCCAGCGTATGTTGCATCGTTAATTGAAACACCCCCCCGCCGTTTCAACGAACAATTAAAGACGGGGCGGATTTTCGTAGTGACCCCAAGACCCTCTTTAATAACGGGCCGGTGAGGAATCCAACAATAGTTCTTAAAGTCCCCAGGAGGAACAGAAAACGGTTCGACAATACCGCAATCCTCGTATTCTCTAAAAACTCGCAAATACTCGTCATAGAGTCCCTTCTTCTCCAAGGAATCTGCCACCCTATGCATTATTTTTAGGGAAGGCACATAATTAGAGTCCACCCGAGACAATTTATCTCGGTCCCAGGGCAGATCCACTTAATATCTACCATTTTTCAAAACTATGGATTTCTTGAAGTCGTCAATTTTTTCTTCATCATAGGAAGATAAAGTTTCGCTCTCGTCGATTCCAATAGACTCGAGAGAGAGAAAATGTTCAATTCCGCGTTCAACAGAGGAATCCTCGAAAAATGGACCAAGTGGATCCGAATACGAATATACCGGATTTAAGGCACTGTCGATTAAGAACGACGAACATTTAGGCAAGGATTCAATAATTCGATTAAAGGGAGGGCACTCTTGCTTATCCTCCTTATAAAATACCGGCTTCAAAAAATGGTGCCCATAGCCGAAGGGAATGATTTCGTCAGAAATTCTCCATGCAGTCCCATTCAGACATTCGACCAAATGCGAATCCTTCAACTGCTGGATTAAATCCAAACCGACAAGGCCTTGTAGATCTCTACCGTTCAAATCCTCATAGCCATTACCGAGACGAAATCCTGCCTCCTTTATATTAGAGGTAATCTCATCAAATCTCGGCACTTGAAACTTGAGGTTAAGGTTGTCCGCAAATAAGGCAGAGAAGGGAAAAGGTTTTTGAGACCCTAATCTAATGGAGACATTAAGTTCAAGAAGGTCCACCGACCTGGTTCCTATGAGGGTGTTAACCGGCATTATCACGGGTTTCGGTACTAATTTTTTTCGAGGACACAATTTTTTTAAAATAGCCCGAGAGAAAAACGATTTTTGACTTCCAGAGTCCAAGATACAGTGGAATGAGACGGGACGCCCTTCACCTTTCATGGACACTTTAATAACTGGAAATATACAATCTTCCAGGTCTGACAGTGTAGTCTTTCCCACAAAGGACTCTAAGGCCTTAGGGCACATAACCGTGTAATGGTTTTTCAGTCCACAAGTATGGCAGGGATAGGGAAACCCTCGGTTTCCCTTACATTCCTGGTCAGAGTGATCACCCAGGCATCTGGAACAGATTCGTAGGTCCTTAGCTCGACGAACCTTTGATTCGTGGTTAGGATATTTTGGGCAGTCCTTAACGGCATGGTCTGCTGAATCACACAATTTGCAAACCCTTCTGCCTTCCCTAACGCTAGTCCGGGTATTTGTGGGATATGTACCCTTTTTGGGATTGGAATTTTTATGGCTCGACAAATTGGGTCGAGGCTCAGATGAAGAAGAAGCAGAAAATGGCGGCTTGAGCGGGCCACTTTCCCGCCTTTTATCGACTAAAGGCGCCGCTTGCAAAAATTCAATAATGTCGAAAAGGTTGGACATAATTGCTAAAAGGGAAGGATAACGCTCCTTCGTTCGCGACATTAATTCCCTTCGAACGCTAACTGGGAATTTTCGGAACAGAATATGGGCCACCATTGACCCAGAAGTGGAATTTTCCGAAAAAAAATCTGTTCCAAAGGACTTGTCCAACTCAGATAAGTCAAGCTTTACTTGTTCTACACAAGTTTTAAGCTCATCCAATTTGGTTATTTGCACCGGTAGTGGAATCATCTCCTCAAAAATACGGTCCTTAATAAGGGAAGGATTCAGGAATTTTTGCTTTAAACTATCCAATGCAAATGTGTAGTTCTCGGGGGAAACATCCAAATTAGAAATTAAATCAAATGCTTTCCCCTTCAACTTTGACTTGAGAATCAACATCTTGTCAGCATTTCCCAAGTTGGTTGTGCAGAATTCGAACCTTCTGAGAAATGTCCGAAATTCGAATTTATCGGCCGAAGGAGACCCGCAGAAGTTAGGGCACTCCAATTCCAATTTTAAATGTTGAAGAGAGGCAGGTTTTATATTTTTGCCGCTCTCTCGACTAGATTTTAGCTCCAATAATGTTTCCCTAATAGAGGAAGAAAAATTTTCGGAGTCATTACAAAATGACAACCGTTCCTCTTCGGGAGACTTCAAAATGATTTGGTCAAACAAATTATCCAAATCCCTCAGCCAACTCAGGATATCCTTCTCTCTTGTCTCAATGGTCGATAGAGAGGAATTACTATCCTTGAGCCAGCTTACCGTACATTGGATACGAAATTTCTTTGCTTCGATCTTATTAGTCAATTCCCTCAAGGCCGCCATTGTGTCGCCCGAAAGGATACCAGGATAAGATACGACGAGAGAAGAGAGAGGAATGGTTACTGCTCAGTCAGTCAAAGGGAGGTAACTTTCCCCTTCCCCCACCAATTGGCAAACGAAAACTAATAATTAGGGGGAGAAAAAAATTTTTTTTTGTAGCAGACAGGAAGCAATTCAATATATATATAGCTGAAGAATAGCAAAAAAAAATCACACAAATAACTATTCTGGAAGGGAAATTATTAATTTGCAATCAGTTATTTAAACGTTAAACCAAAATTTACAACAGATTTTATGCAATAAGGTTATAGAATGTAGCAAATTGTAGCTAAAACATCACATTTTTTTTCAATAAAAGCTATAACTCAGCTTATTCCTTGCAATTAAAGATATTTAAACGTTAAATTACATTCAGCAAGTTTTTTGCAATAAAAGCTATAACTCAGCTTAAAAAAATCGAACAGTTTTTGCAATAAAAGCTATCGAACAGTTTTTGCAATAAAAGCTATAATTCAGTTTTTGCAATAAAAGCTATGTGAGAAATATTCGCACATAACTCAGAGCTTAGGCAGTGGAAGGAAACAGTCAGACAAACAAGACATACCTGATAAAGTAAAACAATTTATTGTCTTGCAAAAACTGAATTTTGCGGCTACTTCGTAGCCTGGTATAGTCCTTCTCGCTGCGTAGCTTGTTAGTTCCTTCGTCTGAGAAGGGTATGGGAAAACTCGAGGAACGGTGGTCCGCGACATACAGGAAATTCTGGGGTCAGCTTCTTCTGCAGTTCCATTCGGTCGAAAGTCGATAGTTCTTAGAGAATTTTTCTCTCAGATGGATAGGCATTGCCCAAAGGGTTACCTTATAAGAAAGGAAGGATGTCGAGATAATTTCTCTGTTAAGGTTGAGGCTGTTAGCCCAATGGGTCTCCAATACTAAGGAGAGATGGTCTCGATATGGCGAGACATGAGGGTGCCAATTGTTGGCCCCGCAGGTTGAATCTCGGCACGTAGATCTCCGAAGCTGTCCGTGCCAACTGAGCAAGCAAGTCTGTCCCAAAAAAAGAAGGGGTGAAAAAGGCGCGAGCCTCTTCCTGGCGTAAAGGCCCGCCTCAAGTCCAAGACGAGGTTCGGGTCTTCGGCCAATCAGGAGACCCGTTATATCTGTAAATTTCCAACAGTATTGTTAAAAAAAAACAAAAAACAAAAAAAAACAAAACAAAAAACAAAACAATTATTGCTACTATTAACCTTTGTCCTTGCAAAAAAATTCAAAATTTAATATGAAAGAAAAAGTGGATATACCCTTGAGTTTACTACCGCAACATTTAAAAATAATAACTTGTTCGCCCACTGCATTCTGTGTTACACCTTCATTAAATCCAACGAGAATAAGATTATCGAAAAATAAACAAATATATAAAATGAACGAACAAATATAAATAAATTATTACATATTCTTTCTAAGAAAGAATGATCGAACGGTTTTTTAGTGTTTTTCGTCGTTTTTTTTTGTTTTTTGTTTTTTTTTCCTTTCTTCCCCTTATTTATTTATTTATTTATTTTTTTTTTTTTCCTTGTCTTGCTTTAGAAAACTATTTAATAAATCTATTTAAGGATCATTTAAAGAAACATACAATTTAAATTATATACGAAGAAAAAATTAATGTTTATGTTTAAAATAGTGAAATTAAAAATTAATGATTACGTTTAAAAAAAAAATTTGCTAATATCTAAAGAAAAAATCCTGTTTATATTAAAACAGAATTTCATATTGAGAAAAAGAAAAATTCAAAGAGAGAGACGCTGGTTATTATTATTATTATATTCAGTTCTGTGAAGTGAATCTTTTGTCATATAATCAATTTTAACATATATACGGTTGAGTAGGAATCGTCGTTAACTATTTGTGTTCATGTTAAAAGTTGTCACGAATGAGAAAGTTTTGAGGCCAGAAGTTTTCGAATACAAACGGACAGTATAGTGTAGTTGTTGAAAATAAAGATATGAAAAGAATTTCACTTAGAGTTACTGGGCATATCTTATAAAGAAATATCATGTCTGTGTTTTCTCTGATAAGCATAATTTAACCTGTCACGCACTCATGCCTTAAAAGAAATATATATATATATATATATATATATATATATATATATATATATATATACTGTAAGATTTTTATATATTTTTCTTATATATATATATATATGGTCCGATGGATAAATTGCCGGCTAAATTACGCAAAAATGAAAATGATTCTGGCACTTCATTTTGACAGATATAGTCATGAAAATTCACAAAATGTCTTGAAATTCTTAAGAGTAAAATTTATTCAATAAAATCACCATTGACTTCAAACATGGTCTCTAGATGACTTCGTAATCTCCTGCAACTCTTTTAGACGTTCTCCTTGTTTAAGTTAGTGAATGCTGCCGTAATTCTTCCCTTCAGTTAATCTTTGATAACACAAAGAGTTTTGCTGGTCTCTCGCTCACACCATCCCCACAGACATAATAATCAAAGAGGTTACAATCTGGGGACATAGGTAACCAGGTATAATGTGTGATGTGGTCGCAGAGATTGTCTGACAGCATGACTGTGCTCTCTTGCTTCTGCGGCATGTTGTAGAGTACTGTTGCTAGACATAGGTCTCCGATCAGCCACCCTCTTGTCCCAGGGCAGCACTTAACTCCTCATGGCACCTGATGTTGACCTCCGTGTTGAGTGTGAGGTCATGTGAGAAGATAAATAGAGGCATAAGCTCTCCATCACTAATGATCACTCTAAATACCTTCGTAATCACCATTATACTCATCCAACTCTTACTGAATTCTTTGCACTGTTTTCAGTAAGACCTCACCACAAAAAAAAAAAAAAAAAAAAAAAAAAAAAAATCACTGAAATGTTCCTATTCTAGCCTCTGGCATGAATGCCAAGCAGTACGATATGCATGAAATAAAATTTTCAGTTGGCGAACATTTAACTATCGCACCCTGTATATACACACATGTATACAAGTATATATATATATATATATATATATATATATATATATATAGATAGATAGATAGATAGATAGATAGATAGATAGATAGATAGATACGCACATATACATACATATACACACATAAATATATGTGTGTGTGTGTGTGTGTGTGTGTGTTAGTTGATAAATATATATTGTGCTACGTTGATGGCACGATTTGGAGTTTCATGCGTTATGCAATCATCAGGTGCATGTTATATATCTGTAACATGCACATTACATATGTATATTACATATTTGTAATATGCACCTGATTAATGCATAACGCATGAAACTCAGAGACGTGCCATCGACATAGGACAATATGCATATTTATTAATATATATATATATATAAAATAGTTCTGTTCATACTACATTTGGACACTTTTATTAACGCATGAATGATAATATTTTAAAATACATCTGTGTACCCTCATATGTATATTTGTTAATTCCCACATACACACACACACACACGTATATATATATATATAGTCATCCACAGACAGATCTGTTTCGCTGTATCACAGCTCATCAGTAGGGTTACGATTGCTTTTAACCCAGGATTGAAACCCGACCGAATTGGCGTCAGTCGGCGATTCTACCTCTGGGCTATGGGCGTTCGGTAGAAGAAGGCAGACTTTTTGTCGTGTATATTGTTATTAGACCCACCCAATAACCAGAGTGCTCTAATCCATTACTGAATGTGCGATACTATCTTGATGCTATGTCTATTTATCTTATGAGCTGAACTTATATATATATATATATATTATAAATTATGTTCTAGAACATGTACATAATTTTTTCTATATAAGTCCTCTTCTCTACAATCATATTTCAATTTTTAATTGATGTCTGTTGTTAGCAGACCTATTTTATGTATTCTCTTTCATCTTGTGGCGAGGCTTTCCCTTTGAGGTTCCTTAGATAAACGTGATAGGGGTGGGGTGTTCTTTCTTTTTAATTTTGATTTTTCCGGTACGGGATTTTTTTTTCTATTTTTATTTTAGCGGGATAGGGTTTTTTTTTTAATATTTTTTTTATTTTATATTCAAGTTTGGAGTATTATTGTATTTAGGCGAAGTTATTCCAAGAAATCTAAACTTGTATTTTTTAGGAAGTAAATGCAAATTTGTATTTTATCAGTTTTTTTATATAAAGTTGTATATTTAATCTTAATTTTGAGTTTAGAGGATCGGTTTTTTCTTTTAATTTTTTATTTTTTCTATAAATTATCGTTTGGAATCCTATTTATTTCTTTTAATTATTTCATTATATATTTTATTTATTTAGATATTTTTGTGGGTATTAGATCTTACTTTAAGGATTTATTAGATCGATTTTTTCTATAGCATTTTTTATCTTTTACAATAAAAATATCTACTCAAAATTCCCAGTCGCCACAAGATGAAAGAGAATACATAAAATAGGTCTGCTAACAACAGACATCAATTAATTAAGCACTAGCCAACCATAAAGCCGCCCTAAAACTCTTAAGGTCAGCAAACAAGTTAAGTTCCCAATCACACACACAAAAAACCCCACACAAACACACAAAACTGACCAAGTAATCAAACCCCTCCACACACAACTTTCTTCGAAATTCTAACCAAAAGATATACCCGACCGATAAAAACGTACATTCCAAAAGATAAGGCCAATAATCAACAATTTCGCACTTACACACCAAGTTCTTCAAAAGTCTAACGGTCAAAATGAAAGACACATTCCCTTCATTATCAATAACCCCAACCAACCCCACAACAACAACGAACCAAATATAAACAGAGGTTGATTCCAACTCTTGCTCTTTCCTCCTGATGAAATGTTGGAAACCCAACATTGAAACAAACATATGACTGTAGAGAAGAGGACATATATATAATTTTTTTACACACATAAATACATATATACACACATACATATCTACATATATGCACACATATATACAAACTGACCTAATTTTTAAAAACAAAATATTTTAATTCCTATATCCTTTTATTCCCTTTAAAAATAATTATACCTTTTTTAAGTAAAAGGCCTTTTTCTAATACTTCAACGTTTTTGGGAAGTTAGGCTTTTGAATATGTCCAGCGTCTGTAATATATAAAAAAAAATTTTCTTTCTTTTCTTTTTTTCCCTCCCTTCCATTATCTCTCTTACCTCCCACCTTTTTCTGTTTTGCTTAACCTAATATCAATTCAACACGCCGTCTGTTCCTTTTACGTTACAATTCTCTTTCCATTTTTGCGAACCCGGACGATGCCAATTTTTCTTTTCTTGTTTATTTTTATTTTATTTTATCTTTTTCTTTTTCTTTTTCTTTCTTTTTAATTTTTTTTACAAATCTATTTAAAAAGGAAAAATAGACTGATTTTTTCTCCAGTTTCAGAAAAGATTTTTTGTTGCTGAGGTGATGTGTTATCCCCTGTGGGGATTTCATATCGAAATGGTCATTCAACATCCTTGAATTAATCCTATTTAATTTATATTTGCTCTGTAATATTTTATTACATGGAGCTCTCTTCCTGTATCATTTTTTAATATTAAAATAAAACTTTAATATTAATTAGGATCGGGTTTTTGGAATTTACCTTCCTGCTTTTTCTGCTTGGATTAAAGTATCTGAATAAAAATATTTTGCTCCTACCTTTTGGTAGTTGAGGTCTCTTGGTTTATTCCCGGATTTTTTCTACCAAAACAACACCACCTTTCCTATGGAGAAATTTACCCCGGAGTATTCTTTGAAGAATATTCCTTATCCTAATCTTAATTCCTTTCTCTTTCATCTTACGGAAAAAATTGAAAATTTTGTGAGGAGGCTTCGATGGAAAGCCTACTTTTACCTGCGTTCAACGGATTCTTCTCCTGATTCTACAGAGTGCTTTGATCTAAAAATTCTAAGAACTCCACCGGTATGCAAATTTTTAAACTCATTTGAAAAAGACCTTTTTAACTTGATCCCCAAAATCAAGTTTCGGGGAACTTCTAATGAATTCCAGGATTTATTAAAGTCGTCCATTAATACCTTAAAGAATTCTAAAGACCTATGGATAAAATCGGACAAATCAAATAACATTTACAAGTGTAATACTTCAAATTACCTAAATATCCTTAAAAATAGTATAACTAGTCATTACAAAATAGACAGAGGAAACCTAATTTTATCGGAAATTAACTCTGATATGGCTAAATTTGCAAACGAATTAAATATTAGTGATAGAATTGGTAAAATTTCTACCAAAGAAGCTTATGTTTTATTTAAGGACCACAAACCAAACTTCCAAAATAAATTACAAACGAGACTAATTAATCCTACTAAAAGTGAATTAGGCATAATTTCTAGGGAAGTTCTGAAGAACCTAATAGAGAAGTTACAATCTAATTTACAACCGAATCTTTGGAAGAGTTCCGCCTTAGATACCATAAAACGGTTTGATAATATCAATGACAAATCTAAATCCACTTTCCTTAAATTTGATATTGTGGATTTCTATTCCTCTATATCAAAATAACTTATTGTGGATTGTTTAGACTTTGCTAGAGGTTATGTTAATATTTCGGATAGGGACTACAGGATTATACTGGGAGCTAGAAAATCCATTCTCACCTTTGATAATTCTACTTGGACAAAAGGGCCTAAAGATAGTTTTGATGTCCCTATGGGAGCCTATGATTCTGCCCAGGTAGCAGATCTAATATGTATTTATATTTTAGATATTTTAAGTAGATTTTTAGACCCTAAACTAATAGGCCTATATCGGGATGATGGACTGATATGTATTCCCAATTCCAATGGGCCTTACACTAATAGAATACATAAGAAAATTATCAGAGCCCTAAATTTTCTAGGTTTTAAGGTTGAGGTTACTTCCAATCTCAAAATTGTAAACTATCTAGATATCACCCTTAACTTAAATGATGGTTCCTACCAACCTTTTCTCAAAGAAAATAGTTCTCCCACCTATATAAATAGTTTATCCAACCACCCCAAAAATATTATAAGACAAATACCCAAGATAGTAAATAATAGGGTTAACCAATTATCATCTAATATAAAAATTTTCAACGCAAGTAAAGAAATTTACGATAAGGCCCTTCAGAAAAGCGGTTTTATTAACAAGTTAACGTATGATAAGCCTGCTATAAACCCAGAATCATCTAAAACTAAAAACACCGGAAAATGTAGAAAAAGGAAGATAATTTGGTTTAACCCTCCTTATTGTAAACTGACTAATATCAATATTGGTAAGTATTTTCTCAGATTAATCGATAAACATTTTAATAATAATAATCCCTTAAATAAAATTTTTTAATAAATTCACCCTAAAAATCAGTTACTCTTGCACCTCAAATATAGATGATATTATTAATTCCCATAATAGGCATATTTTAATCAACTTAAATAATACAGACGTCAAATCTGGAATTGTTGATAAATGCAATTGTAATTCTGTGGATACCTGCCCGGTGAAGGGCAAATGTAAATCCACCCAAGTAATTTATGAAGCCCGTATTTCTCCATCTAACAACAAAGACAATTACCGGACTTATATTGGTATGTCCGCGGGCCCTTTCAAACAGAGACTTTACAACCACAGGTACTCGTTTTCGAACCCTAACGAAAGATTCCAGACGGTCACTATCACGTAGATTCTGGAAAATGAAGGAGGAAGGGCAGGACACTATAATCAGCTGGAAACTAATAAGCTCAGTCTGTACCCCTAAAAATTTTCGTGATAGGTGCCGTCTATGTCTATTGGAGAAGATTCTGATTTTGAAGTATCCTCATCAGGACTTACTTTTGATTCTTAGAAAGGAATTCATTAATAAGTGTCGTCATAGGGCGAATTTTAAATTTTAAATTTTAAATTTTAATTTTTAAATTTTGAATTTTTCTTTTCTTTTATAATTTTTATGTATATGTGTATGTTTGTGTGTGTATGTGTATATTTGTATATATGTGTGTATATATATATATGTATATAAAAGGTTCAGATCATAAGATAAATAGACATAACACCAAGATAATATGATTTTAAACATGGTTTGTGGTTTTTATAGGCATAAAACAATAATTGTGAGAGATAAGTAGCGTAGCAAATGGTCTCAGTACCCGGTGACAAATACAATATTACCCTCTCCAACACCTGAGTTACCCCCTAAATGTTCCCTTAATGTTCTATTATCTCTGTTTTGTGATTTATAACTGTCCTAAAAAGTGTTCTGCGAATCATTTTGTAAGCCATTCATTTGTGGTTGTGACCATATGAAACAGAAAAATACTAAATTCAATTATATTTTAAAAGTAAATGTAAAAGAATTATCATTTTAGAAAATTATGCCTACATTTAAGCTATAAATAAAATTTCCGCGCCAGACAAAAATGTGCCCCCCATAACATCTTTGATCAGAGAAAAATACCTCACCCCCAACAAATACTTGGTACACCTATGATAAATTTACATTTTCGTTGTATATCAGAAATTAAAAATGTTCTCAGGTTTTTTTTTATATGAAGTGTTACAAAATAAAGAAAATTCATATAGAAAAACTAACAGGTAATAATAATAAAATAATAAAATAGAACACTTACTGTTTGTAGAGACTTGATTGTCGTTAAAAGAAAACAGCTATAGACGAAATAATAAAGCTTCTGTAATCAATAGAAAAATCACTTTGAGATAACGTGCTCTGTGGTGTGAAAGCTTACCCCAAATCAATCTGTATAAAATATCGTTCGTTTTAAATGAATGAGTTTTCGCTAAAAAGCGTATAAGCAGTCAATTCAGTGGAACATGACAAGTCACCATGATAACCGAATGAAGTCGCCTGAATGAATTAATGGCCACAGAAAGTAGCAGCTCGTGTATAAAGTCTAGAATGCGAAGAAAGAAACTTATAAAGACTGTCAGTGATTCGCTTTAAGGAGTGTTCACACACATTATTATTTATAAGCTGAACTTCTCGATAACAACTCTAGAAAAAGGTTTGTACAGTATTAATATTTTCGTGGCGTTAACTCTATTTTTTGGTGAGTGACTGGTTTATATTCATCTCGTGTTTCGTTGTGTGGTTAGAAAGAGAAAATATAATTTTCCGATGTTAACACACTTTTTCGTTCTGACTGAAGAAAAAAATGCAATGTAATGTGGCACAATTTTGGCAAATGGTCGATAACTTGCTTTCCTTTTTTTTTTTAAATTCTTATTTGTTTTCTCCTTCCACACACCGCCTTTGTTGCTTTTCAATCAGTCGTTTTGTTAATATTTTTCGCCTTTCTTTTCTTTATTTTTCCTTTTCCTTCTTTCTTTTTGTCCTTTATATATTTTTTATTTTCTGCAATGAAATGTAATATAAAAAATGTATTTTCTTTCTTTCTTTCATTCGAACTTCTTTCTTTCTTTCTTTCTTTCTTTCTTGCCCATTATTTTTATAATTTCTGTAATGAACTTTACGTGTTTCTTTTTCGATCTCGTGTCATTTTTTTTCTTTTTTTCCTTCTTTATATTTTCTTCTTTTAATTTGACTTTTCTTTCTTTCTTTCTTTCTGCCCATTATTTTTATTTTTCTGTAATGAAGTTTATTTTTTCAGGTGGCTTTTTTCGATTCCGTGCCATTTTGTATTTTCTTTCTTTCTTTCTTTCTTTCTTCCCATTATTTTTCTTTTTCTGTTATGAACTTTATTTTTTCAATTGGCTTTTTTTCGATTACGTACCATTTTTCTTTTTCCTTTCTTTGTAATTTCTTTCTTTTTTTTAAATTCTGCCTTTTCTTTCTTTCTTTCTTTCTTTCTTTCTTTCTTTCATAGTTAATTTTTCTGTAATGAACTTTCTTCTTTCTGTCTTCCTTTCGATATTGTGTCTTTTCTTTCTGAATGTTTTCCTTTTTTTTTACTGATACATTTTCTTCGTGTTTATTTTGCTTAATAACAGCTCAAGCACTAAGATGCAAGGGTTACTGGAAGTGTAAGAGAATGCGAAAACTTTCATAAAAAGAAAGGAGAATAAAAGAACAGTGTTCAGAAAGACAGAAAATAGTGATTGACGTTGCATTTAAATTTTTCTTGTTAGTTCAATAGTAAAACGGTGAGACCTAGTTACCAATCTAGTCAGTTAAGTGCCATACGTGATACACGCTTGGGCGATCATGTCTCGAAAGAGACATGACTGACTGGGCAGAAGATTATGTCGCAGGAGGTTACCATTGCTTTCTGCGGTAGACTGGTTGCCGACCAAGGCTATAGAACCCAATCTGTCCTGCTATTTAGTCCTTAACTGGAAGGAAGAGTAAGATTAATACCTTTCCCAAGGGTATTTGCGCGTAAGTGAATACAATGGATTCAACTGGAATATCGAACTCGGCTCCCCGGCTTCTCGTTCCGAGCCGATATCCACTGTACCACAACGCACATCCAATCTAGTAGGATGATTAAATTTATGCGGTTGATGTTAAAAAAAAGCTCAAACTAAAAACAACAACAAAGTTTTATCATCAAAATATTTATGTTATTATTAAAAGGAAAGATCAAGATTTCGAATGCTTTCCAACACGTTAAAAATTTCGATTAATTTTTTCTTTCTTTTCGTCAGCGATTCATTGGATGTTTACTAGAGGATACTATTATGGCAAACGTAATTTTACGCAAGTCGTTTTTTTTTGGTGTTGAAAGATACATTAAGTTGGAAATGTTTCATAATCAATTAATTGCCTGATTTTAATGAAACTTTCAGTGCTTATTCACAAATGAATGAAGCTATTTATGCAATTATTATTTTTAGAAAATCTTGGTAAATATATACAATTTTTACATCTGTTACCCTCCACCCCCGATAGTTAATTGCATGAAACTTCTAGAAATCCACTAGAAATTCAGTATAATCTTTTATTAGTTAAATGTAGGACTCCTTGGGAAATGTAAACCATCTCTTTCTTTTTAAGAGACTCTTTTTTTCGAAAATCTGCTCCGAATAGTAAAACTAAGCATGCATTAAAATTAAGCCATTTTTAGTTTAGATAAAATTTTAATTGATTTTATAAATTATATATATTAAGAATATCATTTCTGAACAAAAATCGATGAATGTTTATAAGAATTGTTTTCACTTTTCTTTGTTAATTTTGATGATTTATAAAGTTTCAAACATCTTTTAAATTTCTTCCAGTCACTCAGTGTCTTCGGTTATTAATTTATTAAGTAAAGACTATATTTACAAATTGAAAATTGAAAAGCTTAACACAAATCATTTAGAATTAAGATTTTTAAAATAGTTTTAAATTTTTCAATGTTAAACTGCACATTTTTGACTATGGAAACGTATCATTAAAAAGTCACATGTTTCAAGGGTTGTTCCCCTAACGAAACGTTAAATTGGGTTATGTCATTTTTTGGTTACCATACTTCCAGATGTGTAAAAACTGATTGATAACATGGGTCTGTCATTGCCTACTTGTAAGGTCAACAAGTCAGACCTTTCTGATTAATAAATAGTTTTATTTTAAATTTCATGTCATAAACAACTTTTATTTCAAATCAGATTAATTTAGCTTTAAAATTGCCAATTTTTCAAAAATAACGTGTCAGAGATGTATATTTTATTTCTGCAAGATTTTTAAAACTGAGAATTAATTTTTGTTTACAAATGTGTCGATCGATCAAAAAATAGCCGATTTTTTTTATTTATTTTAAAAATCTCAAAATTTTAGAATACAATCAATATAATTTACGTTTGAAACACATCAGATTATTTTGCTTAGTAAAAATAGGAAATTTAATCATTCAGCTTTCAATTAAAATTAAAATTAAAGCTCCAAGAAAACGTTTTTTATTTTTAAATTACCATGAAATGATTTATAGAAAAAAGACAGGGACGCTTACGGGCGCTGTTTACCCAGGTTAATTGACCATGTGCCACATCTACCTCGGGCTTCTGCTCATGTGGGGTGGTCGTAAATATTTCGAAGTGTCATTGACGATTATTATCGCATTGTGCTCTCTTAAGCTCTCCTCTCTCCTAATTATTGTTGTTCTGTCTTATCTGTGTTTGTCTTGTCTGTACTTTATATCCATTAGCACGGATATATATATATATATATATATATATATATATATATATATATATATATATATATTACAAAAAAGTGAAAGAACACGTAGATTAAAAACCCACTGGTCAAACATTTACTTTTATAAAGTGTGCTCAATACAAAGTGGAGCTTAATATTGTAATTTTGTTATTACAATAGTTTATAAAAGCATAATATCACTGCACAATAATTTTCATGTTTCAGAACAAAACTGTTCCTCTTCAGGTGATATGTTAAAACAAATGGTGAAATCAATTTATTTTTGAAAATATAAGGTCTTATATTTTCAAAAATAACTCGACCAATTAGGTGTCAGTCAGGGTCACTGCTCCCTAAGCTATAGGTGCATGGAATGAGTGAAGGAAAATTTTAGCGTGTTATATATACGCGATGCATACACAATCCAGTCGCCGGAAGTACGCAATTCATTTCTGAAGAGTAATGCGTAAATCGCAGAAGTGGTAACTGTTTCTAAAGTTTTCTTTTCTAGAGAGCTCAATTGTAATGAGAGTATATATATATATATATATATATATATATATATATTGTAATAGTTTTTATTATAAGTGATTATAATAAAAACATTTTACATCGCTACACAAAAGCTTTCATATTTTAGTACTATAAATTGTACTTCGTCAGGTGATGGTTGGTTACTGTTGTTACAACAGACCCGAATACCAAGCAGCGCCACATATGGTGCTGTTTGTCATTAACGCTGGAAACGCTAATATAAACATTTCAGATTGATCAGGTGTCAATCTGAGAACAGTGCAGAGGATTCGGAAGAGTTGGATGAGTCTAATGGTGATTACGAAGGTGTTTGGAGTGATTACTAGTGATCGCGACGTTGTGTCTCCTTTCATCTTTTCACAGAGCCTCAAACTCAACACAGAGGCCTACATCAAGAGTTGGTGCTGCTCAGGGTCAAGAGGATACATTCTAGAAGACCTTATATCTGCCAACAAGACTCTGTATCATGCCACACTATCAGTCATGGCTATCAGGCAATTTTTGCGACTACATCTCCCCTTGCATCTGGTCATCTATCACCCAAAATAGCATCACGCTTGATTATTATGCGTGGAGCGCAGTTAATCGAAAGAGCAACAAAACTCCTTGTAACACCAAAGATGAACTGAAGCTGATTATGGCAGCATTCACCAACTTAAATAAGGTGACCATCGGGAAGAGATGTAAGTTTGGTCAATATATCTGCGAAAATGAGATATCAATGTTATTTTAATTTTTGCATAATTTCGGCGACGATTTACACATCGCACACTCTATGTTGATGTGTTTATATATATGTACCACCCCAACGGTCCGTGCTAACAATTTTCTCCGGCGGCCGTTCTCCACGCTGTGATGTTGCCGGAGTTTGTTGAAAATGTCGGCCGGACAGCTGGGGGTACAAGATTGACTGTAAGGAACAAACTTCCACAATTTGGATGAGTTGAAAAGGATGCTTTATTCGTTTAGAGTTAGCCTTGTCTGTTGGGGCAGGCGAATGTGACACACAGCTCTAACTCTAATTAATGGAGATCAACAAACCCAAACTGAACGAAACAAGACGAACGGAGATCCTTACTTCAAGCTCGCACCCGGCGGACTCCCCTTCTCCTTAACTTCTCTCTAACTTCTGACTTCTATTTATTTAAATGAAAATCCGGAAATCCGGAAATCCGGAAATGCTCTAGACCACCGGTGACAAACACCGGCGACTGTAAGTCTGAAATTTCAGTTATCTTTTTTTTTATCTTAATAAGGCTTCCGCCGGAAAAGGCTTAATGTGTGGTCAAGATACAGTAAAGGACAGCCTTTGACCGGGTCATCGAAAACCTACCCACTGACCTTTATCACTGAGTCAAATATTTACCGGAGGACAATTTTCCTCATAAAAGAAAAAGCGTTTATTTATTTTTTTCCTCTTCTTTTTCACTTTTGTTAAATATGTTTTTAAACTATTTTCTATTCTAATCTATTTTCTATTTTAATCTATTATAATAAAATACATATATGTCTAGTTATCGTGTCACATTACCTCCCCCAACGGATCTTGTCATTTATGTCAATAAATTACAATAAACAAAAAAAACAAAACATGACACGATGCTTCATCATGTCGGTACGCCATCACCACCAAAAATTATTTTGATCCCCCAGGGATATTCTCCTCCTCTCCACAAACATCAATCATGAAATTTCTTATTAATCCATACCATTTCTTTGTATTGCCTCAACACATTTTTCTTATTTCAACAACCAATTCCTCAATTGTTGTCTTCGTAGCCGGTGGCATCAATGAATCCACGCAGTTGGTTCATCGCTACGTATGAGGGTCAATTCTTCATTAACGAACACCTTTTTCAACTTAGTGTTTTGCTTTCCGCTTTACTTCTTCTCTTCTATTCCTGGAAGAGACTCCACTCTTCATTAATTCATCTCCTGTTACCATTTTCCAGCCATAAGTCTCTGAGCCTTTCCTGCATCCCCCCCAATGAAACCTTATCATGATGGAAGTTTGCTGAGGACGTCCCCTCCCAATGGGGTCAATGGCGCCCGAAAAATGATTGAAGCATAGTTTACACAATAAATTCAAGAGAGGGGTGTTTCCACCCTCTCTCCCAAAGAAGAAAAGAAATTAAAAAAAAAATTAATTAACCCAAGGTGACAAAATAGTCATAACTCTGAGCAAGTCTATAAATATAGGAGCGATGTAACTGCTCCTCATTATCAGTCTCTTTTTTTTTTACTATTTAAAGTTCTCCAGATATAGTCCATTTTCCCTTCTTTCTTTTTTTTTCTTTTAAACAAAACAACAAAAAAAGTAAATAAATGTTCCTAAAATGTTTCTTTCTGTTTTTTCTCAAAAAATTTTTTTTCATCATCATCATCCTTTTTTTCTTTCAAACAAAACAACAAAAAACGTAATTAAATGTCTCTAAAATGTTTCTGTTTTTCTCAAAAAATATTTTTTTTCACACCATCATCCTTTTTTCTTTTTTCTTCCAAAACATATTTTTGTCCTTGTTGTACACACTCACTTAGTTTTTCTCTCTCTCATTTTTTTTAACGTACACACACTATTCTTTTACCCCCTTTTTTTCTCAAACAGTCCTTTTTCATTCTTCTCTTTTTTTTTCACACCGTTTGCGTTGATCTCTCTTTTTCTTTTCAAAATTCAATAGTCACACATTTTTTCCAATCCATTTTTTTTGCACACACAGTTGTTTCTTGCTCTCTCTCTCTCATTTTAAAAAAAAATTTTTTTTCTTTTTTTTTTTCGTACACATCTTTTTCTCATTATCAATCTCTTTTTCAACCAAACATATTCCATTTTCTTTTCTTTTTTTTTCTTTTGAACAAAACAACTAAAAAAGTCAATAAATGTTTCTAAAACACTTCTTTTTGTTTTTCTCAAAAATATTTTTTTTCAATCATCATCATTTTTTTTCTTTTTCAAAACATAGTTTTGTCGTTGTTGTACACACTCACTTAGTTTTTCTCTCTCTCACTTTTTTTTTCACATATAGTACTTTTTTTTTTCAAGCACTCTCATTTTTCTTTATGTGTATGCTCCTGGAACACCCTGTCCATTAGAAGGAAGAGGAATATGGAATATCAGTTCTTGTTTTTCATTTTTTTTTTCTTTTTTTTTTTTAAACCTCCAATCGTATGGTCGATAGTTGCAACCGTTCCTCTGCCTGGGCCCCTTTCTCAGGACCAGTTTTTTCATGGTTCTCTGTCCCTTGGGTCTCCGTGGTTTCAACAGGCGATCCACCCTTTTTGCTATTCAGTCCTCTCGCCGGCATAATTTTCCTACATCTTTTTAACCACTGTCTTCCCCAAACTACTTGGATTATAATTATTATTATTATCCCCACCAAAACACATCCCCCAACTAATAACAAGGCTACGGATTTAGTGGTTCAAACTTCCCTGGGGGATAACTTCCCCGTCTATTGTCTTTAGTTGATCAACTAAGTCTTGTAAATTAATTCGTTCTATTTTTTCTAATAGTTGTGGGAGATTCCTTGCAGTAACATTCAACGACGTTCTAACGAGAGGTTTCCACAAGTCTGTCCAACGAGCCGATGTGATGTTCGAGAGAGCGAGGAAAGAATATCTAGATTCAAATTTCTCTTCCGCTTGGTAAAAAGGCGGAAGTGTGATAGACGTACCGAAAGCTGTGCACCCCATAGGTAAGCTTATGATAGATAGGGGCGGAGTGGCTGTGATGGTTAGTGTTGGCCTCCCTTTGCATACCTGGGACAAATCTAACTTTGTCTCCAACGCTATCGCCCACACCCCGTCTGACAAGCATATTGCTTGTGGCATCAATTTGCTTTTTGATACCTCTATGTTGCAGGTTTGTTTAATCTCCTCCTTGTTCCCATTAAATAACCCAAGCAAACAAGTTTGATGCTCTCCAGTGCCATATATAGGACTCCTTGAGGAGCATGTTCCTAGCATGTCTATTCTGCATTTCTCCGCTTCCACTGCAGTGAGCAGCATGAACTTGGTCCTAGCTAGGTTCAAGGCTATATATTCTGCTTACCTTACGGTGCTTGTTGAAAACGGGTTCCCTTTCCTTTCTTTGTTTCTTGTTTTTTTTTTTCTTCCCCTGAAGCTTACACCAAGCAATCAGAATTTGGCTGTGAGAATAGTTCTTTCTTCGATTTCCTTTTCTTTTTTCTTACGGTACTTGTTGATAACGGGTTCCCTTTCCTTCCCTTGTTTCTTTTTCTTCCTTATTTTCTTCTTTTGAAGCTTATACCAAGCAATTAGAATTTGGTTGTTAGTGTTGTTCTTTCTTCGATTTCCTTTCTTTTTTTTTTTACGGTGCTTGTTGATAACGGTTTCCCTTTCCTTCCCTTGTTTCTTTTTCTTCCTTTTTTTTCTTCTTTTGAAGCTTATACCAAACAATTAGAATTTGGTTGTTAGTGTTGTTCTTTCTTCGGTTTCCTTTTCTTTTTTTCTTACGGTGCTTGTTGATAACGGGTTCTCTTTCCTTCCCTTGTTTCTTTTTCTTTCGTTTTTTCTTTTTCTTCTTTTGAAGCTTATACCAAACAATTAGAATTTGGTTGTTAGTGTGGTTCTTTCTTCGATTTCCTTTTCTCCGTTCGTCCAGTCTCGTCCAGTCGCGTCGGTTCGTCGAAATCCAAACTTAGCATCCAGTGGCACTTCCGTGGGTTCCAAATCCTGGTCACGGCACCAAATGTAACACCCCAACGTCCGTCCCGAACAATTTTCTCCGGCGGCCGTTCTCCACGCTGTGATGTTGCCGGAAATTTGTAGAAAATGTCGGCCGGACAGCTGGGGGTACAAGATTGACTATAAGGAACGAACTTCCACAATTTGGATGAGTTGAAAAGGATGCTTTATTCGTTTAGAGTTAGCCTTGTCTGTTGGGGCAGGCGAATGTGACACACAGCTCTAACTCTAATTAATGGAGATCAACAAACCCAAACTGAACGAAACAAGACGAACGGAGATCCTTACTTCAAGCTCGCACCCGGCGGACTCCTCTTCTCCTTAACTTCTCTCTAACTTCTGACTTCTATTTATTTAAATGAAAATCCGGAAATCCGGAAATCCGGAAATGCTCTAGACCACCGGTGACAAACACCGGCGACTGTAAGTCTGAAATTTCAGTTATCTTTTTTTTTTCTTAATAAGGCTTCCGCCGGAAAAGGCTTAATGTGTGGTCAAGATACAGTAAAGGACAGCCTTTGACCGGGTCATCGAAAACCTACCCGTTGACCTTTATCACTGAGTCAAATATTTACCGGAGGACAATTTTCCTCATAAAAGAAAAAGCGTTTATTTATTTTTTTCCTCTTCTTTTTCACTTTTGTTAAATATGTTTTTAAACTATTTTCTATTCTAATCTATTTTCTATTTTAATCTATTATAATAAAATACATATATGTCTAGTTATCGTGTCACATATATATACTAGTAGTAAAGCCCGGCGTTGCTCGGGTGTAGTAAAAGCTTTAAAACTAATCCATGGTCCTGGAGCTCAGACTCTTTGGACGTTGGCACGAAAGACTAAAAAGCAATAGTTGTTTCCAGTTAAAGCGAATCCGTAAACTGAAAGAAAAATGAATGGATGTAAGTCAAATTTTGATTTCCTGTTATCTATATCAAATAAGTTTTTTCGTCGTAAACTGAATTTTGAAGGCTAAATAAGTCCTCTGAGTAAATGGTATCATGAATGAGACTAAGAACTACGATTATACCTACTTAGAGCCAAACCCGAAGCAAAAACTAAAATAAAAGGGCTGAAAAATACAAACATACAGGCAGATAAACAGACACACACACAAACATCTTGCCTTATATATATATATATATATATATATATTATCGATTTTCTGCTTTATTGTAAGAACTGCAACATTGATACTTCTGAATATCGTTTCTTATATCTTTGTCTATGAGTGTATCAAATTTGATTAAAATCGGACCACTCCTTGTATAACCTGATTTTTTCGATTATCGATTTTCGATATTTATCGGGGGTACCTCGACACAAAACCTAGCTAAGAACACTCGCAGACGCTTATAGTACAACTGTGTAAATTTTCAAGAAAATCGGTTCAGCCGTTTCGGAGTCTATAGTTAACGGACACACACACACAGGCACACACACACACAGACAAAGTTCCATGTATAAATATGTTTATATATATATATATATATATATATATATTAAGTTTTAAATTATTACTTATAAAATCTAATGAATTTATACATTGTAGTTCCCTCGGTAAACTTTCCTCACTGTGAACATTCCTCGAAGTGATCATTTCTCGCGATGAACCTTTCTCGTGGTAATTTCAATGGCATTGAACTTTCCTGTGTTGAACTGACAGCAAATTAATTTACTTGTAAAGGATAAAAGTAGGTACGTCCACTAAAAAAGCAGCATAGTATGAAGTAAAAAGGTACCAAACTTAAAAAAAAAGAACTTTTTTCCATCAAAATGTTTATTATTAAGAGGAAAGATAAAAGTATTTTTTCATTATTTTTCAAAATTTTTAGTCTTTTTTAACACGTTCAAATTTTGTTTTTTATTTTCGTTATCGGGGAGCCAAATCGTTACTAGACTTTACAATGTAAAACGCAATATTACATAACTCAGTTTTTTTTTCGGTGTCAAACACATGAATTTGGAAATTCTTGCAAAAAATCCCATAATTGTCAGAATTTAATGAAACTTTTAGGACTTCTTTACAAATAAATGAAATTATTTTTGAAACATTATTTTTTAAAAATATTGGTAAAAATAATTTTTTTACATCTGTTACCCACCCTCCACGTAAATTCATGAAATTTCAAGAAATGAAATTCTGTAGGCAAAATTGATTTTATCAGTTAAACGCAGGACTTATTGAGGAATGTAGATCATCTATTATTTTTTCAACTATTTAGCATCTTTTACCGAAAATATGCTCCAAATAGTAAATAAAAAAATGCATTAAAACTATGACATAATTTAATCAGATAAGCTTTTAATTGCTTTAATAAATAATATAAGAATATTATAGTGTAAAGAGAAAAAATTTGATAATCAATGAAATTTTAAAAGAATTGCTTTCATTTTTTTATCAATTATAATAATTTATAAAATTTCAAAAATATCTTTAAAGACTTGTAGACGTTAGGCTTGTAGGCTAGAAAGTGAAGACTATATTTACTAATCGAAAATTCAAAACTTTAATACAAATCATCTCACCATCGTATTTTAAAAATAATTTTCAATAATTTTATGTGTATATTAAAAGGTTATGTATTTCACGGTTTGTACAATTATGTCACTTGTGATCGTCATAGAACTTATCTTATCTCGCATATGTCGAGCTGTTAATACAAATACGACGGAAAGGTCAGAAAGTTCAATTCTGTGTTTAAGAAATAGTTTTATTCTAAATGCCATGCAATAAATAAGTAATACTTGTGTATATCAGACTAATTTAACATTAAATTTTCTAATTTTCCAAAAATAATGTCTCAAAGATGTATATCTTATTTTTATAAGTTTCTAAAATCGATAATAACCTTTTGTTTACAAATGTATCTAACGCTCAAAAACGGACAAAAATTTGAAAAATTAAAAAATCTAAAATTGTTAGATTCCAATCAACATAATTTCTGTTTGAAATACACCAATGTATCTTTTTTATTGAAAATAGTAAATTTAATTAATTAGCTTTCAATTAAAACTAGAATAAAAGTTTCAAGAAAACTTTTTATTTTAAAAAATTCATTTTAAAGTTAGTTATCGAAAATAAATAGAGGCACCTACAGAAAAGGCCATGTCGTTACTATTTTTTTGGACTTTCCATTCATACCGACCTATATATAAAAGTCTCCAAACGCCGTGATTGAAGGCTACAAGCAAAAAAAAAAAAAAGAAGAAAATTGCCTTCTTACATATATGGTAGTCCCAACAGAACAAAATATAGGTGTTAAAAATTTTTTCTAAGCAGATATTTACTACACCACAATGCACATATAAAATTGAAAAGAAAAAGCTTCAGAAATAAACAAATGTATCTTTTCTGTTAATTCACCCAAAATATTAATTAGCCACAAAATAAAATAAAGAATATATATATATATATATATATATATATATATATATATATATAAAAATCAGACCAAATTCTCCCAGAGCGAGGCCCTTCCATTGCACTTTGGTTTGGTTTACCTTTACTATTACCCAAAATCTGGGTGCGCTATTTCTAAGTGTGGGTCTCCATTCGGACTCACCCCGATAAACAAGTCAAAAACATTTTTTTTAATTGTAAAAGATTTCTTGAAAGTACCTCGAATATCATCCGCACTCATGAAATGTGATTTTTGTAATTTTTCATTCTGTGGGTTAGAGTTGTTGTGAAGTAAGCTAAACAAATTTTCGTTTAACATTCATAAATGTGAATGAATGCAAAAAATTTAATTATAATAGTAACAGTAAAAACTCTGGTCTAAAATTTATAATTTCTTGGGGTGAATTACTATTTGCAATAAGTAACTTTACATTATTTGGGATGAATTAGCAGAAAAGATCCTAAAAATGAATAAATTCATTTTTTAATATTTTTTGACAAGATTTGGAGATATTTTGAACATCTTTCGATTAAAAAAACCTCTTTGAATAAAATCATGAAGTACTGTAAATAGGCAGAGAAAAACGAAGATGATCAAAATTTTAGAAAAGTAGATCAATTAGGGTCCTCAAAATATTCTCGCTGTATAGGTTGAACAAATCCGGTGAAAAGACACATCCTTGTCTTACGCCTTTTTTTATCTTTGTGTATCTATTGAGGTCGTTACCTGTCCGTATGCAGGTCGTTTGCTGCCAGTAGAGATTCTTGATTATTCTTATGTCTTTGCCGAAAATATTGGAGGCCACAACCTGAACAACATAAGATATGCGGACGATACAGTGCTGATTGCGGACACGGAAAGGAAACTACAAGACCTCATACAGAAAGTAGCAGTGGAGAGTGACAAGAAGGGACTACAAATAAACTTTAAGAAAACTGAGTGCATGGTCATCAGCAAAAGATACAACCCAAAATGCCAAATACAGGTGGAGGATAACAGAATCAAACAAGTACAAGAATTTAAGTACCTAGGAAGTGTTCTAACAGGAGATGGAAAGTGCGACACGGAGATCCGAAGGCGAATTGGCATGGCAAAGGACGCGTTCCAGAAGATGAGCAAAATACTAACACACAGGAAAATCTCAATAGAAACGAAGAAAAGAGTTCTAGACTGCTACGTGATGTCAGTTCTTCAATACGGCTGTGAATGCTGGACAATATCATCGAAAATGAGGACAAAACTGGAAGCGGCCGAAATGTGGTTCTACAGAAGGATGCTACGGATATCGTGGACTGAGCATACAAGCAACGACGAAGTGTTAGAAAGAATGGCAACAAAAAGGAAATTGATGCTGAGCATCAGGAAGAGACAACTGAAGTTCCTGGGACATGCAATGAGGAAGGAGAGCCTGGCGAACCTGATACTGACTGGACAGATAGAAGGAAGGAGAGAGAGAGGAAGGCAGAGGATAACATATTTGCAGGGACTGATCAAGTGGATGACGGAACGGGGGTTGCCAGGAGCAACAAGAGCAAACATACTAAGAGCCACAAGGGATAGGGAGACGTGGAGAGCCATGATCGCCTACGTCCTGAAGGGACAGGGCACATAGAAGAAGAAGAAGAACGATCTTTTGTAAAAAGATGTTAGAACAGAGACTGTGAGTGATAGCAAGGTTATAAAAATTGTTCAGAAGCATAAATGATAGAAAGTTGTGGAGAACCATGATCAACCACGTCTTGTAGAGACACGGCATTCAGAAGAAAACTGGCATTAAGAGGAACAGAAAGAAACACAGAGTAACCTGGCTAACGAGCTTGTGTAAACTGATGGCTGAAGAGAGACTGTGAGTGATAGCAAGGGGATAAATACTGTTTAGATTTACCAATGATTATAAGTTGTAGAGAGCAATGATTGTATATGCCCTGAAGGTACACAGCGCATAAAAAATATTGATATATATGAGAGACAGAAGGAAATAGCAAGTAATCTGCCTAACGATGAATGGCAGAACAGTGATTGAGTGTGATAGCAGATGGGATAAATATTGTTTCGAAGAACAAATGATTAGAAGGCCTGGGAAGTTTGAAAGTAAACGGTACACAAAAAAGAATATACATTAGCGTATATTTTATCAAAATTGACGTATTTTTTGTATATTGCTATCCAAAATGAAGACAAAAATGAGCCATGAAAAAAGTATATAATATTTGGTTGGTTGTTTTGTTTTTATGGCAACTAAACTTTATTTATTGCTGGTAATACCTTTTTTCTTTCAACAGTTTATTGTTGTTTTTTTATATAAGTTTTGTGTCTAGTAATACTTTTTTCTTTTCGAGTATCAAGATTCATTGGGATTTGTTTTTAAGGGCAGGGTCCCCAAGTCCTACCCTTGTTATTTAACCCATAACTGGAGGGAAGGGACGGATTAATACTTTTCCCAAGGGTACCAGTGCTTAAGTAAATGCAGGGTATTCAACTGGAATTCGAACTCGGCTCACCGATTTCTCTTTAAGAGCCGATATCCACTGCACCACAACGCACATCCGTCACGATACGCTTACAGCACCTGGTATTCCCAAGCGGTCACCCATCTAAGTATTGACCAGGCTCAACGTTGCTTAACTTCAATGATCGAACGAGAACCGATATATTCAACGTGATAGGCCGTAAGCCCTATAATATTTTTTCTTTTGTTGATTTTAAGAAAGAAAAATACAACTCAGTCACAAAACAATGATTTATATAGTTTATAGAGAACGTACACTGAATTCACTTACGCGCAAATACCCTTGGGGAAGGTATTAATTCGTCTCTTCCTTCCAGTTATGGGTTAAATAACAGGACAGATTGGGTTCTGAAGCTTTGGTTGGCAACTAATCTACCGCAGAAAGCAATGGCAACCTACTGCGGGATAATCTTCTGCCCAGTCAGTCATGTCTCTTTCGAGACATGATCGCCCAAGCGTGTATTACGTATGGCACTTAACTGACTGACTGAATATAATAGTTGGATTCATGATTAAGGCTTCTACTGGTCATAAAGTGGGGGATCAGTTTTCTATTGTTATGAAGTAATAAACCGATCCCCCACTATTTACTACATAGTAATATAATGCGGTTCTTCTCCCTCTGGCTATGAGTCAAATAACAGGACAGATTGGGTTCTATAGACTTGTTTGGCAACCAGTCTACCGCAACCTACTGCGGGATAATCTTCTGCCCAGTCAGTCATGTCTTTTTCGAGACATGATCGCCCAAGCGTGTTTCACGCATGGCACTTAACTGACTGACTGACACTGAATTATTGGACTAGAAATCTGCGGAGTTACATTTTTTTTCATTTTAATTTTAACTGAATCAAAAAGAAAATGCAACTAGTACACAGGGGGTAACAGAAAGTGAAAGATGTGGAGGGCAATGATTGCGTACGTCCTGAAATGATATGGTGCATCAAATAATAATAAGAAAAAATAGTAAAAGTATCCAAAATTCTTTAATAGAAAGATGTTAGACCGCATATTTCTTTGTTGATTACAACTTGACGTGGAAGATTTCCTACATTCAGCAAATATTAAATTTTTTTTTTTTGTTATTTTTTATAAAAAAAATTAATTCCTTAGGAGACTGTGAAATGAACTTAAGACCTGCTTAAAGAGCTAAAAAGTTGTTGGGTGAAATTGCAGAAGATAGTCATAGAAAACTCTAAATAAGTTGTTTAATAAATTTAAAGGGGAAAATATATTTAAAAATAAAATATTTTATTTTTATTTAATTTATCGAAAGGAACTTATTTGATCAACCCGATAAAATTTTAAATTTAGTGATTCTTTTGTTGCTTAGGACATTTAAAACAAGAAACCAAACCTACATATGTTGTCACGTCCAATCTGTTTTTACATAGCAACTTCCTAACGTGATAAAAAAATATTTCAAACAAAATTACATATACACATTCATACCAGATTAAAACATGATCAAAACTAAAATTTTCTACTCAATAACACAATATTACAAACATGCCAAAAAGATTACACAATACGGCACACTCACACCGTTTAAATCAAAGTGTCTATTGGTTAGAAATTAACATCAACATATGAAATATTTGACCAATCAATGAAAAATAAAAACCTACTTTTCTCGAGCCTACTTCTCTCGAGAAAAAATTCTTATAAAAATCTACAGATTTTGACTTTCAGAGAGAAGAGATGCGACAGTTTTTACCCGAGCTTCCCTCACAAAATCGGGATGTGGCACCGATTTTTACTGTGGGGAATTCCGATCGCGTACTCAGAATGAAGTGGTCTCCGGGCTGAAAAAAATATGTTTCGTTGAACTCAAACATATCGACGACAACAACAACAGCTTGAACGGTCAGTGAATCGTCGCTGAAGAACGGTCAGTGAATCGTCGCTGAAGACCAGTCAGCGACGTCAAACGAATCATCAACAACAGTAACAAAGACGATCAGTGAATCGTCGGTAACGATAAAAGCCGTTTTTCTTTTTCATTTCTTTTTTTTTTTTCAGCTACAGCTTTTTTTCTGTGTACCAGCTAACTCAACTAGGTACCCCAAAGAAACCTATACCAAAAATTGAAAATTAATTTTAAACTCTTGCTTGAAGCATTCATTTTAGTTTTAATTTCAAGCTTATAAATTAAATTTAATATTTTCAATAAGGAAAATACATTCCTGTATTTCAAAACTAATTGATTAAAATGGATTTCTAATCACTAAAAAATCACTGATTTTATCCCCATTTTTTTTTTTTGCCATCTGTTAGCGTAATGTAATTCTCTTTATTAGTTTAAGTTTAATTAATCGTATTTCAAACAAATATTACTAACTTTTTGTTTAAAATATCGTGGAAATGCATTTTTAACCCGGATGTAGGTATTTATTTCAGGTGTTGACAGGTTGGCATCTTGATTGACAATCAGAAGTTTATCTAAATTTTAACGTGAGCGCCTCTTTTTATATAATATTTAACTACCCAGTAATCTTAAAAATTAGGAAAATATTATTTGTAATCTGAAAATTTACTATATTTATTGCTCTTATTTCATTTCATTTTATTTTTTGGGAATGTCCTGTATGGACGTCCATATTTAAAAAAATCACGACGTTTATACACGCGCAAAAATCAACAAACAAAAATTCAGAATTCTTTTTAAAATATTAAAATCACTGTAGTAAGCTTTCCCATTTAAGATTACTAAATATAATTTTTGCTTAATAACAATATCACTTAAACAGTGCAAATTAATACATAAATTTAAAATATTTAAAACTTTATAGATTATTCTAATTAAAATTTTAGAAAAAATGAATATAATTATTGTAAAAATTCATTATTCACCGAAAAGAATTCTTAAGTATTGTCTATATGATATATCTTATTTTTAAAAGTATTTACAAGATTTTCTAATTAAATAATAACTTAGTTTTATTGGATTTATTATTTTACAATTCAAATAAGATTTTCCGTAACTGAGATCCCTGTTTTAAGAGAAAAAAATGATAATTTAAATTCTTGAAGGAGTTAAATGAATATAATCAATAGAAACATTAAGTGGTACAAAATTAATTTCTTGAAATTTCATAAAATTATATAAGTCTAGGATAATAGATGTAAAAATGAAAAATAAAATAATAAGTTTCTACTAGGATTTTCTAAAAATAGATCTTATTTGTAAAATAATTTCATTATTTAAGAAATAAAATTTTCTGAAGCAAGAAAAACAAAATTTTTAACCAAAATATTACACTTGATAAAATGGATCTCTTAATTATAAAATAATTTTTTTTCTTTAAGTTTGGGACGTTTTTTAAATCATTGTACGCTCATTTTTAGCGAATCTTTGGAGGTATCTAAACTCAGCTAAAGACTTTTTTTTCTTTTAAGACTCTTTTGAATTCACGTAAATACTTGTAAATACAAATGATTTTTACAGGAACACACATGTGTTTTTTTATTTTATTTTATTATGGTTTGGAATTCTGACGTTCGGACTTTTTAAAAAAAAAAGACACCTATGGAATTTTCTATTTTATACGCTCAAAACATTCCATACTAGACTGAACTGATTACAACTAAATTGTATTCTAACTGATCTTCTTCTTCTTCTTCTTCTTCTTCTTCTTCTATGTGCCCTGTCCCTTCAGGACGTAGGCGATCATGGCTCTCCACGTCTCTCTATCCCTTGTGGCTCTTAGTATGTTTGCTCCTGTTGCTCCTGGCAACCCCCGTTCCGTCATCCACCTGATCAGACTCTGCAGATATGTTATCCGCTGCCTTCCTCTGTCTCTCCTTCCTTCTATCTGTCCAGTCAGTATCAGGTTCTCCAGGCTCTCCTTCCTCATTGCATGTCCCAGGAACTTCAGTTGTCTCTTCCTGATGCTCAGCATCAATTTCCTTTTTGTTGCCATTCTTTCTAACACTTCGTCGTTGCTTGTATGCTCAGTCCACGATATCCGTAGCATCCTTCTGTAGAACCACATTTCGGCCGCTTCCAGTTTTGTCCTCATTTTCGATGATATTGTCCAGCATTCACAGCCGTATTGAAGAACTGACATCACGTAGCAGTCTAGAACTCTTTTCTTCGTTTCTATTGAGATTTTCCTGTGTGTTAGTATTTTGCTCATCTTCTGGAACGCGTCCTTTGCCATGCCAATTCGCCTTCGGATCTCCGTGTCGCACTTTCCATCTCCTGTTAGAACACTTCCTAGGTACTTAAATTCTTGTACTTGTTTGATTCTGTTATCCTCCACCTGTATTTGGCATTTTGGGTTGTATCTTTTGCTGATGACCATGCACTCAGTTTTCTTAAAGTTTATTTGTAGTCTCTTCTTGTCACTCTCCACTGCTACTTTCTGTATGAGGTCTTGTATCGTTAGTTAGGTTAATTTTTGAGTTTGAGTTTTGTTTAATGTCATATAAAATCTGTGGGTTAGTTAATGCCAAAAAGGTGGGGTAAAATATTTTTTATGCTCGGTTATAGTGAGAAAATTAGTCAGATTTTGATAAATTTGTTTTTATTTCTATTTTTTTATTTCTATTTTTTTATTTTATAAAACTGAAGATGTCTTCTAGTTTTGTATTAAAAAATGAATTGCCGGTACAATTGCTGGTACAATAATTGCTTTTTCTCTCAAAAATGTATTTTGATAATAACTTTTTTCCTTCTAAAATGTATTGGTGGTAATATTTTTCTTTCAAAAATGTATATTTTTCTATAAAAGTCTATTTTTATATATTTACAGTGTTTTGACCCCAGTTTTGAAGTTAACTATTTACCCATAGCTTGAACCCTATAATATGTTTAGTAAATGTCAAATTCTCCAAGCCGTCTATCTTCATGATATGTCACAGAAACATTAACACTTTCTTTTTTTTTCACTTTAATTAGTGACTTTAACCCTTTTCAGTAAAATCCCGCAGCTTTTGGTTTTAAATCGTTTTCGAGACCATCTGGATCTGGTCTTCATTTGAGAAAGTTTTCCTTATATGCCGAAAAAAGCATATAAAATGTGTAGTTCGTGTTTCATTGAATTTTTCAGAAATCTAAATAAACAATCCCTGCCACACGCGCAACATTACCTTTCATCTATCAACCTCAACTTTGGGGTCAGTTGTGGATATTTTGCCTTCAGATCAATCCACTGCTTTTTACGTTGAACATTGTTGTATGTAAGCCATTTTTCATTGCCTGTTATGATATATTTAAGAAAGAAGTTATTCTTCGCTAAGAGCTGGTGGAATCCAAACGCCCAGATAGTTGACTTTCCTTATTTTTTCCAGGCATATTTTTTACGGATTGTGATGTGCTTAGCATCTTTGCTAATTACATCTGACTTTGCAGTGGATTTTTTTTTCATAATCATTTCATCCCAAAAGGCAGAAATGCCTGAGTGCGCAGGGATAGTGAGAGAATAAAAAAAGGCACAGAAGATGTCAAATAAAAGATAAGAGATGAATGGGAATCAAGTATATGAAAGACGGCAATTGACGTTGCATTTAAACCTTTGGAGATTGTAGCTATCAGGGAAGAATGCAGATGGAAGGGAGTTCCACAAACGGGAAGTGCGAGAAAAGAAACTGTTTGCTACACAAAAAGGCGGTTACATTTAACTAGTTTGACGGTAAAAGGGTGGAACTTAATGCCAATCTAGTAGCACGAGTAGATGTATGTAGTCGCGGTACCAGAGAAAAGATCTCACCAGAGATGTTACCATGATAATACTTGTAGAAAAGACAAAGGGAAGCCATATCATGTCAGTGAGAAAGTGACTGAAGGCAGGCTGCCAAGTCAGGATCAACTATATTGCAGGTCCTTCTTTGGATTTTGTCGAGAACCTCAAGATGAATTCCAGGAGCACTCGACCAGATATGGCAACAGTATTCAATACACGGAGGAATGGTAGATTTATAAATGTGCAAAATGGATCCTGACGAGTAACACTTCTTGGCCTGACACACTGAACCAACCTTCCTAGCAGCAGATACAACTATAGATCCAATGCGGTCATTCCATTTGATGTCATTTGAGAGAGTGAGACCAAGGATACACAGTGGGTTGCTCTCTTGGAGACTAGCGTTATCCATTCTGATAGTAGGCAGGAATGTTTCTCTTTGGTGGTTAAGAGAGAGCAGCTTCGTTTTGGAGGCATTAAAATTTATGGGTCATTTCCTACCCCCATTTAATGGTGGAGTCATCTGCATACTCGGAAAGTGATTATATCAGTATTGCTTTCCGCTAATGACTATAGAGCTTCATTATCAAGGGACATAAAACCCTCGTTAGATAACCTGATGCTGACTGGACTCGGACTCATCCCTAGAATTAAAAAACAAATTGTTACATTTTGGACCCGAGTTAATTCTTTATTCCAAAGAAGTCTTTTTTGTGTAGCTTCTCGCCGTAGACCTGTCCTTAGCTTCAGTTTAATTCATCAGCAATTTTGTCACTGTCGCCTATCAGCATCAACACTCACCCTGCTTAGGCGTCCTCAGGCCCTACATTACCGCCACACACATACAGAGGTTTGCAGGTTTAATAACCCATACTGCGGCTACGCAACATGTTTCCAGCCTCCGACTTTCCTGATAATTACTGACAAAGTTAGTGCCAGACGCTGACGATGTTCCTGCCAGCGACGATGTTCCTGCTAAACGCTGGCGACTTTCCAGCTTGAGCCGTTCATGCCAGACGCTAACGACGTTCTAGTCAGTGTCATTCCTGCCAGACGCTGACGACTTTTCAGCTTATGCTTCATGCCAGACGCTGGCGATGCTCCCACTTTAGATTTGACTCCGATTCGGAGGTGGAACGGTCGTCCACCTGAGAACCCGTTACCCGCGGTCGATCCGGCAGAAAAGACGATGACTGTACAAGTCCAGTTGCTGTGGCTTTTGCACATGCTAGCTCGCAGCGAACTCGTTTAGCCGCGGTTGAATTTTGCAAAGGAAGCAAAACACGAGCCAGTCCATGGCCGAAGCGCACACATGCTAACTCGCCCACCTACCTTGGAGTGTACACGTGCTACGCCGCATCCGAACGTGTCTTTCTCGGATTACGTTCAACTGCAGCCGAGACTCGACTTCAACGTACCAGTACAACTTTGAACTTATCACCCGAGACTTATCATATAGAGAAAAAATATCCATCTTGCCATCCAGCAAGAGAGAAAAATATAGAGAAACCAAAAGAGTCCTACTTGTACTTGATTCCGTCGCCTTCGTCTTCCTGATGGGTTAATATGTTAGCACTTTCAGAACTGAATAGCCTAATGAATAAATTACCTTGGTTCTTACCACATGTCTATATTTTCTCAACTTGATCTAGCGGGGTTCTGTGTTCCTTGGGGATGCTATCTCCCAAATTCCTATTTTCTAAGTTGTTATCTTCTAAGTGGCTGTTGGATTTCCTGAGTCGATCTTGATTCACAAACAATAATGTATCCCTGACTTGATCCATGTCAACGGCAAACAATAATGTAGCCCTAAGTTAATCGTGGACAACGGCAACCAATAATGTAACCTATTCCTCCTCATTGCGTTGTGAAGATCCTTCCAACCACCGTGGTTACACTCAAACTAACCCTTACATTTTAACGCGTTGCTGATTGGTCGCTGGTATAGTGTTACTGATCACGGTTAGACTCGATCTAGCTTCACGATCCTTCACCCATCTACCATGTTGTGTTTTTTATCACAGAGGGCGAGAAAATTGCTGATGAATTAAACTGAAGCTAAGGACAGATCTACGGCGAGAAGCTACACAAAAAGACTTCTTTGGAATAAAGAATTAACTCGGGTCCAAAATGTAACAATTTGTTTTTTAATTCTAGGGATGAGTCCGAGTCCAGTCAGCATCAGGTTATCTAGTGGAACACTGGTACGTTCTCCTATGGGTACCTTGTTGAACAGACTCACAAAATCCAGACTCATCATCTGGTTGCATTGGATGGAAGCATCTTTGATAAGTTATACGAAGTGGGCGAAGTTTTGAACATATGAAGGTGACATTCTGTTCACCAAGGTACCCCTAGGAGAACGTACGAGTGTTCCACTAGATAATCTGATGCTGACTTTCTGCACACAAACAACAAACTTCGGGTTAGGATCAGACATATATCGGCAGGATGAAAGCATAGCAATGGGCTCGCCATTATCCCCACTACTGGCTAACATATACATGGAATACTTTGAAGAGATGGCATTAGAATCCACAGTTCTAAGCCAGCCCTCTGGCTGAGATACGTTGATGACACCTTCATACTCTGGCCGCATCAGGAGGAGGCCCAGACGCTACTGGACCATGGGAACTCAAAAAGACCATTGATACAGTTCACTATGGAAAAAGAGAGTGACAACAAATTGGTATTGCTGGATGTGCTAACAACTCGAACAGATGTGGGGTTCAAGATATCCGTATACCGCAAGCAAATATTCACCGGACAATACTTCAACTTCAACTCCCATGCATACAATGTAAAGAAAGGGATCGTCCTCTGCTTTCAACATCGAGCAAAAGTCATAAGTGGTGAGCTAGAGACATACAAACAGGAAATGGTTAGTATAAGCAGTACTCTACAAAGTAATAATTATCCAGGGTACATGACAACAACTCCACCATACATGAAAGGGAGGGTGCATGAGGGTAACTCTCAAAAAACCGCCTCGGTCTGTCTACCATATGTGAAGGGGTTATCGGAGAAAATACAAAGGATGTGTGGTCCATATAACATCAGGACGATCTTCAGAAGTGGTTCTACACTTTGAAGGTACCTCTCCCGAGTAAGATTTCCAACAGAGGAGGACATGACTAAAGACTGTATGTACGCCATTCCATGTAGTTGTGGAAAGAATTAAAAAGGAGAAACAGGCCTCCCCGCTTAAGCTAAGGCTACAAGAACATCGCAAGGCCGTAACAGGAGGGGAGATAGAAAAATCAGACGTAGCTGACCACATATGGAGGGAGAAAGAGGATCACCACCCCCTATGGGATGAAGTTGAAATAATGGATAGAGAACGCCACTGGAAACTACGGAAACTTAAGGAATCAGCACATATGCTAGGTTACGAAAATCTAATGAGCCAAACAAGCATAGAGATGAAGACACTATGGGAACCAGTAATACGGAGTGCCAGAGAAAACAGTTAGTGTCAAAATTGCAATATGAGCTCTGGAAAAAAATACTAGAGAAAACCATTAACATAAAAAAATTGCAATACGTTTATAAGTCCCAAAAATTCAGTTGTTCTTGTCCTTAAGGACACATGGCCCAGTGGATGTAGACGTTGGTTAGTTTCTGTGACTTGACTCAAAGGGTTGTGAGTTCAATGCAGTGGTGAACAAGTAACTTACGGAGTTAGAGGGAGATAACTCATGAATATCAAAAGAGGCTCTAGGCAAAAACGATATACCCCACTGATTGTAATAAAAGGTTCGGTTCGAAATTCCTAGCACCTGAAGAAGCCCGGAGCTTACAACGGCCGAAACGTCGTACAAATGGCAACAAATTATTCGGACAATATTCCGAATAATGTAAATACTGTACAAAAATTATTGTTAGAATATTTGTTTCTTTCTTTGACCTTATCAAAATAATTTTAACATTTTTAATTTTAATTGCATACAAACGCACATTTAACATAATCCAATTTTATTAATAATTGATAAATCGTGAAAGTGATATAATCATGACTTGAAATTAAAGAACTTTTCAAGTAAATTATTTACATCAGTCGAATATATCTATTGCACCTACTCCTGCACCTTTACTCCATGTCAACGATTCGTTTCTACTTCGTTTCCAGATAAATTCAATTCGCTTAAGTTTTTATTTTTTTCTACCAAGATTACACATTTACATTTACGCACTTTCTCTTACTGATTTCTTCATAAGTGATACTTTCAAACTCGTGATATCCGTTCTGGTCTTCCTTGCCGACGTTACTCTCATCGGAAGGGACATTTTCAAGTAAGTTGTACTGCTGATATTGAGAAGAACTGCGGTTAATTGTATTTGACAGGCTTGTTTCCGTTTGGACAGGTTCCAATTTTTCATTTTTCCTTACCATGTGGTTGTAACCAGAAGAATCAACTACTAAAGTCATTTCTGCACTTTGTGTCTTCTCTTCCGTCATCGGTCTTTCAAACGGATGATCATATTTATCAGTATCATTACAAAAGTATTCATTCATTCTTTTTGCTAGTTTATGTTGATCTATCTACAACAAAAAAAAAAAAAGAAAAAGAAAATCAAGCTTTAAATTGAAATCAAAACAAAAGGCACATGAGCCAGTGATTTGAATCAAAGAGCTGTGAATATATTATCTGACCACAACAGAGGTGCACAAAACTTGAAGAGTTAAGCAACAAAAGGAAAATAACTAAAATTTGATATCTGGAAGAGGTATGACATAGGGAACAAGAACAATACACTCCGATGGGTATATTGCTCTAGTATGCAGTGAGTATATTATTGTTTTTAGTGGGTATATTATTGTTTCTAGTATCCAGTGGGTATATTATTGTTTCGAACCGAACTGAGTTTAGTTCGAAATTCTAATCACCTGAAGAAGAGCGGAGCATACAACGGCCGAAACGTTATGAATAAAACAACAATAATTAGGACAACAGTGCAAATAGTTACAATACACCATTTCAAAAATAAAAGAACAAAATAAAAGAAACTTTGAAAATAACGGACAAATAAAATTCTGATTGAAAAATATCTTCTTCTTTTATGTGCCTTGTCTTTTCAGACATAGGTGGTCATGGTCCTCCCTGTCTCCCTATCCCTGGTGGCTCTTAGCACATTTTCTCCTGTTAAACTACGCAACTTCTTTCTGCTCAGGCCAGTCAAGTACGTTACACGCTGTTTTCCCCTGTCTCCTACCCTATATCTGGCCTGTTAGTATTAGGTTCCAAACCTTCCGTCCTCATTGCATGTCCCAGGAACTTTAGTTGTCTCTTCCTGATGCTCAGTATTAATTTCCTTTTCGTTTCCATCCTTTTCAAAACCTCATCATTACTCACGTGCTCGATTTATGATATTCACAGCATCATTCTGTAGAACCACATTTCAGTTGCTTCAAGTTTTTCCTTCATCTTCGAAGATATTGTCCAGCATTCATGGCCATATAAAAGAACTGACATTATATAGCAATCCAGTACCTTCTTCCTTGTTTCTAGCAAAATTTTCCTGTCTCTTAATACTCTACTTAGCTTCTGGAATGCGTCCTTCACCATGCTAATACACATTCGGATCTCTGTGTTGCACTTTCCGTCTTCTGTTATAACACTTCCCAGGTATTTAAATTTTGTACCTGCTTGATTTTAGTGTCCCTCACCTGTATTTGGCATTTTGGGCTGCCATTTTTGCTGATGACCATGCATTCGGGTTTCTTGCCTGTAGTCCTTTCCTGTCATTCTCTTCAGTTACCTTCTGTAGGAGGCCTTGTAGTTTCCTTTCCGAGTCTGCTATCAGCACTGTATCGTCTGCGTACCTTATGTTGTTTAAATTATGGCCTCCGATGATGAATCCTGGTATAACTTCTAGGGTCGCCAGAATAGTCTCGCTGTACAAGTTGAATAGATCCGGTGAAAAGACACATCCTTGTCTTACACCCTTTCAATCTTTGTATATCTGCTGTATTCGTTACTTGTCCGTATGCAGGCGGTTTGCTGCCAGTTGAGATTCTTGATTACACTTATGTCTTTCCCAAATATGTTGAGGCTGCTGAGCATCTCCATCAATTCTTTTAGCATATTTTGTCAAACGCCTTCGCATAATCTATAAAACATAGGTACACGTCCTTCTTCATTTGTATTGCCCTTTCGGAGAGCATCCTAATCATAAATATGGCGTTCTTTGTTTCAGTGTCTTTGACGAATCCGCACTGTTCTTGTCCTATCTCCGGCCTGATTCTGCTTCTCGTTCTATTCATCAGGATTCGGACAATCAGTTTTGTAATGTGCCTCATTAAACTGATTGTTCGGTTGAGTTTGCACTTGTTTGCAGTGCTATAAAAATCGATATGTTTAGGCCGTCTGGTATTACACCACTATTATAAATTTTATTTATTTTTTCTGTAATTTTCTCTATGCCGAATTCTGCCAGGGCTGTCAGAAGCTCTATTACAATGCCGTCTAGTCCAGCTGCTGTGTTTCTATTCAGTTTGGCCATTGCAGCTTTCACTTCTGATTTTAATATTTCCGGTCCGTCCTCAACTTTGTATTGTCAGCTGCTCTCCCTTGTCGCGGAAAAGGTTTTTTATATATTCTTTCCATCGCTGGAGTATTTCCTCTTTCTCCAATACTAGTTTCCTACTTGGATTAAATAACAATCTCCAATACAAGTTTCCTACTTGGATTTTATTAATCCTGTTGAGGAGCAGGTTTTTGTCCTGACAGTTCTCTTATTTCTTTATGCATGACTGCTGTATTAGTCCTGCTCAATCTCTCTACTTCTGCACATTTGTTGTTGAGCCATTCCTCTTTAGCCTGTCTGTATTTGATCCTTATTTTCTTGTGTAGTTTTCTATATTCCATTCTATGTCTTGGCATCATTTTATGTCTCCTTTGCATTATGTCGAGAATCTCATCAGTCATCCACTCGTTTTTTCTTCTGCGTCTGATTTCCTTGGGGGCAATATTGTGTGTTTATATCACTAGTGCTTTCTTTAGTGAGTCCCATTTCGAGTTTCTTTTTACAATTTGTTCTTCGTATTTGTTTTTCACGCTGTTAGTGTATTCTTTCTGCAGGTTGAGGTCCTTCATGAGTTTGTTGTATTGCAGTCTTGGTGCTGCACTGGGCTTCTTCAATCTCCGGAGTTTCAGCCTTAGTTTGCAGATGGCTGGAAGGTGGTCACTTCCAAAGTCGGCACTTGGATAGGTTTTGCATTGTACCACTGCATTTCTGAATTTCCTGTTTACGATGATGTAGTCTATTTGGTTTTTCGTGTCGCCTTCTGGGCTTCTCCATGTCCATAGACGTCGTGAGTGTTCTTGAAACCAGATGTTAGTTATTACCTGGTCATTTGCTGTGCACTATTGGTCCCATTTTACGCCTCGTTCGTTGCGGATTCTTAATCCAAAGTTAACAGTCGTCTCCTCTTTCCTCTCTTTACCTACCTTGTCATTCAAGTCATCCATTATGATTCTAATTTTTTGGCCTTTACACTGAGCCTTGGCATTGTCCAGTATGTAGTAGAATGATTCTATTTTATCCTCAGTGCTTTGCATTGTTGGTGCATAAACTACTATAATCGATATGTTGAAGGGTCTTCCTGTCAGTTTAACCATACAGACTCTCTCAAAAGGCTGGCAGTATCCCAGAACACATATATTCATGTCTTTGTTCAGTATTAAGCCGACTTCTTTTTCGTTATTTTTGCCTCCTGCGTATATTATCCTATGCTTGTCGCTGCTGAAGTCGCCACTGTTAGTGTTAGGGCGCTCTCCACCTTTGTCAAATAATAGACTATTCCTACCACTATATAAAGTGGTAGTAGAAAGACCTCAGGGTTGCGGTTGTAGCGTCGCGTTGACTGTTCAGCTCAGTCGGTAGCGAACCGGAAGTGTACCATACCCGGACTACGTCTTATTACTTTCCTAAATCATTGTTCCTGTATTATACTAACTCTGTTGTACATATTATTTTCCGGCAATATATTTCATTTACTTTATTTCTGTTGTTTGTGATTATTTATCAACTATTTTCTGTTACACACAACATAACAGTTAGGCCATCTAATTTTGCATATTCCCAAAATATTGATGTTCAATCTGTTCATTCTGTAGTTGACATTCTGTAGTTGGCCTCAGTTGCTGAGCGTCTTGGCGTTCATATGGAACTCCAAGGTAATTCTTTCTTTGTTGTGCACAGTCGGAGGGTAACGGTCCAGAGATACCTGTAGGTCATGTCGTTCCTTCCCGGGCAAGGGACAAATTATAGAAAAATGTGTCTCTTTTACGCCGTTGGTACTAACAGTCGCTGGATAAAATATCAGTCAGTTAAGTGCCATACATGATACACGCTTAGGCGATCATCTCTGCGAAAGAGACATGACTGACTGGGCAGAAGATTATCCCGCAGTAAGTTGCCATTGCTTTCCGCGGTAGACTGGTTGCCAGCCAAGGCTACAGAACCAAATATGTCCTATTATTTAACCAATAACTGGAGGAAAGAGACGGATTAATACCTTTCCCAAGGGTATTTGCGCGTAAGTGAATGCAATGAATTTAACTGGAATTCGAACTCAGCTCCCCGATTTCTCGTTCCGAGCCGATAGCCACTGCACTACAACGCAAATCCTATTACTAGTAGTAAATAAACTGAAAAAGTATTAATAAAATGAGAAAAATGATAAAATATGTACCTCGAAGTCATGACCGTCTGCATATAAACCTTCTTCTGTATTCTTACTGTTTTCCTGGATTGGTGTTTTGCTGTAAACAAATAAACATATTTATAAATAGCCATTACATTGTGTCTTTCTGAATCAAGTTCACCCCAAGCAAGACAGTAGAGCCACCAAGACAGAGGTAGTTACTGAACGTGAAAGAATTAGAAAACAAAATCATTATTAAGGAGCGAGAACAATGGTTCTAACAAGACAATATTGCTAACCGTTACACTATGTCGAGGTGACCAAAAATGATTTTTAAGCGTAGCTTTGATGTATCACAAGGTTGAACGTATGAATCACTCAGTAAGGTTGAACGTATGAACCACTCAGTAAGGTGGAACGTATGAACCACTCAGTAAGGTTGAACGTATGAACCACTCAGAAGGCCAGTCACAATGAACGGATGCCTCCTCAGAGATACTATTGGGCTTTAAATTAACACCTGATCTTTTCCACCCTCCAAACCACCTCCTCCTCCTCCTCCTCCTCCTCCTCTCTCTCTCTCTCTCTCTCTCTCTCTCTCTCTTTCAGGCGGGATGTAGCGACTCTTTCGCTATCTTCTGCTACTTCTACGAAAAGTGCTAGAACGAACTACATACCTTGGTTCTGCTAGTTCTAAACTTAACTGCTAGGACCTCCCATGCTACTTATATCGTAGCGAACCACTCACATACGCTCATCAGTGAGAAGTTAGTTCCACTCAAACAGCTTCTTCCTTTCGAAACACTGCCCTGTAGAGCCGACTCCCAAGAGAAGTTCCCAGATCACTACAATCTTAATTTGTTCAAGTCTAGGGCTATCTTCTTCTTTTATCGTTACAAAATACCTCTTAACCTAACATTCTACCTCGAGTGACTCCCGGGCCTTGTACAGTCTGAATTTTATAGTAAAATATATATATATATATATATATATATATATATATATATAGAGGCAAAAGAAAAAATAGGCAAAAGAATGTTACGTCGGGCACCAGAATTATGTGAAATAATACAAAACAACGTAATAGTATAAAAGTAGGTGTATTGACAGGAAAAGAGAAGTATTTACAAAAGGTGAGGATTAGTAGAATATAGAACAAGGCAATTAGTATACAGTATCGCCGTAGAGACGAGAGAGATTGACTAGTAGAACACTCCCGGTCCAATACCGGAAATATCCGACTGACTCGCTCACTCGACTTCCTTCCTCGAGGTATAATCACTACTATTTTATATCGTGATTAGAATAGTCCATTTCTGTGGAGAAGGTGGAGAGCGCCCCAACAAAGAAAAAGGTTAACATTATTTTAAAAAACTGTTTCGTAGAATGACAATTCTAAATTAAAAACATGAGAAAGTTTGTTTGTATACCTTGTTGTACACTATGCGCATATGTTCTCAGTATTTGGTGCTCCCGATTATGTGGTTGCTTTTGCACAAGCCTTCACCACCATAATCAAATCATGTGTGCTGGTAGCCTGGCAGTTGGTACTAAGAACTGAGATACTGGGATGGGGTCAGCCATCTACCCACCAACATATTTATATATAAATAAAGGCAAATGGAAAACTTACAGGCGGAACGTTTTGTCCCCCGAGGGACTTTATCAAATTTATCAATATTACAAATACAAAGATTTCATTTTGTGACAAATATTACCAACTGTTTTTCTTTTCTTTTTTGTTCTATCTGTGTGTATTATTTATTTATTTATTTATTTGTTTATATATTTTTCTTTGATTTCTGGTGTATACTCATCTCTTTCCAGGTCCTAACTAGAAACCTAAGTTTACTACTGACATCAGAACATTTTCCACTGAAGATTAAAAAAAATCACACATATTTTACATAGATAAATGTCTTCGTATGGTGTGAAATGTATTGTGAGTGTAATTTTTTGTATTTCTTTAAGGCTTGGGATACCAGCGATCTTTCTGGAGAAGATCGGAGGGTGCAACGGGTGAAACGTTGTGATAAAACAACAACATTGCATTTAGATTTTTGAAGATCAATGTTAGCTGAAAAGCATGAAGCCGAATGAGAGTTCCACACTTGAGAAGTAACAGTAAAGAAACTGTTAGCGTAGAACATAGTTACATCTAATTTAACTGTCAATTGATGGGATCTTGTTACCAATCTGGTATTGCATTTAAATTCATCATGCAAAGAATCACCCGAACAGTTACCATGAAAGTATCTATTTAGATATAAAATTCTGTAACATATTTTAGTCCTCCGTCATACTCTCTAAAATAGCCATACATTGACCGATCGAAACCGAATTTTGGGGTGAAATGCAAACAGGTAAGGAGCTACAAAAGTGAAGTTAGTTTGACTAGTGTACGTAAAAATAGTGAAGTAGGGTTTTTGTCAAATAACTTTTCCAAACAAAATCAGCTTATTCAAATTTCATCTATTGTTTTGCGAAATTGAACGAAAAGTAGAGTTTGTAAATCTAGATCAAAATGTTAGCGATCATTTCAAGAGTATTAAATCCTGTTAGATTTTAGAAAAGGTACGAGGAAGCAATTTTATAGTTGAGGGAATATTACAGAAGCCGAGACGTCAGGTGAGGCTCAATAATATTGCTGATTCTTTTTTGGATTTATCAAGCATCTCTAAATATATAGCAGGAGCGCCGTACCATATGTGTCAACAGTATTTGAAACATGGATGAATAGTAGACTTATAGATATGTAAAATTCTGGAGAGAAAAATTGTCTAGCTCGTCACAGTGAATCAACTTTCAATAAATTTAATAAGCATAAAATGTCTATTATCTTTAATAAGGGCATATATGCAAGAACAATTGCTGGTTGAATATACTGAATATACAGGGATCATTGTATCAGTGGGGCTAATGTATACAGTAAAAGACACGCTAACCGAAAATGCATTAATCGAATGTAACTTATAAGAAATAGTATAATATGTACCTCAAATTTCCAACTTTCTTAGTAGCTGACCTAGTAATGGATTCAATATAGTCTTTCCACTTCATATCACCCGAGAATGTTAGCCCGAAAAGGCGAAACTAGTCACCTGGAGGTTAGCATCAATCATGCTGGTGGAGGGCAGAAAAATTTCTCTCAGACGATTCTTACTTTAAAATATCTGATCAGATATTTAGTTATGTCGACTGAGAACTTATATAAGCCGTTTTCTTACGTATAAAAAATTACTGGGATTCGGATTAGTCCAAAGAGAGGAAATATATAAAATGCTTATATGAAGCTTGATCGCACCAGGAAATCATATATCTAATATTTACAAGTATCATTATTATTATTTTGTGAGATTATTGTATATTTTAAACATATTTAAAAACACTGTGTCCTGTTATAAAGATATTTAGTGTGAGGTGTTTATATATATATATTCTAAACATATACCGTTAAATATAAGAGAAAATGAATGTATTATGTTTAATCATGAGCCGTTCTAAATATCGTATTTTGGGCTTTAATTTCAGGTGAAAATAAAGACAAAAATTCTCCAACATTTGCATAATTTTTCATTTAGTTGGTTCTAAGATTTCGTCTCACATGAGCCATCTTCAGAGAGATGAACGGCTCATGATTAAACATAATAGACATTCATTGTCTTTTATATTTAACAGTATATGTTTAGAAAATTATCTGCTGCTTCGATTTCGTTGACTTATTTTCTTTTTTCTTCTTTTTAATCTTAATTTTCTTCATTTTGATATAGACTGTGTTGCTGAGGATATGTGAAATCTCTCTTAGGGATTTCATGTTGAAATGTTTATTCAACATTTTTGAATTTTGAAAATTTATTTTAATTTATATTGGCTCTGTAATTTTAATTACATTGAACTCTCCCCCTGTATCATTTTTTAATATCAAAAATTTTTAATATTAATTAGGATCAGGTTCTTGGAATTTACCTTCCTACTTTTCCGTTTCAGATTAAAATAAAATAATATATATATATATATATATATATATATATATATATATATATATACTTGGGAAAGGAATGAATTCATCTAATAGATAATAACTATGGCTAAATAGCAGTACAAACTGAGAATCAGTTTCAGTAACCCTATACTTCGAGTGTCACATGAGCCTTGCAAAAGGTTAACATTATTTTAAAAAATGTTTCGTAGAATGACAATTCTGAATTAAAAACATGAGAAAGGTCGTTTGGATACCTCGTGGTACACTATGCGTACCCGTTCTCAGTATTCGGTGCTCCCGAGAATGTGGTTGCTTTTGCACAAGCCTTCGCCACCACAATCAAATCATCTGTGCAGGTAGCCTGGCAGTTGGTACTAAGAACTGAGATACTGGGATGAGGGACTTTATCAAATTTATCAATATTACAAATATGAAGATTTTATTTTGTGACAAATATTTGCATACAGTATTTGGCTTTAATAGAACATTGATAGATAATTCTTTCTTCGTGAAGCAATGAACCTCAGCTTTACTGGGACGCTTGGATCCCAATCATTCCTCGGTAAGCATTTAGCCTTGGCAATAATAGGACACTTGGCTCACTAGAGCTTTCTTAGGATACTTTCACCCTTGCACGATCGGTGCGAAAACCATTATATATATACAGCCATGTTATGTTCTAATCCACTTCAAATACTTGGAATATTGGAGGCAAGAGTACTGCGATCACAATTGGTCCAAACAAAGAAAGAGTTTCGATCAAGTGTGATCGCGGTACTCTTCCCTCCAATAGTACCCATGTCCACGTCAACTCTCTGCTTCCGAGCGGCGAGGAACTCAGGTGAGGCTCCGACGAAGTGTAGAGTCTGAGCTGAACAGACAAGAGCCAGACCTTGCCATAAGCAGGTGCTACGGGATAGTTTTGGCAGAGTCTAGGGCTCGGATTTCCCACTTTAATTAGCCTTGTGCAGCATCCGACTTGGTAGGGATGTGGTAAATACTAGCGCAATCACATTTGTTCCAAACTCTTTCTTTGTTAACTCTTTACTTCTGAGTGGAAAGGGACTCAGACAAGGCTCCACCGAAGAGTAATGTTTTGTCTGGGGTGAATATACCGTCCGACCAAGTCTTATGCTGGGTCTACGGAATATCTTTGGTTGATCTTAAGGGCTCGGAATCCGCACATTAATTGACCTTGTATCACATTCGCCCTAGTAGCGAGGTGGTAAATACATAGAGTGATCATAGTTGATTCAAACTCTCCCTTGATCACCTTTGTGCTTCTGAGTGGAGAGGAACCCAGTTGAAGGACCACCAACCCAGTACCCGACCCAGTACCCGACCCAGTACCCGACCCAGCCTTTAGGAAGGTCTGTGGGATATGGATGAGCTTCAGGGCTTTGACTCCCCATATTAACTGACCTTGTGTTGCATCCGTTTTGGGCATCTGCCCTAGTGAGGAGGTGGTAAATACATTGTGATCATACTTGATCCACGCTCTTGGTCAACTCTTTGCTTACGAGCGGTGAAGAACTCTGGCAAGGCTTCGCCATAGGATGGAGTCTCGTTTGGGGTGAATAGACAAGAGTCCTACTCGGCCTTAATCAGGGTCTACGGGATATTTTTTGCCGAGCTTAAGGGCTAGGTATTCCTACTTTAACTGACTTTGTGTCACATCCGCTTTGAGCATCTGCTCTAGTTGGGAGGTGGTGAATACATAGAAGGATCATACGTGATCTAAACTCTCTCTTCCTCGGCTCTCTGCTTCCGAGCGGAGAGGAACCCAATCAAGGCTCCGTCGAAGGATAGAGACTTATCTGGGGTGAGCAGACCTTAAGCAAGGATATTTTTGTCTCAGCTTAAGGGCCCGGAATCCCCACTTGAACTGATGTGTTGCATTCGCCTTGGGCATCCGCCCTAATGGGGAGATTGTATTTACATCAAGGGATTATACTAACAAGCAGTCGTTGCTTTCTCTCTCTTCCACACTGACTAAGGGCAGGAAACCCAGACTAGGCTCTGTCGAATGATTTTGCTTTGTCTAGGGAAAATTGACAGAAGATTTAACCCAGCTTTGTGCAAGGCCAACGTGATATTTTTGGCCAAGCTTAAGGGCTCAGAGACCTCACTTTAAAATGGTTTTGTGCTGCATTCTGCCTATGTCGGGAAGCAGATAAATACAGAGTGATTGTACTGTCTAGCAGTTCAATAGCAATGCGTGTGAGTATTGTATTTGTTAATATATATATACATAAATGGAACTTTGTCTGTGTGTGTGTGTCTGTGTTTGTGTATCCGTTACCTATAGACTCCGAAATGGCTGAACCGATTTTCTTGAAAATTTACACAGTTGTACTATAAGCGTCTGTGAATGTTCTTAGCTAGGTTTTGTGTCGAGGTACCCCCGATAAATATTGAAAATCGATAATCGAAAAAATCGGGTTATAGAAGGAGTGGTCCGATTTGAATCAAATTTGATACACTCATAGACAAAGACATAAGAAACAATATTCAGAAGTTTCAAGGTTGCAGTTCTTACAATAGTGCAGAAATTCGATAATATATATATAAAAGTTTTCATTACACCCGAACAACGCCGGGTTATACTGCTAGTATATATATATTCTTAACCTCCGGTTCGGTGATTACTCACACAGTAACCTTTTAGGGTTACAACAGTTGTCATTTATGATCATTAAATAAAATTAGTCAGGAAAACTCAATAAGAAAACTAACCTTTTTTTTTTCTTTAAGAATATTCGGATATTTTTTAAGATGATGAGTAAAATAAGAAGGAAGAGGCACATTCCTAATATAATGGATGAAATAGTTCCTGGTGAGAACCCAAGTTGATTCTTTGCATTACAGTCAACATTATCTGATCGAAGCAATTCAGTTGTGGATGAAGGTTTAATTTGGGAAATGGTTGCTGTCCCTTTGGTAGGTGGGTATGTGGTCTGAAAAATAAAATAAATTCCCGTAATTTTCACGAATTTTTTATTTTGTTTACTACTACTACTACTACTATTACTACTACTACTACTACTACTACTATTATTATTATTATTATTATGTCAGTTCATTCTAATTCGATTTCTGCTATGATAGATAGATAATAAGAGACTGAGCCAGATAGATAGATAGATTATAAAAGACTGAGCTAGATAGATTTTTTTTAATCATATCACCCCAAGCAAAGCGGTAACGCCACTAATGCGCAGGGAGCTACTTAAGAGTAAAAATATTGGAAAAAAGAAAGCCGGAAACCACATCCTAAACAGGGAACAAGGGATGAGCCTCCTCACCCGTTCAAAAGACGAGGGTGGAGCGCGAACCGGGCGACAGTTCAGTCCATCTACTCTAATTGAGAAAAAAAGTGACTTACTAAGTTTTAACTTAGTTAAAGTCCAGTCGAAGAAATTTCAGCTAAAAACAAAATCAATCATTCAATTAGGCATGAAAATTTTGAAAATTAAGCAAAAATCAAGCAAAAACGCAAAAAAAACATGGCTTACTTATTCAAGTCATGACTCCATCCCAAAACACATTGTCCCTGCCAGTGAGTTGAAAAAAAGGAAAAAAAATATAGATAGATAGATAGATAGATATATAGATAGATAGATAGATAGATAGATAGAATATGAAAAGAATGAGATAGATAGATAGATAGAATATGAAAAGAATGAGATAGATAGATAGATAGAAATGAAAAGAATAGATAGATAGATAGATAGAATATGAAAAGAATGAGATAGATAGATAGATAGAATATGAAAAGAATGAGATAGATAGATAGATAGAATATGAAAAGAATGAGATAGATAGATAGATAGAATATGAAAAGAATGAGATAGATAGATAGATAGATAGAATATGAATAGAATGAGATAGATAGATAGATAGATAGATAGATAGATAGATAGATAGATAGATAGATAGATAGATAGATAGATAGACAGATAGATAGATAGATAGATAGATAGATAGATAGATAGATAGATAGATAGATAGTTATTTTCTATCTTCCATAACATCACTAGCGTTACTTGGACAAAGTTCTCCTTAGTATGTGGGCTTTACTTAACAAGACAGTTTTTGTCTATCTCTTAAGCTGGGGTTTCCAGGGTTTCTTTCAATGTGTTGTTTTGTTCCATTTTTTTAGCATTCCAAGTGCACCAACTATCACTGGCACAACCCTTGTATTCAATTTCCACATTTTTTCTATTTCAATTTCCAGGTCTTTATATTTTGAGTTTTTCAAATTTTTTGGTTGGACAAGCCATATCAATTAATAGGCAAGTTTTTTTCTTTCTGGTTTTGAACAATAATGTCCGGCCAATTTGCTTCAATTTTTCTGTCTGTGTAGATGGTGTAATCCCATAGAATGGTGGTATCTTCTATTTCTGTAATATATAACAAAATATAAAGACCTGGAAATTGAAATAGAAAAAATGTGGAAATTGAAAACAAGAATCGTGCCAGTAATAGTAGGTGCCCTTGGGATGATAAAAAATGCAAGACATTGAAAGAACCCCTAGAAACCCCAATTTAAGAGATATACAAAAATTGTCTTGTTAAGTAAAGCCCACATACTAAGAAGAACTTTGTCCAAGTAACGCTAGTGATGTTATGAGTGCGCTAGTTGTATGCAGATGGATATAAAAATATTGGGTGCTAGGTCACAGAGCGGGTTCATCCAAAAGTACAATGCTATCATTTAATTTTCATAGCCAATAAATAAAATTTTGAAAAATACACACAGAAAAAGGGTACAATTCAAATTTTTCTGGAAAAAATGTATATTTCTTAGTAATTGCAGTGAAAATGTATTGTGCATATTATTGGTAGTAGATAGCAAATATAAATTCAGAATTTTATAATTTGATTGTATTTTCTTTAATTTTAAGTAATTGATTGATATTTTCAAATAGTTTATTACACAATTTACGCATTCACAGATAGTTCAAAAGCACAACCGATGCATGCTGTGTACTATATTAAGGCCAATCGTTTGTGTTGTGCAAATCTACCAATAATTGCTTTTGCATCTAATTCATTTACCAATTCCTTTTCAATGCATAGTAATATGTATGATTCCATATTTTCTCCATACAGAGAATTTCTTAACCTTGTCATTATGATCTTTCCATTTGAAAATGTCCTCTCATATTGAAATGGAGTAACTGATAGTGTGCAGATGACTTTATAAAGTTTGTATTTCTTTTTATTACTAAAACAGTTGCTTTATTGACTTTTTTTATTTGATATAGGGGGCACAATCCGCCAGGGCTCCACTTGATATTGGAAAAATGATACCTTTACCAGACGGCAATCGAGAAGTGGTTCAAAAACTAAACGTTGAAATGTTTTAGACAGATTCTTCTTTTATGTTTCTGTCGGGAGAAGGAAAATAATTACAAAGTTTAAAAGTTCATTTAGTCAACAAAAAAAAAAAAAAATGTGAATTTTTTCCCCGTAATTTTTAGACAAAAGAAATATTTTTAAAAAAATGTGTTTTTTCAAACAAAACAAAATATGTAAAAGAAAAATGGCATCTTCTCCCACTACTAAAATGTTCTGCGTTGCACGGGCAACGCTGGGCTATGATGCTAGTATTTTATACTCATATGACAGATTGAAGGCAAGAATGATATAGAAAAACAACGCATATCCTATCTGATGAGTTTGAGTAAATGAAAGCTGAACAAGGGTTTACGAGAAATAAAAAGTCAAGGTTTATTAAGAGTTACAAAAGATAGGGTATTTTGAAGAACCATGATCGTCTGCGTTCTGAATGGACACGGCATGCAGAAGAAGAAGAAGAAGAAGAAGAAGTAAGATCATTACGGATAAATAGGAACAAAGAATTAGGATCAAATAGAATTGTAATAGTCATTGCTAAGGCGATTTCAGTATAGACAAGATTACGGAAATAAACGACTTTAATAACATAGCGGAAATATATTTACCTTAGTGTTCTTGCCGCAAAAGAAATCTTTAACTTTTTTCAAGGGCCCCATAATTCAGCTTACCAATGGAATTCTTGTGAATGGAATGCTTGCAGAATTAGACCGAAAACCGCACAAGATCTGAGTTGTTTTTTAAGAACACTGAAACGAGAAATGCAATATTTATTAACAGAATGACATCGGAATGATCTATTGGAACTGCGAGGAAAAATTAATTTCTTAAAATCATCCAAAACATTTACTAGGAGCAAACAATATACACATAGACATAAAATGAATTGTGCAAGCACACAAAACTAGAAAGGGTAGAACACAACGATGCGTCTTCTAACCAGACTTATTTAACATATTCTTGGAATCCGTAGGCTTATCCTAGATCGGCAGGCTCTAATGCAGTTGCCACAGGTGTAGGGGGCTCCTCGTTCTGAGAGAATTGATGCAGCCTTCAGCCGTCTGGGCTTTCTCCTCTCTTTTCACAGCTGGCCTCTCCTCTCCGCTCAATTCTATTGGAACAGGACTTCACAGCACTTTTCCATCAGCCACTGATTCCCAGCCTGCTGGGTCGATGCCACTTGCAGACATCCTCACTTGCAGATATCCTTGTAGCGTAGGATAGTTCCTCGTGCAGGTCTGGAGCCGGTGGCGAGCACGCCGAATAGAACGTCTTTAAGAATCCTCCTATCGTCAATTCACCTGGCGTGGCCAAGCCACTGGAGTCGAAGCTGAGTGAGCAGAGCGAACATACTTGTGATATCTTCCAGATCAATGACGCTCTTATTTGAGACACGGTTATGTCAGGTCATTCCCAGGTTTCTCTCGGAGTTGCGCAGGTGGAAGGTGCTGAGCCTGTGCTCTTGGCGGGAGTAGACAGTCTATGATTCACTGCCTTATAGCAGCGTACTGAGGACGCAGGTTCGGTACACTATCATCTTGGTCAACGTCATATTGTCCTATACTCTCTTTGCCACACGATCTATAACTGTTGCCATCTTGTCAATACATTTGTGGAATTAGGAGAGGTTGTTGGATATGGTATATGACGACCTCGACGACCTCGAGGGTGTAGTCGCTAATGGTGATGTTTGGAGTATTGTCTATATCTTATCCCAGGATGTTTGACTTTTTTAGGCTGATGGTTACGCAAAACTCTCCGTATGCACGCCTGAATCCGGGATAATGGGTCGCTGCAACGGTTCTTCAGAGTGTGCCGTCAGTACTGCATCATCAACGTAAATGTAAATACAAGCATACATATAAACGTGGATCCGTATACATCTATTCATAGAATATGTATATATATATATATATATATATATATATATATATATATACTAGCAGTATAGCCAGGTGTTGCTCGGGTGTAATGAAAGCATCTCGAGTATAATTACCTTCTGCATTTTGGCCTTAACTCGGAGGCGGGGAGGGTTTAAGAGACATCTGGTGTTGAGGTACATTCTATTTACTGACTGGCTGAAGGCGCAGAACAACATCAGAGAAGAGATGCCGAAGAGTATGCACCCCTGTTTCATCCCACTCTTGACTGGGAAATGGTCCAAGCAAGAGCCGTCATACTGTACGGTGCCTTGTATGTCTTTATGAAAAGACGTGATCATCATCAGGAGTTTAGGGGGGACATCCAATCTTCTGCAGCAGATTGAAAACTTATTTTCGGCAGACAAGCTCTAAAACCCACGCTGTGTCTCGGGGTATACGCTTTCTACAAACGACTGCAGCCTGTTGAGGACAACGTGGACGAAGGCCTTCCCAACAATATTGAGGAGGGATATTCCATGGTAGTTGTTGTTCTTGTATAGAGTGATGATGTTGTTGTTCTTGTATAGAGTGATGATGTTTGCGTCGAACAGCTTACGGGTCACTGTTTCTTGTTCCCAGTACTGCAGCAGCAGCTGCTGCAGGTGATGAACAGAAGCAGTCATCTTTCCCATCTTGATTACATCAGCCCTATAAGATATAAGCAGTCAGTCAGTTAAGTGCGCGATACACGCTTGGGCGATCATGTCTCGAAAGAGAAATGACTGACTGGGCAGAAGATTATTCCGCAGTAGGTTGCCATTGCTTTCTGCAGTAGACTGGTTGCCGACCAAGGCTATAGAACCCAAGCTGTCCTATTATTTAACCCATAACTGGAGGGAAGAGATGGATTAATACCTTCCCCAAGGGTATTTGCGCGTAAGAGAATGCAAGGGATTCAACTGGAATTCGAACTCGGTTCCCCGATTTCTCGTTCTGAGCCGATATCCACTGCGCCACAACGCACATCCTGTAGATATAAGCAATTTCATATAAAATGTAAATACAAGCATACATATAAACGTGGATCCGTACACATCTATTCATAGAATATATTATATATATACTAGCAGTATAGCCCGGTGTTGCTCGGGTGTAATGAAAGCTTTAAAACTAATCCTTGGTCCTGGAGCTCAGACTCAGCCTAAAGAATATTTGTGTGAAGTTTGGTGAGAATCGGATAAAAATTGTGGATTTGTATAAAGGACATACAGGCAGATAAACAGACAGACACACACACACACACACACACAAACAGCTTGCCTTTTATATTTATATATATATATATATATATATATATATATATATATATACATTATCGATTTTCTGCACTATTGTAAGAACTGCAACCTTGAAACTTCTGAATATCGTTTCTTATGTCTTTGTCTATGAGTGTATGAAATTTGATTAAAATCGGACCACTCCTTCTATAACCCGATTTTTTCGATTATCGATTTTCGATATTTACCGGGGGTACATCGACACAAAACCTAGCTAAGAACACTCGCAGACGCTTATAGTACAACTGTGTAAATTTTCAAGAAAATCGCTTCAGCCGTTTCGGAGTCTATAGGTAACGGACACACACACACACACACACACACACACACACACACACACACACACACACACACACACACACCTAAAGTTCCATTTATAAATTTATAAATAAGTTTAGATTTAGATTATATATATATATATATATATATATATATATATATATATAAGCTCTCACACCCTGATTAAACACTCTGGAAGAATGGTAGACTGTGAAAAATAGTAGCTACTCGGGCCTGTACGCATCGCCCATTCAGTAAAATTAGAGCACGCTGGCTATTAGGCGCGTATAATGATAATATATGCGCTAAAATGTCTACCTTCTTCCACCGAAGGCCCATAGTCCAGAGGTAGAATCGCCGACTGACGCCAATTAGGTCGGGTTTCAATCCTGGGTTAAAAAGCAATCGGTGTCTAACCGTACTGATGAGCTGTGATACAGCGAAACAGATTTGTCTGCGGATGACAATACATATATATATATATATATTTCATTTTTAAACGAGTTATTACGCCACCTAGGTTTCTACCATGAGTGGTGTCTTCTGATTTTACTGTTTTGTTTTTTATATAAATAACGGTGCTTTTTTTTAAATGCTGTCGTGGCAGGGAATTTTTGAACGCGCAATTTTTAAATTACAAGGAATTATGGCGTTTTCATCGGTGTTTGTATGAACCTAAGAGGTATTTTTTAGTATGGTTACACTTAGTTATAATTTCCGTTCTTTCATTCAACGGTTCATTTTTGTTTGAGAAGAGCATAATCTCTAACTTTTCTTCCTGGCACAGTCTACATATTTTGCCACTGTTGTAAGGCTTGGCTGTTTTTACTATACTCCACGATATATCTGAGTTTTTTTAAACAAACAAATAATCACTATATATATATATATATATATATATATAGTGATGATCATCCACGTATACTGTCTTAATATGTATAGGAAAGAATATTAATAAAAAGTTTTGAATTTAAAAACGTACTTTTTTAAACAGTATTTGTTTATTTTTATAGTGTTTTATATTTCAGACCGCCCTCGGTCCTTCATCAGAAACAAGTGATTTTTAAATTAGAATTGGAAACGTATTTTTACGATGGCGTCCTAATACTTTTTTGTTTACATCACGTGGTGTCGATAAACCAATCAGCATGCGGCACGTCCGTTTGTTTATTTTCGGTAAACCAATCAACACGCGGCACGTCCGTGGAGAGAGTCTGTTTGTTTTAGACAAAAAATCTCTTGGAATATCTATTTTTTTGTTTATATCGCGTGGTGTCGATAAACCAATCAGCATGCGGCACGTCCGTTTGTTTATTTTCGGTCAACCAATCAACACGCGACACCTCCGTGGAGAAAGTCTGTTTGTTTTAGATAAAAAATTCCTTGGAATATCTGAAAGAACATTCTTTTTACCTATTGAAATATTTGTAGAGATTCAACACACCTAAGTCCCTGTTTAACCCTAGCTTGTGTGTGTTTAATTTTAAAATCCAGTATTTTTCTTTCTTTCTGCGTGTGTATGTAGAACTAAAATTGGAGTCTATTAGTAAACATTTGCAATTTTCTAAAGTGTGATCGGGTTGATTAAAATGTGCTGCAATTGGGGAGTATACATTTTTTTGTCGTATATTTAGTTTGTGATTATTGAAGCGAAATCTAAAGCTATTACCGGATTCGCCGATATATCCACTGTTGGGGCAAATTGAGCAGAAGAGATAGTAGATGATGTCTTTGCTATCACAAGTAAGGTTTGGTGGGTGTAATTTTATTTTTTTGTTGGGTACAGAGAATGTTTTGTCTGTTATTAGATGTTTACAGATTAAACAACGGGGCTTTCCACATATTAAATTCCCTGATAGGTTTGTATTATTTAAATATTTGTTAGAAGTGAGGATAGTTGATAGGTTGGGTGTTTGTTTCTTTGCATTTATGGGTGGCCTATCGAAATTGATAGTGGCCTATCGAAGTGGCCTATCGAAGGGTGGCCTATCGAAGTTGATAGGTTGGGTGTTTGTTTCTTTGCATTTATGGGTGGCCTATCGAAAAATCAACATAAATTCCTACACTTTAACAGCTGTCATCCCCTCAAATTAAAAAAATCTATCGTATACAGCTCATTTATTAGAATAAGACGCATTTGCTCAGACCATCCAGATTTTCTAAACAACATTAACAACCTAACAAAACAGTTTCTAAAATGCAAATACCCAATAAAAATAATAAAGGAAGCACTACATAAAACCATCCACATAGACCGCAGCACACTTCTCACATACAAAAAACGAAAAGACAATAACCGAATTCCCATGGTTTTTAACCATAATCAATATTCCCACACACTCATCAAAAATTTAAAAAATGATTACAGGAACCTCCAATCAAACAAAAACATCAAAGACATTTTCGATAGGCCACCCATAAATGCAAAGAAACAAACACCCAACCTATCAACTATCCTCACTTCTAACAAATATTTAAATAATACAAACCTATCAGGGAATTTAATATGTGGAAAGCCCCGTTGTTTAATCTGTAAACATCTAATAACAGACAAAACATTCTCTGTACCCAACAAAAAAATAAAATTACACCCACCAAACCTTACTTGTGATAGCAAAGACATCATCTACTATCTCTTCTGCTCAATTTGCCCCAACAGTGGATATATCGGCGAATCCGGTAATAGCTTTAGATTTCGCTTCAATAATCACAAACTAAATATACGACAAAAAAATGTATACTCCCCAATTGCAGCACATTTTAATCAACCCGATCACACTTTAGAAAATTGCAAATGTTTACTAATAGACTCCAATTTTAGTTCTACATACACACGCAGAAAGAAAGAAAAATACTGGATTTTAAAATTAAACACACACAAGCTAGGGTTAAACAGGGACTTAGGTGTGTTGAATCTCTACAAATATTTCAATAGGTAAAAAGAATGTTCTTTCAGATATTCCAAGGAATTTTTTATCTAAAACAAACAGACTTTCTCCACGGAGGTGTCGCGTGTTGATTGGTTGACCGAAAATAAACAAACGGACGTGCCGCATGCTGATTGGTTTATCGACACCACGCGATATAAACAAAAAAATAGATATTCCAAGAGATTTTTTGTCTAAAACAAACAGACTCTCTCCACGGACGTGCCGCGTGTAGATTGGTTTACCGAAAATAAACAAACGGACGTGCCGCATGCTGATTGGTTTATCGACACCACGTGATGTAAACAAAAAAGTATTAGGACGCCATCGTAAAAATACGTTTCCAATTCTAATTTAAAAATCACTTGTTTCTGATGAAGGACCGAGGGCGGTCTGAAATATAAAACACTATAAAAATAAACAAATACTGTTTAAAAAAGTACGTTTTTAAATTCAAAACTTTTTATTAATATTCTTTCCTATACATATTAAGACAGTATACGTGGATGATCATCACTATGTTATTTGGACCTTACTTAAACGGCAAAAAACTCCACGACAGAAGAAAACTGGAAAAAACTCTCTACAGACTAGCACAAATACACTCGGACATTATATTTCTCGGACTCTGCAAAAAAATGGAATTAATACCAAAAGGATTCAGATTTAAATACAACTTCCAACACAGTTTTATTACATCGCATCAACAAAAAGCTCAACAAATATACAACAGGACCTCCACACAATTAAGAAACCTGGCACACAACTCTGCCTACATTAAAAAATCCTTCTACATGAACTTATCCAAAAAAATCCATTATTCTCTCTATCTAACACTTTCCCCTCTCCAATACTCTCAAGTAAAAAAAACACTCAATTTTCTGTACGAAAAAAAGCTGACACAGCACATATTTTTGAAAAACCAAAAACTCAATACACTAATTGCTGAGGACCCCATTCTACAACACATACCTCACCTGAATAACTACCTAATACAACAGATTCCACGAAGATCTCACCATGTACAACACACCCATAACATCTCTGCTGATAATCACATCGCAAACCTATCTAAATATACTCTCACACAAGAAGAAACCTCTTTATTAAATAAAGGATTAACATTCTGCCCCTCACAGCCACTAAACCCTCTAAACCTCTGCTACGATATGGAAAAATACCTTCGTAGACTGAGACTAAAAGAATATTTCTCGAACAACAGATCCACTTCTAACGACAACAGCGACAAACAACCACACTCCAAATTTCCTCTTACGAAAAATAACACCCTATGGACTCCACCAAGCGGACGCAACCAACACTTGGATCAATACGCCAACAAAGCCAGACAACACTTGGACAACTTCTTAAAAAACAGAGGACACCAAACAAAAACACACAACCTATCTAAAGTAGAACACCAAGCCATCTATACACTCAAGAAAAACCGAAACATAATTATCGTACCAGCCGATAAGGGCGGAGCTATAACCATCTTAGACACTAACAACTATATTAAAGAAGCAGAATCACAACTTCAAAACAACAAGTTCTATGCACCCTTACCTCTAGATCCGACTAGTACTTACAAAACAGAATTATCACTTCTCATTCAAAACCTGAATCATAACATAAAAAACAAAATAAAATCCTTCATTCCTGAGAACCCCAAAACAGCAACATTCTACACTATCCCAAAACTACACAAACTCCCCAAAATCATTTCAGACAAACACCCTAATACCTCTTCGTCCAACCCACACCATACTAAACAAGCAAACAATGAAGAAATCTACAAAATTTCAAAAGAACTTAATATCACACCACCTGGCAGACCCATAATATCAGGCATCGGTACCCTCACAGAAATTATATCTGGATACATAGACAATATTCTAAAACCTCTATTACCTGACATACCCAGTTATATTAGAGACACTACTGACTTTCTCAACAAGTTACAAAGCATTAATTTAGTCCCAGGTGATAATATCATAGTAACGATGGATGTTACGTCTCTGTACACGAACATTCCACACGTTGAAGGAGTAGCAGCATGCCATGAGTTCCTCAAAAACAAATTACCTAACAACCAAATCACAGATTTATGCCAGTTAATTAATTTCATTTTAACACACAATAATTTCAAATTCAACAACAAACATTATTTACAGATTAGCGGCACAGCGATGGGCACGAAAATGGCACCTAGTTATGCCAACATCTTTATGCATATTTTAGAAAAAAAGATACTAGACAGTTCACAATGCAAACCATTACACTATTTTAGGTACATTGATGATATTTTTTTAATATGGACTCATGGATTAGAAAAATTAAAAAACTTCTTCACTTTCTGCAACAACTTCCACAATACAATCAAATTCACCATGGAGTACTCATACACATCCGTCCCTTTCTTAGACGTCATGGTAAAATTAAATAAACATACACTTTCCACCAGTCTATACAACAAACCCACAAACCAACATAAATTCCTACACTTTAACAGCTGTCATCCCCTCAAATTAAAAAAATCTATCGTATACAGCTCATTTATTAGAATAAGACGCATTTGCTCAGACCATCCAGATTTTCTAAACAACATTAACAACCTAACAAAACAGTTTCTAAAATGCAAATACCCAATAAAAATAATAAAGGAAGCACTACATAAAACCATCCACATAGACCGCAGCACACTTCTCACATACAAAAAACGAAAAGACAATAACCGAATTCCCATGGTTTTTAACCATAATCAATATTCCCACACACTCATCAAAAATTTAAAAAATGATTACAGGAACCTCCAATCAAACAAAAACATCAAAGACATTTTCGATAGGCCACCCATAAATGCAAAGAAACAAACACCCAACCTATCAACTATCCTCACTTCTAACAAATATTTAAATAATACAAACCTATCAGGGAATTTAATATGTGGAAAGCCCCGTTGTTTAATCTGTAAACATCTAATAACAGACAAAACATTCTCTGTACCCAACAAAAAAATAAAATTACACCCACCAAACCTTACTTGTGATAGCAAAGACATCATCTACTATCTCTTCTGCTCAATTTGCCCCAACAGTGGATATATCGGCGAATCCGGTAATAGCTTTAGATTTCGCTTCAATAATCACAAACTAAATATACGACAAAAAAATGTATACTCCCCAATTGCAGCACATTTTAATCAACCCGATCACACTTTAGAAAATTGCAAATGTTTACTAATAGACTCCAATTTTAGTTCTACATACACACGCAGAAAGAAAGAAAAATACTGGATTTTAAAATTAAACACACACAAGCTAGGGTTAAACAGGGACTTAGGTGTGTTGAATCTCTACAAATATTTCAATAGGTAAAAAGAATGTTCTTTCAGATATTCCAAGGAATTTTTTATCTAAAACAAACAGACTTTCTCCACGGAGGTGTCGCGTGTTGATTGGTTGACCGAAAATAAACAAACGGACGTGCCGCATGCTGATTGGTTTATCGACACCACGCGATATAAACAAAAAAATAGATATTCCAAGAGATTTTTTGTCTAAAACAAACAGACTCTCTCCACGGACGTGCCGCGTGTTGATTGGTTTACCGAAAATAAACAAACGGACGTGCCGCATGCTGATTGGTTTATCGACACCACGTGATGTAAACAAAAAAGTATTAGGACGCCATCGTAAAAATACGTTTCCAATTCTAATTTAAAAATCACTTGTTTCTGATGAAGGACCGAGGGCGGTCTGAAATATAAAACACTATAAAAATAAACAAATACTGTTTAAAAAAGTACGTTTTTAAATTCAAAACTTTTTATTAATATTCTTTCCTATACATATTAAGACAGTATACGTGGATGATCATCACTATGTTATTTGGACCTTACTTAAACGGCAAAAAACTCCACGACAGAAGAAAACTGGAAAAAACTCTCTACAGACTAGCACAAATACACTCGGACATTATATTTCTCGGACTCTGCAAAAAAATGGAATTAATACCAAAAGGATTCAGATTTAAATACAACTTCCAACACAGTTTTATTACATCGCATCAACAAAAAGCTCAACAAATATACAACAGGACCTCCACACAATTAAGAAACCTGGCACACAACTCTGCCTACATTAAAAAATCCTTCTACATGAACTTATCCAAAAAAATCCATTATTCTCTCTATCTAACACTTTCCCCTCTCCAATACTCTCAAGTAAAAAAAACACTCAATTTTCTGTACGAAAAAAAGCTGACACAGCACATATTTTTGAAAAACCAAAAACTCAATACACTAATTGCTGAGGACCCCATTCTACAACACATACCTCACCTGAATAACTACCTAATACAACAGATTCCACGAAGATCTCACCATGTACAACACACCCATAACATCTCTGCTGATAATCACATCGCAAACCTATCTAAATATACTCTCACACAAGAAGAAACCTCTTTATTAAATAAAGGATTAACATTCTGCCCCTCACAGCCACTAAACCCTCTAAACCTCTGCTACGATATGGAAAAATACCTTCGTAGACTGAGACTAAAAGAATATTTCTCGAACAACAGATCCACTTCTAACGACAACAGCGACAAACAACCACACTCCAAATTTCCTCTTACGAAAAATAACACCCTATGGACTCCACCAAGCGGACGCAACCAACACTTGGATCAATACGCCAACAAAGCCAGACAACACTTGGACAACTTCTTAAAAAACAGAGGACACCAAACAAAAACACACAACCTATCTAAAGTAGAACACCAAGCCATCTATACACTCAAGAAAAACCGAAACATAATTATCGTACCAGCCGATAAGGGCGGAGCTATAACCATCTTAGACACTAACAACTATATTAAAGAAGCAGAATCACAACTTCAAAACAACAAGTTCTATGCACCCTTACCTCTAGATCCGACTAGTACTTACAAAACAGAATTATCACTTCTCATTCAAAACCTGAATCATAACATAAAAAACAAAATAAAATCCTTCATTCCTGAGAACCCCAAAACAGCAACATTCTACACTATCCCAAAACTACACAAACTCCCCAAAATCATTTCAGACAAACACCCTAATACCTCTTCGTCCAACCCACACCATACTAAACAAGCAAACAATGAAGAAATCTACAAAATTTCAAAAGAACTTAATATCACACCACCTGGCAGACCCATAATATCAGGCATCGGTACCCTCACAGAAATTATATCTGGATACATAGACAATATTCTAAAACCTCTATTACCTGACATACCCAGTTATATTAGAGACACTACTGACTTTCTCAACAAGTTACAAAGCATTAATTTAGTCCCAGGTGATAATATCATAGTAACGATGGATGTTACGTCTCTGTACACGAACATTCCACACGTTGAAGGAGTAGCAGCATGCCATGAGTTCCTCAAAAACAAATTACCTAACAACCAAATCACAGATTTATGCCAGTTAATTAATTTCATTTTAACACACAATAATTTCAAATTCAACAACAAACATTATTTACAGATTAGCGGCACAGCGATGGGCACGAAAATGGCACCTAGTTATGCCAACATCTTTATGCATATTTTAGAAAAAAAGATACTAGACAGTTCACAATGCAAACCATTACACTATTTTAGGTACATTGATGATATTTTTTTAATATGGACTCATGGATTAGAAAAATTAAAAAACTTCTTCACTTTCTGCAACAACTTCCACAATACAATCAAATTCACCATGGAGTACTCATACACATCCGTCCCTTTCTTAGACGTCATGGTAAAATTAAATAAACATACACTTTCCACCAGTCTATACAACAAACCCACAAACCAACATAAATTCCTACACTTTAACAGCTGTCATCCCCTCAAATTAAAAAAATCTATCGTATACAGCTCATTTATTAGAATAAGACGCATTTGCTCAGACCATCCAGATTTTCTAAACAACATTAACAACCTAACAAAACAGTTTCTAAAATGCAAATACCCAATAAAAATAATAAAGGAAGCACTACATAAAACCATCCACATAGACCGCAGCACACTTCTCACATACAAAAAACGAAAAGACAATAACCGAATTCCCATGGTTTTTAACCATAATCAATATTCCCACACACTCATCAAAAATTTAAAAAATGATTACAGGAACCTCCAATCAAACAAAAACATCAAAGACATTTTCGATAGGCCACCCATAAATGCAAAGAAACAAACACCCAACCTATCAACTATCCTCACTTCTAACAAATATTTAAATAATACAAACCTATCAGGGAATTTAATATGTGGAAAGCCCCGTTGTTTAATCTGTAAACATCTAATAACAGACAAAACATTCTCTGTACCCAACAAAAAAATAAAATTACACCCACCAAACCTTACTTGTGATAGCAAAGACATCATCTACTATCTCTTCTGCTCAATTTGCCCCAACAGTGGATATATCGGCGAATCCGGTAATAGCTTTAGATTTCGCTTCAATAATCACAAACTAAATATACGACAAAAAAATGTATACTCCCCAATTGCAGCACATTTTAATCAACCCGATCACACTTTAGAAAATTGCAAATGTTTACTAATAGACTCCAATTTTAGTTCTACATACACACGCAGAAAGAAAGAAAAATACTGGATTTTAAAATTAAACACACACAAGCTAGGGTTAAACAGGGACTTAGGTGTGTTGAATCTCTACAAATATTTCAATAGGTAAAAAGAATGTTCTTTCAGATATTCCAAGGAATTTTTTATCTAAAACAAACAGACTTTCTCCACGGAGGTGTCGCGTGTTGATTGGTTGACCGAAAATAAACAAACGGACGTGCCGCATGCTGATTGGTTTATCGACACCACGCGATATAAACAAAAAAATAGATATTCCAAGAGATTTTTTGTCTAAAACAAACAGACTCTCTCCACGGACGTGCCGCGTGTTGATTGGTTTACCGAAAATAAACAAACGGACGTGCCGCATGCTGATTGGTTTATCGACACCACGTGATGTAAACAAAAAAGTATTAGGACGCCATCGTAAAAATACGTTTCCAATTCTAATTTAAAAATCACTTGTTTCTGATGAAGGACCGAGGGCGGTCTGAAATATAAAACACTATAAAAATAAACAAATACTGTTTAAAAAAGTACGTTTTTAAATTCAAAACTTTTTATTAATATTCTTTCCTATATATATATATATATATATATATATATATATAAAAGTGACGAGGGTGGACGTTGTATTTGCTATATATATATATATATATATATATATATATATATATATTGCCTGGCTAAGATACACACATGAAATATAACCAAATGCGATTTATTTTTACTTCCATCAGTGTTGCAGTGCTTGGATCCCATTGGTGAAGATGTTTTCATGCTGCTGACCAAAAAAAGATCATCTACAGCAGATATGATATTATCACTCATGCGATAGTGGTTCCCAGCCAAACATTTTTTTTGTGTTGGGGTGTAGATGACAGCTAGATGGGGCCAAGTCAGGAGAATAGGGAGAATGATCAGCCAGATAAAAGCCACAGTGACGTATAACAGCCATTGAAATCAATGAGTTTTGTGAAGGAGTACTGTTCTGATGAAACAAGATACATTTCGTCAATCACAGAGTATTGTCTATTGATGATGTTTATCTTTTGAAGAGAGTCAATGAAGGCAATGTCTTTTGCATCCCATGAAATTGAGGCCATCAACTTCCCTACTGATGAAACGACATTGGTCTTGTTTAGAGGAAGTGAGATGAAGGATTTTCGTGTAAAATCCTTTGTAAAATAAAGACGGAAGCTGATGATGGTTCGCCCGAAATAGGCCTACACTTCCGATTCACCATGAAATAACGTGTCTACCTTAATTTTTCCTATATATATTTAAGCTCTCCCTCGTGTGACTCTCATAAAGAAAGAGAGAGAGAGAGAGAGAGAGAGAGAGAGAGAGAGAGACAATAACAATATATATACTTCACTACTTGACGACATAATTATTGCAAAAGAAATATAATAAGGCATATTTAAACAGCAAACAAGTGGCAACAGATTTCATGCCTGGCAGTGAAGAGAATGATCTGATCCGACATTGCTTTACTATTGCCTTTCTCTCCATGAGCGTAACAAGATGGATATATATATATATATATATATATATATATATATATATATATATAATGTATTAGGGCAAGAACTATTTTATCTTTTATGAGGCATATTGACAGAAAATAAACAATTTAATTAAAGTAATTGTATTTGATTTACTCAACAAATGCTTTAAGAAAAAATACTTGTTACAAAAAAAATTAATATTTAGTATAACAGCCTTTCGCTTTGAAATAATAAAATAATTGAGACAATTTACCAATCGTACCAAATATATATATATATATATATATATATATATATATATATATATATATATACCTGTAAATTTGTCTTTGAACACGTCTCGAAAAACCCACCGAGTATAAACGCGGAGGGGAAAAAAACGGAAACAAAAAAAGAAACGAACTAAGCACTTAAACATTAGTCAAAGTACTGTGCAAAAGTATTAGGACAAGAAGTATTTTATCTTTTATGAGACATATTGACAGAAAATAAACAATTTAATTAAAGTAATTGTATTTGATTTACTCAACAAATGCCTTAAGAAAAGAATACCTGTTACAAAATAAATTTAATATTTATTATAATAGCCTTTTGCTTTGGTCACAGCCTCCATTATGTCAGGCATTGACATCACAAGCTTCTTCAATGCATCTAATGGTATCTCTTGCCAAGCAGTTTGTATGTGTTCCCAAAAAGTGTCTTGCAGAGTAACATTAGATTTATCAATTTTTCTATCCAAAATATCCCATTGATGTTCATAAGATTGAGATCATAGCTTTGTGGTGGCCAAATTAAATTCCGAAGCCTTCCTTCCTCTTCCTTTTTAGGTAAATAATCAATATTTATTAGCAATTTACTTGGCTTTTTACTCTGCATTTGAATTTCAGTAAGGTTTTTAAGAAAATCATCCCTGTCCTAATACTTGTGCACACTACCGGTAGTGTGAAAAAGTGTTAGGACAGGTGCGATTTTAAACTTTATTTTTATGCCTCATAAAAGATAAAATAGTTCTTTTCCTAATACTTTTGCACAGTATTATATATATATATACCAACTAAGAACACTGGTACACGCATTTAACTTCATTCAAAAACAACTCATACCGAAACCAAACATCCCTTTCTACATACTTTTGGAAGCTAAAGGATTCAAAACAGAAACCCAAAGTAAAATGGGAAATCCTAGAAAAAACTAGAACTTGCAACTCACTTGACGACATCTGCCCTTTATGTCTAAGTGAAAAACTACACATTCTACAGTACCTCAACAGTAGCGAACTATTAAACCGTAGAGATGAATTAGCAGTACTATGCAAACATCGCAAATATTTCTCGTTAAAATTTTAATAAACAAAAAACCAGCCCACCCATAAGACCCCCCCCCAAAATGCAATAAATACACATAATCAACCCTATTAATAACTAGAACAAAAAACGTAGAAATAAAAGACAACAAACCCCACACCACACCAACAACAAGTCCATCTACCTGTAAATGGTAGAAAAATAAAAGAAACTATCGACACTGCAAAAAACCAAAAAACCATATATCCCAATACAAAATAACCTAAACTAAACTAAAAAGCGACCTGCCCAAAACTAAATAGCCCATACCCTCCTCTAAACCAAATAGCAGCACCTTAAGAACCATAAACGAACGACTAGACCATCCTAAAATCTCACACCACATATATCATTAACAACGACGCCACTACTACTACATCCAGACAAGATAAATAGGAAACCTGTCCTGAACTAAGCCACCTCTCCCAACCCCTAACTCAAAGACTACAATATTGCCAACAGAATCAAAATAAGTTCCCAACCCCACTTTCACTTAAAAAGCATATTCACCACAAATAAACCGTTTTTCACCAGATAATTCTCATTCCAACTTCGTCACCCGATGAGAAGCACCTAAAAAAGGTAGCTTCGAAACGTTAAAATTTTTGTGTAGTGATACTATGAATTTATAAACCATTGTAACAACTATTACAATATATATATATATATATATATATATATATATATATATATATATATATTCACACAAAAATACACAACGGTTTTTATTATAGTTTAGAAGATATTTTCTCATGTCACGCTTGCGTGGGGGGAGAACCTCTGAGGAAACAGTTAATAATTCTCTCGAATGTTTTGCCGTCATTTTTTACAGCAGAAGTACACTCATCAGTAATAATCAATAACATTTTCAGAATGTATTCTTATATATTTTACCTGTTCTGAATTATCTTTATGTAATTCCTAAATGTTGTATCCTTTAAAGAGGAAACAAACAGATAAGGTGGTACTCTGAAAAAACATCAACACGTGCGTAGATGAAAAAAAAAGAGAGTTTTATTGTGTAATAGAATACACTATGGCAAGACAGGAAATTTTAGTGGCAGGCTAGTGATTGCCGAAGCAAGTCACAGGTATCTCCTGTGCTCACTGTATATGGCTACTAATACAGTCAATCTACATAGGCAATAGGGGGTGTGAGACATTCCATTACAGCACTAAAAGATAAAGATAATTTCGCCATAAAATCTATATATGCAAAATTTTCAGGTGATAGGACGTCTGATTGTAAGCTATGCAGATGATATAGTTTTGATAGTAGACCTGAAAAGAAAACTATAAAAAAAACCCCCAGAAATAACCAAGGAAAACGAGAAGAAACGACTAAAGACCAATTGTAAGAAAACAAAATGTATGGCTGTTAGTCCAATATAAAAAATGTAAATTGTAAATACTAAAGTCAAACAAGCACAGAAAAATGAAATATGTAATGAGTATTTTAACGCAGGAGAGAAAGTGCAACAATGAAACCCGAAGGCACATTGGGATAGCCAAAGACTCATCAAAAAATCTAAGCAGAGTATTAAGAAACTGTTGGGGCGCTCTCCACCTTTCCACAGAAATGGACTATTCGAATCACGATATAAAATAGTAGTGATTATACTCCGAAGAAGGATTTCGAGTAAGGAAGTCGAGTGAGCGAGTCAGTCGGGTATTTCCGGTATTGCACCGGAAGTGTTCTACTAGTCAATCTATCACGTCTCTACGACGATACTGTATACTAATTACCTTGTTCTATATTCTACTAATCCTCACCTCTTGTAAATACTTCTCTTTTCCTGTCAATACACCTATTTTTACACTATTACGTTGTTTTGTATTATTTCACGTAATCCTGTTACCCGACGTAACAGAAACAAAAAACAAAGAAGCAAAGAAAAGAGCATTGAACTGTTACGTGATATTAGTCCAGCCATATGACTGTGATTGTAGAACAATCTCTTCAAAGAAGCGACATGAAGTAACAGAAAGAAAGAAAAGAGTACGGAACCGTTATGTGATATCACTTATACTATATGGCAGTGAATGTTGGTCAATCTTTTCAAATTTGAAGAAGTAACTTGATGCAACAGGAAAAACATAGTACCAAACTGTTACGTAATATCAGTTCTATTATATGAAAATGAATGCTGGACAATCTCTTCAGAGATGAAGAAGCAACTTGAAGCAACAGAAACAACATATTACTGAACTGTTAGGTGATATCAGTCCTACTATATGGCAATAAATGCTTGACAATCTCCTCATAGATGAAGAAAAATCTTGAATCAGCAAAAATGTGATTCTACGAAGGGCGATGAAGATACTATGGAGCGAACATGTGAAAATCGACAAAATTTTACAGAAAATGGAAACAAAACGAGAACTTATAATTAACACCGAGACGGTCGAAATTTCTAGGGTACATAATTAGAAAAGAGGGCTTTGAAAATATGATACTCATAGGACAGATTGAACTCAAGAGAGGCAGGAAAACGACACTCACCCTACCGAGCGAACTTGAGAAGATGGATGAAGGAACAAAGAAAAAATATTAAGCAGTACGAAGGGAAGAAAATTGTGGAGAGCTATGAACCCCTAGGTTCTGAAATGGCACGGCACATTAAAAAAAAAAAACCAGGTAGAAACATATAAGACATATAAGTTCTCGCCGTTTTCCAACAGATGACGTCCCCAGAACTGCGTACGGGTAGTTTCCGATGGTAACGCATCTATAAAGAAGTACTATAAGCAAGCGTGAAATACAGTGTATGTCATCGCCAAAGTGTAAAAAACTTTGTTTTTCATAGCGTTAAACATGTCGGATTTCGTGCCAAAGAAAGCATATTTACTTGGAATTTTACTGCACTACTTTATTCAAAAGAAATCTGCAGCTAAAGCACGCAGAATTCTCATTGAGACTTACGGCGACCATGCTCTTTCGGAAACAACATACAGACTCTTCAAAAATAATGATTTTGATGTTAAAGTTAAACAACCTCTGGCGCACCGAAAAAGTTTAAAAACGTAAGATTGTGGGCATTACTTCATAAAGACTCATGTAAGACACAAACTGAACTTGCGGAACTTTTAGAAGTTGATCACACAACAGTTTGGAAACGTTTGAAAACATCAGGAATTATTAAAAAACAATGACATTGGAAGCCGTACGAGTTGAAGCCGAGAGACTTCGAACGGCATCTTATCACATGTGAACAGCTGCTTCAAAGTAAATGTTTTATTCATCGTATCGTGAGCGGCGATGAAAAGTGGATACTCTACGATAACCCTAAGTGTAGAAGATCGTATGGTAAGCCGGCCATGCATCAACATTGGCAGCAAAGCCGAATATGTGTGGTTCGAAGTTTCTCTGCATTTGGTGGAATCATCTGGGTGTAGTTTATTATGAGCTGTTCAAATCGAACAAAAAGAGATATCAATCGACTACAATTGATGCATTTGAGCTGAGCATTGAATAAAAAAAAAATGGCCGCTATACGAGCAGAGACACGACAAAGTCATTTTGCAACCTAACAACCCTGGGCCACATATTGTAAAACGGGTGAAAACTTACTTGGAAACGCTTAAATGGGAAGTCCTACACACCAGCTGCATTTACCAGACATTACCCGGTCCGATTATTACTTGTTTTGACCGATGGCGCACTTTCATTCTTATGAAAATTCCAAAAAAATAAGTCAACTCGTTGTTCGCCTCAAAAGCCTTGTCGTCTTTATGACATGAAATTCAAATACTGTCAGCAAAATGGGGACAAGTAGTGGCTAGCGATGGACAACACTTACGGTGACCTTTTTCTTATTAATTTTTGTAAATCAAACATTACTTTCCTGAAAAATCAGCAAGAACTTATTCAAGGTCCCTATATATATATATATATATATATATATATATATATATATATATATAGGGTGGGGCGGAGCAACTTGCTTATTTGAATTTGGACCGAAACTTCAGAGTACGATTAACCCAGTGCATTGAGCAGAATGGACGCCATCTAACTGATGTCATCTTTAAATTTTGTAAAACATAAAATTTAAATGTTGTAATTGATGCTGCTTAAAGAATTACATGTATATCTGCATTACTTTTGTTTTATTTGTTATTCCATATAAGTAAGTTGCTCTGTCCCACCCTATATATATATCTATATATATATATATATATATATATATATATATATATATATAACAAATTTTAAGGTAGGGATCATCATGGCCGTAGCTGATGCTAAAAAAACACCGTGCACAGAAAAAATTGCCCGGATTTATTAGTTGACAATGTGATGACGTCATCAGTGTCATCCGTTTCCAGAAACTATGATTTTTGCGGATTTTTTCGGCTATTCCAATGGAAATTAGGCAGAGAACGTGAACGAAAGCAGGAAATCGGGTTCGGACCAGTCTTTTCTCCCAAAATTAATAAATGAACAAACAGATTTTTACTGCGTTCATTCGGATGTTGTCTTCGTCTTTCTTTCTTTCTTTCTTTCTTTCTTTCTTTCTTCGTGAATTGTTTAGTTTGATTTCTGACGAAGACATTTTTCATGTTCGGAGTTTCACTATGATTGCACAGATACGGCCATAGGGATCATGATTTAGTGTTTAACGATTAAAATTGAATAAAATAAATATGATCTAAGACGCTTTCCGACCGACATTTCGTCATAAGTAAATCGTCAGCATTACAATTAGGGATAGTTTTAAAATAGGATCTTAAACTTGGAGTGGAAACACAAAGGAAAAATATTAAAATAATGTTATTGCTGTCATCCAGATCGAGCCAATGATTTGTGTTTGAGCTTCTTCTTTCTAAAGAGAATCGGATAATGTGCGATAATCACAACAGCTTCTAAGATATCCAGGAGTGCTTTGTCCGGGCTCTGTGCAAAACGGAAAAGAAACTCTTCTGAATAATTATTTGTACTTTATGTATGTCCGAATTATATTATAATTGCCTACGAATAGGACGAGGAACATACTGGTCAGTTGTCATTTCAAGCTGTTGAATAGTTTTAACTACATTGTCAGCATCGCACTGACATTTAAAGCAATATATAAAATTGGTTTTGCTTGGGGTTGGTAAGCGAAATGTTTTTTCGGATAGAGGGGAACGCACAATATGAACCCTTGGGCCAACCTGTGTGGTGGGAGCTCTATGACAATCATTGAGAGAAACAAAATGTAAATGGTTGATAATTCCTGGAGCTTAGACTCTTTGGACGTTGGTATGAAAGACTAAAAAGCAATAGTTGCTTCCAGTTAAAGCGAAACCGTAGACTGAAAGAAAAATGAATGGATGTAAGTCAAATTTTGATTTCCTGGTATCAATATCAAATAAGTTTTTTTCGTCGTAAACTGAATTTTGAAGGCTAAATAAGTTCCTCTGAGTAAATGGTATCATGACTGAGACTAAGAACTACAATTATACCTACTTAGAGCCAAACCCGAAGCAAATACTGAAATAAAAGAGCTGAAAAAATACAGACATCCAGGCAGATAAACAGACACACACACACAAACATCTTGCCTTATATATATATATATATATATATATATATATATATATATATTATTGATTTTCTGCACGATTTTAAGAACTGCAACCTTGAAACTTCTGAATACCGTTTCTTATGTCTTTGTCTATTGATTAAAATCGGACCACTCCTTCTATAACCCGATTTTATTGATTATCGATTTCCGATATTTATCGGGGGTACCTCGACACAAAAACTAGCTAATAACACTCGCAGACGCTTATAGTACAACTGTGTAAATTTTCAAGAAAATTGGTTCAGCGGTTTCGGAGTCTATAGGTAAGGGATACACACACACACAGACACACACACACAGACAAAGTTACATTTATAAATAAGTTTAGATATATTTATTTTATTGGCTCTTCATCAAAACTGGTGTTAAAATATTTAAAAACGTGCTATACAGCTGAAGCTAAAAAACATTTGAACAATACGCATGGCTTGAAAAACATTATAATACTCAGTAAGCCATACAGATTAGATGGCTTACGGCCTGTCACATTGAGTACACCGGTTCTCACTCGATCACCGAAGTTAAGCAACGTTGAGCCTGGTCAGTACTTAGATGGGTGACCGCTTGAGAATACCAGGTGCTGTAGGCGTATAGTGACGGATGTGCGTTGTGGTGCAGTGGATATCGGCCCGGAAAGAGAAATCGGTGAGCCGAGTTCGAATTCCAAATGAATACCCTGCATTCACTTAAGCACTGGTACCCTTGGGAAAGGTATTAATCCGTCCATTCCCTCTAGTTATTGGTTAAATACCAGGATAGGACGAGGGGACCCTACCCTTAAAAAAACAAATCCCAATGAAAATATTACCAACCAGACTGTGTTTGAATGAAAAATAATTGTGACTTAAAATAAAAAAAAATGTTTCTGGCCTTAAATGACCCTTTAGATGTTGATAGACCGTTAAACAGGGGGGAAAAAACACAGATTAGATGGCACAATATGAAGTTTTTAATAATCAAACATTTGAAACATTTCTTTTCAGAGAATTGCTTTATCATTGGGCTTGAGTGGACTTCAAGAATAGGATGTCATTTTCAATGCACACGAGAGAAAGCCCGTTCAAACCAATGCTTTCCAATTGTGCTATGATGCAGATTATTTTAATAAGTTTCAGTCTTGAAAAAGAACGTTCTTTTGTACAGTTGGTCACCCTCATGCACATGAACACTCTAGGTGAAATTTCAACTTTGGGAAATACAAATTTCAAATTGTCCGAAATTCTGTACAGTGTAAGAAATCTCACAATTTTAATCAAAAGGCTTGTACTGCTTAATATGCTCACTTTCATTTAAAAGGTCATCATAATTCAGGTCTCTGTCGTACATATTAACCAGATGTTCACACTTTTTCTTTAGTCCATCAGAAGCAATGATTTTAAATTCACTGAAGAAAGAAAACAGATGATCAATCTGTGAATAAGCCTCTGCGCGCTTGCCAGTTCGGAGATTAGAGTGTCCAGAATTGGGAGAAAAGTTTCCATTTTGATTTTTTCGGTTTTATTGAGAAGTATCTTTTCTGTTCATCCATCATATCTGTTAATATACATGCGTTCTCGTTTTTACCACCACTGTAATGTATATATATATAATACGTATAATATATATATATATATATATATATATATATATATATATATATATATATATATATATAAACATGTTACGGAAATTAACGAAATTTAACGAAACTTGGTTATAAGCAACAGACAATTTGTAATGAATTATTTTGAACATTATTTTTACCGATACTCGTATTTAAGTAGATATTCTGTTTTTAATTAAACAGTATTTTATATTTATATCTACCGGCCTTATTATTTCACGATAAATTTTTATATATATATAGTATATTGTAACAAAGTTATAGAACTCGTAGGTATTTTTACCTGCTGTTCATGCATTTACTTTTATAAAGAGTGCTCGATACAAATGTAGAGCGTTATACTGTAATGGTTGTTACAATGGTTTATAAATTCATAGTATCACTACACAAACATTTTCGTGTTTAGAAGCTGCTATGGGCGCTTCTAACCGGGTGATAAGTTGAAACAACTTTTGATAGCTGAAAAACTCTGTCACTGATCTTACTGGCATCCATGCCATGAACTTTGCTATTACTCAATCTATCACGCTTCCCTTATTACCTCTACAGGACATGCTTCTCTGCTAGATCTCTGCTTCACTTCTACCTCGACTCCTGCCAAGCCATACAGCTTTGCTTTCTTGGAAACTGATCATGCTGTCATTTTCATTAATATCTATTTTCGATCCCGCTCCCCCCCCCCCCCAGGAACCTCCTACCAACAGAATTTCTTACTGCTACTAAAGTACAGAATGGGATTCGTTCTGCGATTTTCTGTGTGACGTCCCATCTGAAAAAGTGTTTAACCTCCCCGTTGAGGACTGCGGCTCCGAGATCTCTTCTTGGTTGAAAGCTGGCATTGATGCTTTCATCCCGGCCAAGAAGTTTTGTTTTAAACCTCATTTGTCTCATTGATTCTCTCCTGTCTGCTCGGCCGCCATTGGCCATAGGAATCATTTCTTCCGGCTATATCAGAGACACACGTCTGACCATAATAGACGCCTGTTTGCCTGTGCTAGTAATGAGTGTAAGCGGATCCTAACTGATGCTAAGCTGTAGTTTTCTGATTGAATGAAGCAGCGTATAGAAGCTAGCAAGTTTGGCTCCAATGACTACTGACGACTCTGCAAAATGTGTTGAATAATAGTAAACCCTTCATCCCTCCTTTAATCAATAAATTTGAGGTCATCACTGCCACAGCGGACAAGGCCGAGTGCTTTTCTCACAAATTCTCCTCCAACTTCACATTTGACTCGTCCGGAGTATTCACACCCCACTTCCTTTCAAGAACTGAAGCGTAACTGAGGGACGGTTCCCCACTCTCTGGTTTCTAATATAATTTCAAAGCTTGACCACCATAAGGCGAGCGGAGATGATGGAATCCCGGTCATTGTTTTCAAGAAATGTGCCCCTGAACACTTCTCTGTCCGCTCCAAACGCTATAATTATTGCCTCTCTACTTTCTGTTTTCCTTCCTGTTGAAAGTTCTCTTTTGTGGTATCTGTATTTAAGAACACCGAAGAATCCTCGGACCCCTCTATTTATCACCATATCTACCTCTTACCGATATTTGGCAAAGTGTTCGAGGCTATTATCTCACCGACCATAATCTATTCTCTGACAGACAGAACGACTTCCGCTTCACCAAGTCTACTGCTGATATGCTAACGACCATTACCCAGTATATATACCGAGCTCTCCATTAGAATGGCGAAGCTCGAGCTGTTTCCCTGGATATGTTCAAAACATGAAATAGGGTCTGGCATTCTGGATGCTTGTTTGATTTGGTTTGATCCAATCGCTCCTATCAAACCGCGTAATGAAGCTCAATTTGAACGGGCATGCCTCCAGATCTTATTGCAAGTACGCGGGTGTCCGCCAAGGCTCTATCCTGGGTGGGGGGGATTTTAAATTTTCATGTTTCCAAAACGAATCTGCTATCCGTTAACTACCACAGACACTCCCTCTTGCCCCCACTAACTGCATGGATCAAGCCAGTCTCCTTGAAAGCAATATACTGCGCCTCCTTGGCCTAACTCTCTCAGCCGAGCTCAAGTGGAACGACTACATTGAATCAATAGCTAAATCTACAGCTAGGAAATGTGGGTCACTGTGTCAGGCCAGGAAGTTTTACTTGCCTAAATCCTTTTACACATATACAAATCAACCATCCGTCCATGCATTGAATACTGTTGTCATATCTGGTCGGTCGCCCTTGCTAATCATCCCTGAGTTCTGGACAGGATCCAGAAGTGAATCTGCAATGTAATCGATCCTGACCTAGCAGCTCGATTCCAACCACTTTCTCACCGACGTGATGTAGCTTTTCTCTGTCTCTTCTACAAATATTTTCATGGTTTCTGCTCCGACAAGCTTAGCTAATTAGCAGGGATTACATCTGACGCAACCGCCGAGACATTATACATCAACCCCATCTGAGCAGGGAAATAAAAGCAGAAAACCCAGAAAGAATCCAACCCTCAACGGACGAAACTGAAGAAATTACTCATCAATCAATCAGTCCCCCGAGACACGTAAGGTAGTCACCCAGACCGGGACAAGTACTGAGAGGCTCACAAGACTAAAGATTTAATATGAACAACAGTCAGAACTTAAGAAGCGGGGAATCTAAACTTATTTATAAATGGAACTTTGTCTCTGTGTGTATGTGTGTGTGTGTATCCGTTACCTACAGACTCCGAAACGGCTGAACCGATTTTCTTGAAAATTTACACAGTTGTACTATAAGCGTCTGCGAGTGTTCTTAGCTAGGTTTTGTGTTGAGGTACCTCCGATAAATATCGAAAATCGATAATCGAAAAAATCGGGTTATAGAAGGAGTGGTCCGATTTTAATCAAATTTGATACACTCATAGTCAAAGACATAAGAAACGATATTCAGAAGTTTCAATGTTGCAGTTCTTACAATAGTGCAGAAAACTGATAATATATATATATATATATATATATATATATATATATATTGTGTGTATTTTGGCAGCATTTTTTCATTAATACAGGTTTCATTGAATAATATAGACAAGTTCTCGCTATTTATTTTGTGTAAGATCCGTTCGTATGATCTGATTAGCTTGATAGTGTTGTCATGGAAAGACGACAAGAAATTGCAATAATTGTTGATTTTTTTATCAGGTCTGAGCTTTCGGCTTACATAAGCCATTATCAAAGGATGAACATTTAATGTTCAGTGAACATAGAACATTTAAATTATTATTAACGAAATGGAGTTATACAGAGAAAATTAGACAGGTCCATTTTTGTGTCGCACATGGTTGTAGGTCGAGAAGGAATGGTGGTAGTGGGTTTTTTGTTCAATTGAGTGTATAGTGGCATGAGGGATTGGTCTGGGAACTGCTGCTACTATGGTGTAGGGGGTAAGTATAATAACTATGACCTCTCCCGTCGATTATAGGCATTGAAGTATGTCAGTGGAGGTGTCGAAATTTATTTTATCTAGGTTTAAACTGTTTGATGTTGATAGGTTCTAGAATTTTAAGTTTTCGTATATTATTTTCTTGTCTAAGTATATATATATATATATATATATATATATATATATATATATATATATATAAGGCAAAATGATGGTGTGTGACTCTTTATCTGTCTGTATGTCCTCTATACAAATCCACAGTTTTTATCCGATTCTCACCAAACTTCACAAATATTCTTTAGGCTGAGTCTGAGCTCAGGACCATGGATTAGTTTTAAAGCTTTCATTACACCCGAGCAACGCCGGGCTATACTGCTAGTGTTATTCTATCTATCTATCTATCTATCTATCTAATCTTTACTGCCATATACAGGGTGGACCATAAGTTGCGCACCAAAGCATTTAAAATAATTCTGATTATAATAAACGTTATTTTATTAAAACCAAGCTTAACTAATGAACTGAGAAACACGTTGTACACGCTGGTACAATCACAAATGCTCAAAATGCTCGCCACTGATTTTACATTGTTTCACATCACTTCACGTAATTCTTTGATGCGCGACTTATGGCCCACTCTGTATATGAGAATTGATATTATATAGCAGTTCGGCACTCTCTTCTGAATTTCTAACGAATTTTTATAGCTTCCTAGTAATTGTTTTAGCTTTTGGAATGCACCCTTGGCTATTCTAATATTTCATATTCTAATATGAAATTCTTCGTATTTCAGTGTCACATTTTCATTCATCTACTAAGCATTTCCAAAATATCGAAATTTCTTTATTTGCTTGATTTTGATATCTTCAATTTGTAGTTCACGTGTTCTGTTGTTTCTCTTGCTAACAGCCATACAATTGAGGATTAGTCTTTTTTTCCCGCTTTCCTTTACTGTATTTTTTTTTTTAATCATTTCACCCCGAGCAAGGCGGAAACGCCACTGATGTGCAGGGGGTTACATAAATGTAAAAAGATTAATTAGAAAAGAGTGAGGAGTACAAGCTAGTTAGAAAGGAACAATAGAAAGCTGAGAAAGAAGGTGCGATGACAGATACATAGGAGGAGAGAAAGGGAAGGTTATACAGGGGAGGGGAGAGAGCTAGAGGCCAGTGGTTAGTAGATGAGTATTAACTTTGCATTTAAATTTCTGGAGGTTGTAGCCGTCAGGAAAGCAAGAATACGGGAGTGAGTTCCACAGGCGGGAAGTGCGAGAGAGGAAGCTGCAGGAGTAGAATTGTCGTCTGCATTTGGCTAACCTGACTGTGAATGGGTGGGACCCAGTTGCCAGTCTGGTTGCACGGGTAAACACCTGTTGAGGAGGCATCAGTGACTTAAGCTCATCCGAGCAGAAGCCATGAAAATATTTATAGAAGAGACAGAGGGAGGCCACATTTCGACGATGGGAAAGTGGCTGCAGTCGAGTCGCCAGATCAGTACCTATCACATTACAGACTCTCCTTTGGAGCTTGTCAAGAACACTGAGGAGAACGGCAGGGGCACCTGACCATAAATGGCAGCAGTACTCCATGCACGGACGGATGGTTGACTTGTATATATGCAGGATGGATTCAGGTGGAAAAAACATCCTGGATCGACATAGTGACCCAACCTTCTTAGCAGTAGATTTTGCTATGGATTCTATTGTCTCAGAGTTGAAATAGTTTTATTTCTGTGTCTGTCATCAACACAGCATCATTTGCGTCTTTTATGTTTTTTAAGATTGTGCCCACTAATGATAAGCCCTCGTATTTGTTTTTGTTCTCTTAAGATCAGATCTTGTATAGATTAAATTAGGTTCCTCATTTACATCACAAAAATCCAGTATAGTATGATTTAAAAAGGTTCAAAACTTAATAAAACGAACTTTTTCTATCAAAATGTTAATAATATTATTAAGAGGAAAGATTAAAGTAATTTTTATTTATTTTATAAAATTTTTTAATCACTTTTTATTCCGATCAATATAATTTCGGTTTAAAATACGCCAGGGTATTTTGCTTACTGAAATTAGTAAATTTCATCTGTTGGCTTTCAATTAAAGCTAATTTTAAAGCTTGAAGATAACTTATTTATTATTAAAATTTAAATTTAAATTTAGGTATAGAAAAATGACTGGAGGTACTAAATTAAATATATATTGTCTTACGCACATTTCTATTTCTGTGTACATATAATTCATTTTCTATCCGTTTATTGGCGTTTTGCTTCTAATATATCTTCTAAATTATTCTTTTCCAAACAAATCAATTTTCCTAGCTACTTCGAATCGATATCTGTATCATACTTTATCCAATGCATTTCCGTAATCTGCGAAAAGCCGAAAAGCAGATATACGCTCTTCTGAATTTGTATTGCTCACTCCGATATAATTCTGATGATAAATATTGCATTTCTTGTTCCGGTGTCTTTAACAAAACCACACCGTTTTTGTCCTATTTTCTTTTTAATTCTGTTTCACGTGTTATTCATCAAAATTCGGATTTTTTGGCTTAGTTATATGGCTCACTTAGTTGATTGTACGACGCAGCTCACATTATTTTGGACCTGGATTCGTAGGTAGCGCTACGAAAATAGATATTCTAAGGCAGTGATTCTCAACCCCCCTTTTTTTGGCCATATCTCACCTAAGTAAGTATAAAGTATTGATCCCCCACTACACTGGGACATATAATTCTTAATATTCAAAAGGTGTATTTCGATTCATGTGGAGGAAGGCTAAAAGGACATTCAGCCAGTTAAGTGCCATACGTGAAACACGCTTGGGCGATCATGTCTCGAAAGAGACATGACTGACTGGACAGAAGATTATCCCGCAGTAGGTTGCCATTGCTTTCTGCGGTAGACTGGTTGCCAGCCAAGGCTATAGAACCCAATCTGTCCTGTTATTTAACCCATAACTGGAAGGAAGAGACGGATTAAAACCTTTCCCAAGGGTATTTGCGCGTAACTGAATGCAATGAATTCAACTGGAATTCGAACTCAGCTCCCCGATTTCTCGTTCCGAGCCAATATCCACTGCATCACAACGCACATCTAGGACATTAGCTTGTTCTAAAAAGGCTTCCGAAATATGGCATCCACGAAAGAGAAAAATAAAAGAACGAAAGGACAATTAAAGTACTGAGGAAGAAGTTACTAAGAAAAAAATTAACTCATTAATTTAAATATAAAAGCCATTTGATGGGTATGACGATTGTGTTAATATATATATATATATATATATATATTTCTGAAATTAGTAAACAAGCGTTTCCATACCAATAATATACTACATAAAATCTTTTATAGAACTACTCTTAAAATTAGTTATTCCTGCACACACAACATGGACAATATTATTAATTCCCACAAAAGACAAATTTTAAAGAACTTAGTTAGAGTTAATGCTAAAACTGGTATTTTATCATCTTGCAATTGTAGATCAATCAACAATTGTTCAGTGGAAGGCAAATGTAGGTCTAATCCAGTCATCTACCAAGCCAATACCCCCCAGAAATAACAAAAAGAATTATCAAGTTTACATTAGAATTTCGGCGGGAGTATTCTAACAACGTTATTACTCTTATAAACATTCCTTTTCCAATCCCAATCTAAAATCCCAGACGTTCCTTTCCCAAAGATTTTGGAAAATGAAAAAAGAGGGACTCAAATCCATGGTTAGTTGGAGACTAATAAGTTTGGTCCGCACCCCTAATAACATTTATGATAGATGCAATCTATGTTTAGTCGAAAGAATGAAAACAATAAAATACCCTAAGCAAAATCGGCTTTTAAACTTATTAATAGAATTTATAAGCAAATATTGTCATAAATCCAATTTTTTAAATTTTAAATTTAGGTATTAACCCACTAAATATAATCCAAATTCCGTTTGATAGTTGTTTCCTTTTTCTTTCTTATTTACTGTATAACTAATTACAAAAATTCTTTAACCCTTACTTTTACTATTCTAATCATTTGATATTAGCCGGCATATTAAATTTCAAATTTAATTAATCTATAATTTATTTCCCTTCATGTATTACCCAAGTGAAAATTAGCGTATTTTGTATAGTATACTGTTGTCATAATTTTAATTAACTTAATTTTATAATTTAATTTATTGCGTAATATTTTTAATTATTCTAAATTACCTTAGGGGTTTTTCCCCTCTAATCAGCAATATAACGTAAGATTATATATATATATATATATATATATATATATATATATATATATATATATATATATATGTATAATTTTTTTTATGTATACAATAAATACATTTCTATTACTTGTCCAATTAGAAATTTATTTAATCATTTTTGGTGTTGAAGTAATCTTTAATTTATTTCTAATTTATTTTACATTTATCAAAATTAAATTTTTCTATAATAGTTGTTTTTCTTTTATTTAGGTATATTATTTACTTATATTATAAATTCAATACCGGTCTCTCCCTTTTTATTCCTAGGGTAAATGTTAACGTAAATTATTTTGATCTCAACAATAGTCCGACCCTGTTTTAGTCTGAAAAGGGAAAAAAAATGTCAAAGCCGGGCAAAGATCGTCATTTATCCTTTCTATAATTGTATCTATTTAGTACCCCCTAACCTCCTTACCAGCATTCCCTTCTGTCTGCCAATCTGGTATGCTTTTCCTTCTTCTTTTTCCTTTTACCCCTTCACTTCTTTCTTCCTTCTCTTTTTTCTTCCTTCCTCCTTTCCTTTCGGGCTTCCTTTCCCTTTTCTTGGCTACGCTTTTCCATTTCCATTTGTTTTTCGCTACGCTTACTTTCGTTGTATTTAACCCCCCCCACCACACACACAAACAAAGAGTTGTATTTTCCATAATATTTAAGATCGCTGATTAAGCAAATTCCGTTTGCTGAAATGGCCATACGGTCTCGGGAAGATTTAATTCATATATATATAGTCATCCGCAGACAGATCTGTTTCGCTGTATCATAGCTCATCAGTACGGTTAGACTCCGATTGCTTTTAACCCAGGATTGAAACCCGACCGAATTGGCGTCAGTCGGCGATTCTACCTCTGGGCTATGGGCGCTCGGCAGAAGAAGGCAGACTTTTTAGCGGATACATTATCATTATACAAGCCTAATAGCCAGAGTGCTCTAATTCATTACGGAATAAGCGATATATATATATATATATATATATATATATATATATATATATATATATATATAAATCGACCGGCCATAATTATTAGGCCACCCCTGTGTTTTAAAAAAATTATGTATTTCATACTATTTTTTAGTATTTATGTATTTATTTCGGTAGAAGAAGGCAGACTTTTTTTGGTGTGTATATTATCATTATAGATAGATAGATAGATAGATAGATAGATAGATAGATAGATAGATAGATAGATATTTCTTTTATGTTACGCTCAGGGCTTTGAACATTTTTTCTGATGTCTTAATGTAAGATACTCAATATTAAGTACATCAATATATATGTTGCTGTCATTTTAGACTGCATACCGATATAAATATTTTGTCGTCATTTTTAAAGGCACGGGCCTATTCGTTAGTAAAATACGAAATAAATTATTTCCAACTCGAAAACGAATAAAAAGCACCAAATACGCCTTAATGTAAAAACATCCTGGTTTAAAGTATTAATAGATATGATTTACTGTGTTACATTAAAGGATAAACTCCGCCCATAAGTTGAACTTGAAACGCAAAATTGATAATCCTTTTAAATTCAAAATATGTAACGGAAGCCAACTAGAACGCTTGCACTTATTTAATATCAAGTAATGTGACACATATCACTTTACTTGATAGTAAATAAGACACATACAAATGAACTGCAAGAGATCCGAATGCATGGTCGTCAGCAAAAAGGGCAGGCCAAAATGCCAAATACAGGTGGGGGATACTAAAATCAAGCAGGTACAAAACTTTAAATACAGTATAACCTGGATATAAGAGATATCGATATAAGAGAAACTCGGATAAAAGAGAGATATTTTCTGATCCCAAATTAGAGCCTGTGGTAATGTATATAAAATAGACCAAACCCGGATATAAGATATATATATATATATATATATGCCAAATACAGGTCGGGGATACAAGAATCAACCAGATACAAAAATTTAAATACCTGAGAAGCGTTATAACAGAAGACGGAAAGTGCGACACAGAGATTCGAAGGCGAATTGGCATGGCGAAGGAAGCATTCCAAAAGTTGAGTAAAGTATTAAGAAACAGGACAATTTCGCTAGACACAAAGAAGAGAGTACTGGATTGTTATGTAATGTCAGTTCTTCAATATGGCAATGAATGCTGGACAATATCATCGAAGATGAAGAAAACATTTGAAGCAACTGAAATATGGTTCTACAGAAGGATGCTGTAAATATTATCGATCTAGCATGTGAGCAATGATGAGGTTTTGGAAAGGATGGAAACGAAAAGGAAATTAATACAGAGCATCAGGAAGAGACAGCTAAAGTTCCTGGGACATGTAATGAAGAAGGAGGGCTTGGAGAACCTGATGCTGACAGGCCAGATAGAGGGGAAAAAGAGATAGGGGAAAGCAGAGGTCAAGATATTTGAAGGACCTGATCAGGTGGATAACGGATCGAGGGTTGCGTGGTGTAACAGGGGAAAGCGTGCTAAAAGCCACCTGGGATATGGAGATGTGGAAAGCCATGATCGCCTACATCCTGAAAGGACAGATCACATAGAAGAAGATGGATGTACGTTGTGGTGCAGTGGATATCGACTTGGAACGAGAAATCCGAGAGCCAAGTTCGAATTCCTTTTGAATTCCTTGCATTCACTAACGCGTAAATAACCTTACGAAAGGTATTAATCCGTTTCTTCTCTCCAGTTATGGGTTAAATAACGGGACATATTGAGTTCTATAGCCTTGGCAGACAACCAGTCTACCGCAGAAAGTAATGGCAACCTACTGCGAGATAATCTTCTGCCCGGTCAGTCATGTCTTCTTCGAGACATGATCGCCGAAGCATATATCACGTATGGCACTTAACTGAATGCGACACATATAACCTCACCCTCTCTCAAGTAGCTGTGTATATATATATATAAAAATGTTCTAATATAGTGTATTGTATTTTATAAATATGTGTTGTGTTATGCATATTTAAATTTATTTAATAATATTGTTATAATTAATTATAAGTGTTTATTATTTTTATCACAAATAATAGTTGGAATCTAATTAGTAAGTGTTTGTATATATATATATATATATATATATATATATATATATATATATATATATATATAATCATATCACTCCGAGCAAGGCGGTAAAGCCACTGATATGCAGTGGGCTACGTAAGAGTGAAAAGATTGGAAAAGGTAAAGCCGGAAACCACATCCTAAACAGGGAACAAGGGATGAGTCTCTTCACCTGTTCAATAGACAAGGGTGGAGTGTGAACCGGGCGATAGTTTAGTTTATCTACTCCAATTAAAGAAAAAAGAAAAGAAAAAGAAAAAAGAAAATAATGAAAAGATTGGAAAAGAGAAAGCCGGAAACCAGATCCTAAACAGGGAACAAAAGATGAGCCTCTTCACCTGTTCAATAGACGAGGGTGGAGTGTGAACCGGGCGATAGTTTAGTCTATCTACTCCAATTAAAGAAAAAAGAAAAGAAAAAAGAAAAAAAGAAAAAAGTGAAAAGATTGGAAAAGAGAAAGCCGGAAACCACATCCTAAACAGGGAACAAGGGATGAGTCTCTTCACCTGTTCAATAGACAGGGGTGGTGTGTGAACCGGGTGATAGTTTAGTTTATCTACTCCAATTGAAGAAAAAAAAAAAAAGAAAAAGTAAAAAAGAAAAGAGTGAAAAGATTGGAAAAGAGAAAGCCGGAAACCACATCCTAAACAGCAGAAAAGAGAATTATAAGAACAAAAGAAAAATTAAATAAAATTTAAATGCTTTACCTTGTCAGTCATTTTTAATGAAAGGTTAACATCAATAAAAAATATGTATAAAAAATGAATACTTAATTTGTCTAATTTTAATAAAATTTGGCACTACACCCGGCAGGATTTCTAGGTAAATTATGCTGCTAAATTTGTTGATACAGTAAGTAGCGTTTTTAGGGGTATCTCGGGAACAGACATACATACAAGTTTATATATACATATATGTGGTTAAATAAAATAAAGACAAGAGGAAAACTGTATTTTAAATCGCCTACGCGTTTCGTCCTGTGATGGACTTTTTCAAGGCAAAAAGGCGAAATGAGCTTTATTCTAAATGATGTATCTATAAACAAACAGTGTTGGCAACCACAAAAACGCTCACAAATCATTTCAAAAGATTAACACAATATTCTAGTTTTTAGAATTTCTTCATGTGTAGTGCAAAGTCACGAGATATTAAATGAAGGGAATTCAGCCGTTGTCTTTGAAAACTGTTTATTTCGTGTGTTAGTCTGTTTAGAATTCCTTCATGTGTCGTGCAAAGTCACTGGATGTTAAAATGAAGGGAATTCAACCGTTTTCTTTGAAATTTTTATTATTATGTTAGTCTGTTTTAGTATAATTTCCATAAGTAAATTTCTATAATTTCCATAAGTTGTGGTTGCCGACACTGTTTGTTTATAGATGCGTAATTTAGAATAAAGCTCATTTCGTCTTTTTGCCTTGATAAAGTCCATCACAGGACGAAACGCGTAGGCGATTTAAAATACAGTTTTCCTCTTTTCTTTATTTTATTTATTCATTCTGTACTTAATCTCAGATTATAACTGAGTATATTTTTACACACACACACACACACACACACACACACACACACACACACACACACACACACACACATATATATATATATATATATAGCCGAGTGAGTATAGAATGAGGAGAGAAAAAATTTCTTTTTCCCGTCCAAAACATTAAAAATATTAATTTAAAACAGTGCTCGATATATGATGTATAGAGCTGTGAATGTTTATTATAAATTATGTTTTAGAACATGTACATAATTTTTTCTATATATGTCCTCTTCTCTACAATCATATGGCTGTTTCGGTGTTTGGACACAAACACATCATTGGGAGCTCCCGGTGATGTGTTTGAGTCCAAACACCGAAACCACCATATGATTGTAGAGAAGAGGACATATATAGAAAAGATTATGTACATGCTCTAAAACATAATATATATATATATATATATATATATCTTTATTTAGGTTTTATCTGAATTTACAGATAAATAAAGAAATATCCGGTCTGTAAATTGAATTGGTTTGCACTGAACTCTCTTTTGGATCAGTTTTTAATATTTCAACGATATCACTAGGATCCTCCTGGATTATTTACCAACCTTATACCGGATTTTACCAATCCTTCCCGAAATCTTACCAATCCTTCCCGGAATTTTACCGCCTATATATATATATTATATATATATATATATATATATATATATATATATATATATAAGATGTTTTAAATGAGGAAGAAATGGTTTCTTTAATTAATTTCCCACTAAACATTAGGATCACTTCATCGGAGGGTACCTGTTTTCTTCTATAAACGTGGCTCGTCTATTTCAAACACGAGTATCCATCAAAATAACGTTTGAAGCAATAAAAAATTCATGTATTAGTGTGTAGCTATCTAACTCCGCTCATGCCTACGTCACAAGATGAGGATAGATGACAGTAGGAAAATCTTATTACGTCAATTTTATGAAACGATTTTTTGCACCGAAAAATGAACAGAGGGAAGAACTTGTTGCCTTGGATCGACCACCGCCCTATGATATCGGTTAGATGTACATAAATGCTTCGATCGTTATAATGGTTTTCCTCTACTCATACTTTTAAAAGGGTCATATTTTTATAGGTTAAAATATAGGTTTTTGTAAAGCCGAAATTCATTTTGAGTTTTAAGAGCAGTTTTGTTTTTGTTTTTTTTTGTTTTTTGCGAGGCAATAATAAAATAAAGTGGGGTCGTCTCACCTCTGTATCGAGGTCATGGCTTGTGCAACAGATGAATACATAATTATCTAGGACCAAAAACACCGATATTTCCCAGATCTTGCTCCTTGCGAAATTTTTCTCTTCTTTTCCAAATATCAAATCCAACTAGAGAAGAAGAAGATTTCAAAACGTGGAGACAACACAAGACAAGGCAACGAGCAGGCTGCTCGCTAACACCCCCAAAAAGGACTTCCACAAATGCTTATCTCAATAGAAACGATTCTTGATAACGAGTGTGGTTTCAAAAGCGGGCTGATTAGAAAGAAATTAAATGTTGAAATTATGTTATCGTTTTGTTTTTACTCCCTTAATTTTTTATCATATTTTTGCTTAAGTGTAATAGCTCGTAAGTGGATGTAACGAACTCGACTGGAATTGAAAACCAGCTCATTTTTCATTCTAAGATGTTATTCATTACACCACCACTACATTGAGCCTTAGACAAAAATAAGAATAGATATATAAGATAGATATGAAAAGAAAGAAAGAAAGAAAGAAAGAAAGAAAAAAAGAGAAGGAGAAAGGAAACAAAGATAGTTAATGAACAGGGTGTAGAAAGAAAAAAAGAAAGAAAGATTTGAACAGGGCGGAGAAAGAAAGAAATGAGTAGATAGATAGATAGATAGATAGATAGATAGATAGATAGATAGATAGATAGATAGATAGATAGATATGAATAGGGCGGGGAAGGAAAGAAAGAAACACAAGATGAAAGGAAAGAAAGATAAATAGATAATGAACAGGGTGTGGAAAGAAAAAAGAAAGAAAGAGTTGAACAGGGAGGAGAAAGAAAGATATGAGTAGATAGATAGATAGATAGATAGATAGATAGATAGATAGATAGATAGATAAGAATAATCTGGGATAAGGTAATTATCTAAGCATAGATTAGATGTGGCACGAGGCCGAAAGTATGGGACACACAGTAAGGATCGAACTCACTACATTTGTTTCATTAAAAGAATTTCCAAATTAATGTATTTTTCACCAGAAATACTAAATTTTCCATTGTAAACTCTATTAACGATTTGCTTACCCACTAACTAAAATCAAAACAAGATTTTTATCATAATTTCGAACATGTTAGAAAGGATTAAAATTTTTTTAGAAATTATTAAAAATACTTTGATATTTCCTCTTAAAATAACGTAAACATTTTGATAAAAAAGATGTTTAGATTTAGTGGAGATACCTAAAGATAGATAGATAGATAGATAGATAGATAGATAGATAGATAGATAGATAGATAGATAGATAGATAGATAGATATGATAGATAGATAGATAGATAGATAGATAGATAGATATGATATGAAAAGGATTAGATAGATAGATAGATAGATAGATAGATAGATAGATAGATAGATATGAACAGACTGAAATAGATAGATAGATAGATAGATAGATAGATAGATAGATAGATAGATAGATAGATAGATAGATATGAAAAGGATTAGATAGATAGATAGATAGATAGATAGATAGATAGATAGATAGATAGATAGATATGAACTGACTGAAATAGATAGATAGATAGATAGATAGATAGATAGATAGATAGATAGATAGAATAGATAGATAGATAGATAGATAGATAGATAGATAGATAGATAGATAGATAGATAGATAGATATGAATAGACCAGATTAGATAGATAGATAGATAGATAGATAGATAGATAGATAGATAGATAGATAGATAGATAGATAGATAAGAATAATGTAGGATAAGTGGATAGAAATACACTACATTAAATTTACTTTAGCAGAGTAAGGAATAATGCCTAATTATGAATTTTAATGAGTTTTAGTAAGATACCTCCACTCATTTTTCATAACTAACTTTGAAATTGAATGTTTAAAAATAAAAATGTTTTTTTAATTTTTTTTTTTTTAGTCTTAATTGAAATGATTAAATTTACTATTTCCAGTAAGCAAAACACTCTAGTGTATTTTAGACAGAAATTATATTGATTGGAATCTAAAATTTCTATTTTTTAATCTTTCAATTTTTCAGTTATTTTTAAGCGTTCGAAACATTTGTAAACAAAAGATAATTCTCGGTTTTAAAACCTTGCAAAAATAAAATATACATCTCTCATTCATTATTTTTAGAAAATTAGTTAATTTATTGTTAAATTAATCTGATTTACACAAGTATCATTTATTGCATGAAATTTAGATTAAAACTGTTTCTTATACACAGAGTTCAACTTTCTGACCTTTCCATCATATGTGCTGTTGACACATTTGACAGATGGGAGGTAAGATAAGTGTATGGCAATCACAAGTGACATAATTGTACAATTTTTTTTTTCCTGTAAGAAAAAGAAACCCTGATACGCATGATCTTTTAATTTACACATAAAAATTACCATACAAAAAAAAAATCTTCAAATACACAAAAAAGAAATGAAAATTAATTTAAATTAGGAAGGCACCACGATTTCTAATAAACTTTTTAATTTTTGATTAGTAAATATAATCTTCGCTTAATAATCTTATAAACTAACTTCATTAAATCTTTGAAGTATTTTTTTAAAGATTTTTTTAAAGATCTTTGAAACTATAAGTTATTACAATTAAAAGAAGATGAAGACAATTCTTTTAAAATTTCATTAGTAATCGATTTTTTTTTCTTAATTCATATAATGTATTCAAGCAATTAAAAGCTTATCAAAATAAATAATGTTATAGTTACACTGCATTTTGGGGTAGATTTTCAGCGATTTAGTTGAGGTACCTAGAATTCACTTCCTTATATGCGAATCAAAATAAACAACAAATTTTCCTCTGCCTTAATTTTTTTCACCGGGACTGCCTTGGGTAACCCTGCTAGTACGAAGTATCAAGTCAGTCAACAAACTTCCACAAACATTACGCACGAGAAAGCATTCGGTAAAGTTCTCAAACTCATCAGACAATAAAAGTAAAGAAAAAAAACTACGTACCTTCTTCATTTTCCTTCTTTTACTAAGATTAGTTATGTAGTTGACGATTGTGTTGGTCTTTTTTTATTAAGAATTTTTTAAGTTAAAAAATATAATCGTTCTGTTATTCGTTCTTATATGTCCGCCATTGCGATACTAAATCGACAATATGACAATTGATTGTTTCAAGGATAATCATTTGTTTTTCTTGATCCTGTTTACAAATATCATATAAAAAAATGAGGATGGACTCATTGTATGTTAGTGAGTATTCGGAATTTTAAAATTTTTAATAAAAAAGTAATAATAAAAGAATTATTTAATATATTTAAGTGGCACTTGACTATTTTAAATGTGTTATCAGCAGTTTCATTTAACATTTTAACAAAAAAAAAATGATATTTAAAATTTAGATCGAAAAACAAAAAATAAATGTGATACCTAAGATTTAAAATTAATTTAAAAAAATGAAAATCTTTTTTGCAGTTTTAATTTCAAGCTAATGAATTTCTTATTTCCCATGATCAAAATGCTGTATTTCAAAATCTCATTCAAAATCTCATTTCAAAATCTCATTCAAAATAACTGAAAATAATTACTTTTTTATGCTAAAATAGCTGATTAGCGCCCCTTTTTCGTCATCTTTAATCGCAATGTAATTTTCTTTATTAAAAATATATTTCCAAAATAAAATACACTTTTCTAAAACTTTATTTGAGGAACCATCATAGGCAATCGCTTCTACCCCTTCATTATCATGGATCAGGCTAGCCCCCCTGAGAGAAAAACAGTACCCCTCCTTGGCCTCACGATCTCAGCGGACCTCAAGTGGAATATCGAATCCATTGCTAAATCCGCTGCCAAGAAGGTCGGTTCACTGTGCAGGGCCAGGATTGAATACTGCTGCCACATCTGGTCGGGTGCCCCTACTATTCACCTCGGGGTTCTTGACAAAATCCAACGGAGAATCTGCAATGTGATCGATACCGACTTAGCAACTCGGCTGCAGTCGCTCTCTCACCGGCGGGATGTGGCTTCCCTGTGCTTCTTCTATAAATACTTTCACGGCTTCTGCTCCAATGAACTTAGATCACTGGTGCCCCCAGGTATGAATTTACACGAGCTACTAGATTAGCAACTAGGTCCCACCCTTTTACAGTGAAACCAATAAAATGTAACCGCAATTTCTCTACTCTAAAAGCTTCTTTTCACGCACTTCCCACCTGTGGAATTCCCTTCCATATACTTGTTTCCCCGACAGCTATAATCTCCAGGAATTTAAATGTAAGGTCCATAGACATCTTCTGTTACACTAACTTGCATCCATTCTCACAAGCACTTTTTCCATTTACTCCACCCCCACCCTCGGTATTCTCATCCGTCTGTTACCCTCCTCCTGACATTTCCTGTAACTAACCCCTCTTTCTCATCACTTTCTACTATGTAACCCCCTGCGCAACAGTGGCAGTAAAATGCTTTGCTTGGGGGGAGATAATTAAAAGAAAAATTAGCTGATTTAAACTAAAGGCTCCCTTTCTTTTCGCGGATACCTTGCGGTTGGGTTGGGCGCGACTTCTATCCCTGGATAGCTTCTCTTAGCCTCGACTCTTCTTAGTGCTTAACGGAGAGGCACCGAGTACCATTTTTAAAGTATTTGGTATAACCCGGCTGGCAATCGAACATTTCACACAGTAGGCAAGCATTCTGTCATTACGCTCCGACCGTAATTTTTTAATAAATCGGTATTGTTCATAATTTTTATATATATATAAATATATTGCCTGTACTTTTACGATAAATATGTATTTTAATGCTTTGTTTTTGTTTAGGGGGTTCACTATTTGTCTATAACCGGGATCCTAACAGGTCCTACCACTCCGGGCCATGGTGGACCTGCGAACAACAGCAATTCAAAGGTGGCTCCACACTTGCCAGTGGAACATCTGATCCATTGCAAATACCATGCATCCATTGCAGGAGACGTGTATCTTGCCTTCACTTTATGGCGTATCCCATTTATATAACATTTATCATGGGAAATACTAAGATACTTGTAGTATGGTCGTACGGTAGAGTTACCAGTATGGTTTTGACGTGTTGGGATAATAAACGAACAAAGGCCAGGTTTGTACGAACGATACCATATGTTTTTTGTGCTTGACTCCATTAGTAAATATTTTCGTTCGTTTAGGTGAAGGTTGATCACTTTACGTATATTTTGGTATGGAGGCTATAAAATATAAACATTCTCATTTCTATATATCATTTTATGTAAGGATTTTTCAAAATTGATTTTCTTTAAAACAGTCCAATATTTTTAAACTGATTTAACCTGATAATAATATTCAATATTATTTGAATTGCATTTGAAACACTAAATTTGAACTCCGTCTGCTTGCTAGCTTTCGTCGCCCAATCAAGTAGGTGTTAAAGTTTGAGGGATCTCAAGGAGTACGAATTCAATCCTTGTTGGAAACTTTATTTTTAACGTAACATATGGATCAATGATACAGAATCATCTTAGGTATCCTCTAAATCAAGGACAGGTCGCTTTTTCAGAATGAGGGCCAGATGAGACTTTGGGGAGTAGGCTACGGGCCAGATTGAAAAACGAAACACCCCAAAGTGAATACTGTATTATAAAAAGCGTATATACATTTTTTCATCATATATATATATATATATATATAATCATCCGCAGACAGATCTGTTTCGCTGTATCACAGCTCATCAGTACGGTTAGACAGCCGATTGCCTTTTACCCAGGACTGAAACACGACCGAATTGAAAGGAGGAATTTCGCGGACCAGATTGCCTTGGTAATATTGAGCATGTTGGCGGGCCGGACGTTAGGACATCGCGGGCCGGATCAGGTCTGCAGGCCAGAGGTTGCCGAATCTTACCCACATAGACTGCAACACCAATTACGCAATACGTGTCATCATCAAACAAGAAACAAGCCAGTTGCAAAACCTCTTAAACACCGCTAAGAAGAAAAAGTTGAAATAATATGTCCAGGTCATAAGTGCCAACAATCTTCCTATTAACTTGTTAGAATGATCAGCTTAAGCAAAAAGAAGAGGCTGACCAAAGTAGAATGGTATGACATCTTCACTAATGAACCGGAAGAGCTTTCACAGAGACTTAGACATTGGTGCGCAACCGCGACACACGGAGGAAGCTGGTCAGGCGTCTAGCTGCGCAGCGACCCTATTAGCACATTCAAACATGGAATTGATGACGATGACCAATCAGAAAATTCTCCGACTGTCGTAGTGTTCTTTTGAGTTGAAGCAGTGTTGTTAATCCAAGAAATATTTGTACAAACAACTTTGTTGTTTGTATTACGACGCACTGGTTAAATTCAGCACGTCCCTTATTCTTACCTCGCACGTTTCGTTTGTATACTATGGATAGTTTACAGATCCACCATGACCCGGAGTGGTAGGACCTGTTAGGATCCCGGTTATGGACAAATAGTGAACCCCCTAAACAAAAACAAAGCACTATGAAAGCATTAAAGTACATCAGTCAGTCAGTTAAGTGTCATACGTGATACACGCTTGGGCGATCATGTCTCGAAAGAGACATGACTGACTGGGCAGAAGATTATCCTGCAGTAGGTTGCCATTGCTTTCTGCGGTAGACTGGTTGCCGACCAAGGCTATAGAACCCAATCTCTCCTGCTATTTAACCCATAACTGGAATGAGTAGACGGATTAATACCTTTCCCAAGGGTATTTGCGCGCAAGTGAATACAATGGATTCAACTGGAATTCGAACTCGGCTCCCCGGTTTCTCGTTCCGAGCCGATATCTACTGTACCACAACGCACATCCCAACATTAAAATACATATTTATCGTAAAAGTACAGGCAATACATTTATATATGTATATATAAATTTTATGAACAATACCGATTTATGATAAAATTGCGGTCGGAGCGCAATGACAGAATGCTTGCCTAGAGTGCGGGATGTTCGATTCCCGGCCGGGTTATTCCAAAGACTTTAAAAATGGTACTAGATGTCTCTCTGTTAAGCACTAAGAAGAGTCGAGGCTAAGAGAAGCTATCCAGGGATACTTCCATCTTGCTTTCTGGTCAACTACGATCTTCAAGAATTTAAACACTTATAAACTCAATAATCATTATCTGTCTGCTTATGTTTTCTGTAATTCGGAGCAATTTCTCTGTTTTCTGTAATTCGGAGCAATTTCTCTGTTTTCTGTAATTCGGAGCAATTTCTCTGTTTTCTGTAATTCGGAGCAATTTCTCTGTTTTCTGTAATTCGGAGCAATTTCTCTGTTTTCTGTAATTCGGAGCAATTTCTCTGTTTTCTGTAATTCGGAGCAATTTCTCTGTTTTCTGTAATTCGGAGCAATTTCTCTGTTTCAAGGTGTATGTAAATATATATTGTCGATATTTGCATATTTTCGAATTTCACAAGCAATTATCAGAGAGTCTTTGTTTTTTGTACTATGTCACTGTTCTCATTTTCAAATATCATTTCTTTAAGTCATTACGTAACATTTGTTTTATTTGTTTTTTAAATGAAATATATTTACTTTGTTTCTTCATAAATTTGGTAAACTTTTATTGTCGTTTCAGAAGCCATAATTAAAGAATTTTACTTTTGGGTCTATATCCTCACATTCAAATATCATTTCTTCGCATTCAAATATAATTTCTTGAATTATTACATGTCAGTTATTTTTATATTAGTTTGTTTTTTAAATGAAATATATTTACTTTGTTTTTTCATAAATATAGTAAAATTTTTTTGTCGTTTCAGAAGCCATAATTAAAGAACTTTGCTTTTGGGTTTATATCCTACCATTCAAATATCATTTCTTCGCATTCAAATATCATTTATTCGCATTTAAATATCATTTCTTCACATTCAAATATCATTTCTTCACATTCAAATATCATTTATTCGCATTCAAATATAATTTCTTCACATTCAAATATCATTTCTTCACATTCAAATATAATTTCTTCACATTCAAATATCATTTCTTCACATTCAAATATCATTTCTTCATATTCAAATTTCATTTCTTTACATTCAAATATCATTTCTTCACATTCAAATATCATTTCTTCACATTCAAATATCATTTCTTCATATTCAAATATCATTTCTTTACATTCAAATATCATTTCTTCACATTCAAATATCATTTCTTCACATTCAAATATCATTTCTTCACATTCAACTATCATTTCTTCATATTCAAATATCATTTCTTCACATTCTAATATCATTTCTTCACATTCAAATATCATTTCTTCACATTCAAATATCATTTCTTAATATTCAAATATCATTTCTTCATAGTCAAATATCATTTCTTCACATTCAAATATTATTTCTTCACATTCAAATATCATTTCTTCACATTCAAATATTATTTCTTCACATTCAAATATCATTTCTGCATATTCAAATATCATTTCTTTACATTCAAATATCATTTCTTCACATTCAAATATCATTTCTTCACATTCAAATATCATTTCTTCACATTCAAATATTAGTTCTTCACACTCAAATATCAATTTTTCACATTCAAGTATCATTTCTTCACATTCAAATATTATTTCTTCACATTCAAATATCATTTCTTCAGATTAAAATATCATTTCTTCACATTCAAATATCATTTCTTCACATTCAAATATTATTTTTTACATCTTTATTTGTCAGTTCTTTTATTTGCTTGTTTTTAAATGAAATATATTTACTTTGTTTTTTCATAAATTTGGTAAAATTTTATTGTCGTTTCAGAAGACATAATCAGAGAATTTTGCTTTTTTGGGGTTATATCCTCAAATATCACATTCAAATATAATTTCTTTACGACTCTACGTGACAGTACGTGTTTTTTTAATTAAATATATGTACTTAAATTTAGGTACTTCCACTCGTTTTCGATACTTAACTTTTAAACTGAATTTTTTAAAAATAAATAAGTTTCCTTGAAGCTTTGATTTTAAACTGAAAACTAAATGATTTAATTTCCTATTTCCAGTAAGCAAAATACTCTGTTAGATTTCCAAACAGAAATTATATTGGTTGTAATCTAAAATTGCTTCAATTTTAAAATTTTTCAGTTTTTTGGCAATATTTTGAGCGATCGACACAAATCGACAGATCGATGCAAAAAATAAAATATACACCTGTGACACGTCATTTTGAGAAAAATTTAAAAATTTAAAGTTAATTTAATTTGAAATAAATATTACTCGTTGATGGCATGAAATTTAGAATAAAAGTATTTCTTAATCACGGAGGTCTGACTCATTGATCTTTCAAGTAGGCGATGACAGCAATGTCATAAATCATTTTTACACATCTGACCAAGTATGATTGATCCGAACTGACATAAATTTATGAAACCTACATAAACGTTTTGTATGGAAAACACTCCTTGAAACACGTGACCTTTTCGTGATATGGCATTAAGGACTACCATAAAGTTAAAAAAAATAAACAAAAATAAAAAAGACATTTCTGCGATCAAAAACGTTTTAATTATTTAAAAAAACTTGGTGCGTGAAGATTTGTATTAACCCTTTCAATTTTCGATTAGCAAGTATAGTCCTCACTTATTAACTTAATAATTTAATTGGGATGATAACTGGAAGAAATGTTAAAAGTTGTTTGAAACTTTATAAATTATTATAATTTAAAAAATAAAAATGAAAACAATTCTTGTAAAAATTAATTATTCATTGAAAAATCTTTCCTTTTCATGCTATGATATCCTTAATATATATTGTTTATAAAAGCAATTAAAAGTTTATCTAAATAAAAATGGCACAAATTTATTGCAAAGGAGCAACTGTAAGTAAAAAAAAGGATTATTTAAATTCCTCAAGGAGTCCTGCATTTAATTAATAAAACAAAGTTTCGTAACAGTAGTCAATTTCTAGAAACTTGCGAAATTATTTCGAGTGGGGGGGGGGGGGGGTAACGTATGTAAACAAAAAATATTTTACTAAGATTTTATAGAAGTAATGATTTTAAAAAGAATTTCAGTCATTTGTAAATAAGTCCTGAAACTTTCATCAAAATTCGACCATTATTTGATTTTTGTAAGAATTTCCAAATTGATATTTTCACCTGTAGAAAAGTGAGTTTGCCGTAGTAAACTCTTGTAAAAATCTGGTCACACGCGAACGAAAAAACAAGATTTTTATATAAAATTTCGAACGTGTTAAACAGAATTTTAAAAAATTAATAAAAAAAAATTAAAAAGTAGTTTGATTTTTCATGTTAATAATAACATTAACATTTTGACGATACAACTTTGTTTTTATTAGGGTTAGGGCCTATTAACGTCATGTTATGCTGTTTTTTCAGCGAATGAGTGGAGATACCTACTTAAATTTGATGAGGCTTTATTTCGATCATTTTTTATTTAGTTAAATTTGAGTTAAATAAATTTGATAAATTTGATGAGCTTTTATATGAAAAATATTTACTTAAATTTGAGGAGTTTTTATTGATCTTTCACAAGTCATTAGAGCCATTTGGAGTTATGTCTGTTTCCCCACTTTCAAATGAAATTTCTTTGCGTCTCCACATGACAGTTACTGTTTGTTTTTTTTTTTTGTTTTTTGTTTTTTTCAATGACGACATGGTTTGCGAGAGGGTGCAAACGAAAAGGAAAATTATACTTAACATCAGGAAGAACCAGCTGAAGTTTCTGGGACACGTAATGAAGAAGAAAGAGGCTTGGAGAATACTCTCTATCTATCTACTAGATGACACAGGAAAGAAACAGGAAAGAAACAAGGGGACGAGATATACTTGATGCACTTGAGCAATTAAATGGCGGAGCAGGATCTGGGAAAGATACCAAGAGAAAAGTGTTAAGAGTGACAACGGATAGGGGTAAGTGAATGTTCAGGATCACCTACGTCATGAAGAGCCACACCCGCTAAAACAAGATATTTTCTTTGTTTCTTCATAAATTTAATAAGTTTTTTTTTATGTCGATTCTTCCATAATTAAACAGTTTTTGCTCTTTGTGCTATGTCTGTTTACACAATTTCAAATAACATTTATTTGCGTCTAAAAATGACAATTTTTGTTTTTTAATGAAATATATTTTTAATTCGTTTCTTTGTGAATTTGATAAGTTTTATTGTTGTTTCATAAACAATCATTAAACAGTTTTTGCTTTTGATGCTATGCAGGGCCGTGCTTAGGGCCCCCGCAGACCCCGCAGTTTTCTTTTATATATATATATATATATATATATATATAGTCATCCGCAGACAGATGTTTCGCTGTATCACAGCTCATCAGTACGGTTAGACATCCGATTGCTTTTTACCCAGGATTGAAACCTGACCAAATTGGCGTCAGTCGTCGATTCTACCTCAGCAATGCATTAAAACACTCTCAGCTATTGAGCGTGTATAATGATAATATACACGCTAAAAAGTCCGCCTCCTTCTACCGAGTGCCCATAGCTCAGGGGTAGAATCGCCGATTGACGCCAATTCGGTCGGGTTTAAATCCTGGGTAAAAAGCAATCCGCTGTCTAACCGTACTGATGAGCTGTGGAACAGCGAAACAGATCTGTCTACGGATGACTATATATATTTACACGTTTGATTAAGGACCAATGGGTATTTTTTATTAACTTTTATCTTATTTACCTGTTTTTACTGGAGTTTTATGTAATATCTATCTTTTTTTTATCAATTTATCCCCGAGCAAGGCGATAATGGCACTAAGATGTAAGGGGTTGCTACTGAGAGTGAAAGAGAATGAAAAACGCATTGCAAGAAAAAGAAAACACAATCCTTGACAGGAAAAGCAATAAACCTCCACTCCTGTTCAAAAAATCGGGGAGGAAAGCGAACCGGACGATAGGCAAATCTATTTACTCCTATTGAAAAAAAAAAGAGGACTTTCATGTGAGAAAGAAAAGACATGCAAAGACGCGATATTTTAAAATGATGAAACTGACATAGCACACAAAGCAAAAACCTTTTGATGATGATTTAAGAAAGTCAATTGTACGAAAATTGTAGAATTTATATTCAAATTTGTGTGGAAAACGCTTCAAAATATGAAAAACTTTATTGATATATTCTTAACAGAGAGTTTGCGTGCCTCTTAAAGAAAAACTTATATATTACACAGGGCGTCCAAAAAAATTGACATAATTTAAAATGTGAATATAAGAGTAACTACATGTCCCAGCCAAACGAAATTAAACAGGCTCCCTATTGAACAATAAAAGATTTATTTAACTAAATTCGAACAATATATTTAAATGGATGTAGATTTTGTAACTTATTGTTACTGGAAAGTGACTAAGGCTCGTCAGAACCAATAAGACTGCAGAGTTCTCTTTGGATTTTATCAAGAATCTCTAAATATAAAACAGGAACACCAAACCAGATCTCATCGGTGGGATGTGGCTTCCCTCTGTCTCTTCTACAAATACTTTCATGGCTTCTGCTCTGAAGAACTTATGTCACTGGTGCCTCCTCCACAAGAATTTACTCGGGCAACCAGACTAGTATCAAGGTCCTACAATTTTACAATTAGATCAACCAACTGCAGGTGACAATTCTACTCCAGCAGCTTCTTTTTTCGAACTTCCCGCCTGTGGAACTCCCTTCCATATACTTGCTTTCCTGACGGCTACAACCTTCAAGAATTTAAAATCAAAGTCAGTTCCCATCTCTTATTCACTTAACTCCAGCCCTTTCCACATCACCCCGGGTATCTTGTTCTTTTCCGTTCTCTCTACGTTCGCAACTGTCTTCACTCCTGTGTTCACACTAGATGATTCGTCTTTGTCTTCGCTCTTTTCCTGTCTAAAATTTTAACTCTCTTATGTAGCCCCCTGCACATTAGTGGCAGTACTGCCTTGCTTGGGGTGAAATGATAAAAAAAAAAGATTCTGGAGAGAAAAGTTGCCTACCTCGACATAGTAAACCAACTTTCGTAGGTGCAGATATTGTTTTTACCATTAGGTGATACTAGCAGTAAAGCCCGGCGTTGCTCGGGTGTAATGGAAGCTTTAAAACTAATCCATGGTCCTGGCGCTCAGACTCTTTGGACGTTGGCACGAAAGATTAAAAAGCAATAGGTGTTTCCAGTCAAAGTGAAACCGTAGACTGAAAGAAAAATGAATGGATGTAAGTCAAATTTTGATTTCCTGCTATCGATATCAAATAGGTTTTTTTCGTCGTAAACTGAATTTTAAAGGCTAAATAAGTCCTCTGAGTAAATGGTATCATGGTTGAGACTAAGAACTACAATTATACCTACTTAGAGCCAAACTCGAAGCAAAACCTAAAATAAAAGGGCTGAAAAAAAATACAGACATGCAGGCAGATAAACAGATACACAGACAAACATCTTGCCTTTTATATATATTATCGATTTTCTGCACTATTGTAAGAACTGCAACATTGAAACTTCTGAATATCGTTTCTTATGTCTGTGTCTATGAGTGTATCCAATTTGATTAAAATCGGATCACTCCTTCTATAACCCGATTTTTTCGATTATCGATCTTTATCGATCTTTATCGGGGGTACCTCGACACAAAACCTAGCTAAGAACACTCACAGACGCTTATAGTACACTATGTAAATTTTCAAGAAAATCGGTTCAGCCGTTTCGGAGTCTATAGGTAACGGATACACACACACACAGATAAAGTTTCATTTATAAATAAGTTTAGTTATCCATGTATTAGGCTTCTTATATATATATATTTTTTTTGTTTTAGTTTTTGCTAATTATCTGGTTCTTAAAAATAATGCCCCCCCCAACACACACACACACACACACACACACACACACACACACACACACACACACACACACACAGATATATATATATATATATAAATCCAGGTGAAGAGGACCCAAGGTTTTACCATTTTCAGTTCCCTGGCATTTATTTTTTATAAACAGTGCTCAATACAATAAGTATTGTAGAGCTTAATATAATCATATAATTATGAATTAAACGTACCTTGCTACACGGAAATTTCTATGCTTTGAGATAGAATCCCGTCATCAGGCAATGTTGGATGTCGGTTGGGAAAATGATGTACATGTAAATCATTTTCACAACCATCATAAAACGTTGCCTAATGACGAGATTCTATCTCAAAACATATAAATTTCCGTGTAGCAAGGTACGTTTAATTTATATATATATTAACCTGTGTCTGTAGAACGACTCAGAGTTTCATGTCCTATGCAATCATCAGGTGCATATTATCATCTGTTATATTTTGTAATACTGGGATGATATTTTTAATTTTTTAATTATATAATTTGATTTACTTTAAACTAATAGTTAACCTTGAAACGGAAAAGTCTCAAAAGTTGAATTAATAGGCAGAATATATTTTAGGAAAGAAACGATACTGTTTGTGCATATGAGAAAAGGGGGATTACTTGTTAATTTTAGTTTAGCGGAAAAACAAAGGAAATTAATAATCATCATCAGTCAGTTAAGTGCCATACGTGATACACGCTTGGGTGGTCATGTCTCGAAAGAGACATGACTGATTAGGCAAAAGATTTTCCTGCAGTAGGTTGCTATTACTTTCTGCGGTAGACTAGTTGCTAACCAAGGCTATAGAACCCAATAAGAATCATATCTGGAGGGAAGAGACGGATTAATACATTTCTCAATGGTATTTGCGCGTAAGTAAATGCAACGAATTTAACTAGAATTCGATCTCGGCTCTACTAATTTGTCGTTATCCACTGCACCATAACGTATATCCTAATAATGATAATAATGTAAAAACATCTATATGCATAAAAATCCATATTAACCCGGGTAAAAACGTTTACATTCAAACAGAAATAAATATCTGCTCAAATACTTTAACCCGGACGAATATAGATTTTCATATGCGTAGCGTCTTGAGAGGCTGCTCTGATCAACAGTTTAATAATATCGGGGTTCCTGTAGTGCCATATCGTGCATGGATGGGCGTCCCTTCATGAATTTCCGGTGGGCAACCCCGTGACCACATTATGTTGCAGGCTGCGCCGGTCTCCATTCCACACATGCTGCAAATAGTGACCGACTGATTCTACTCTAGAACTCTCTCCTCAATCAAAACACCATGAAAAAAAAAAAACAAACAAAATACTAAAATTAAACCAGCTACTCGGAAAACGCCCAAACCTCTCTGTGTCACGTTCACTAACATACGCGGTATCCGCACTAACTTTTCTCGCACTTCCCGCCTGTGGAATTCCCTTCCGCATGCTTGCTTCCCCGACGGCTATAACCTCCAGAGTTTAAATGTAAGGTCAATAGACACCTCCTAAGACACTAACTCACACCCATTCTTTCCAGCTCTCCCCCTATGTACATCCTAACTTGTCTATCGCCCTATGTAACCCCCTGCGCTATAGTGGCAGTGGAATGCCTTGCTTGGGGTGACATGATTAATATATATATATATATAACGTTTTACATTATTTTGATTCTTAATTTATTTTCTTTCCCCTTAAAGTAAAAACAAATACTCCCCACTTTGACTAATGTGCACAAACCGTTTTTCTGCCTAAAAATATTCTCCCTATTAATTCAATTTTTGAGAGTTTAATTTTCACTTTCAAGTTTAACTGTTAGTTTAAATGAAATTACATAATTAAAAAACAGCATCTCCCAATTATGATATATAACTACCATAAACAGCTCAAGAAGCAGAAATTCAAATCCAAGAACGGTTAGTACATAATTACACTTGATCATTGCATAGTGCATGAAAACTCCGAATCGTGCTAGAGACGTAGGATAATCTATCTATCTATCTATCTATCTATCTATCTATCTATCTATCTATCTATCTATCTCAGTCTGTTCATTATCTATCTATCTATCTATCTATCTATCTATCTATCTATCTATCTATCTATCTATCTGTCTGTGTGTGTGTGTGTGTGTGTGTGTGTGTGTGTGTGTGTGTGTGTAAAAATATACTCAGTTATGGTCTGAGAATAAGGACAGGATGGTTAAATAAAATAAAGACAAGAGGAAAACTGTATTTTAAATCGCCTACGCGTTTCGTCCTGTGATGGACTTTATCAAGGCAAAAAGACGAAATGAGCTTTATTCTAAATTATGTATCTATAAACAAACAGTGTTGGCAACCACAAAAACGCTCACAAATCATTTCAAAAGATTAACACAATATTCTAGGTTTTAGAATTTCTTCATGTGTAGTGCAAAGTCACGAGATATTAAAATGAAGGGAATTCAACCGTTTTCTTTGAACTTTTTATTATGTATGTTAGTCTGTTTTAGTATAATTTCCATAAGTAAAGGTGAGATTGGGAAAAAATCCGGGGCGCAAATTAGTGTTTTGGTAGTAGTGGATGGCGGCGCTCTCGAGAACTTTTCTTCTGAACAAATTGTTTACTCTTTTTATTAGTGTGGCATTTTTAAAATCGAAATTGTGGTTGAATTTATTTCTGTGAATCATTAATGTATTTGTTAGATTATTATTCGTGATGTCGCTTTTGTGTTCATGTAGACATTTTTTAGATTTCTACTTGTTTCTCCGATGTAAATGGAGGAACAATCCTGGCACTATATTATCAAGTATTTTATATATATATATATATATATATATATATATATATATAATACTTGAGAAACAACAAAATATGGATTTATTTTATGGTAGCCAACATTATAATGTTTCCGTTGTTATAACCATCATCAGGGCTTATATTTACTATTTTTTTTTTTTGGTTGTTGTTACGGCCTTTGAATAGATTTAGAAATGTGATAAAAACTTAAAATTTTAAAGCTGTTTGAAAGAATTGCAGTAAACTATGACGTCAGTCACGAAATATTTAAAACGTTTTGTTATTTGAAAAAGTCGTTGAGATGAAATTTAAATAGCACACACACACACACACACACACACACACACACACACACACACACACACATATATATATATATATATATATAGAGAGAGAGAGAGAGGTACAAAACGTTTATCTCTTTGATAGAGCAGATTCATGCCTACTTCGAAGTTTCCTGAGGACATCATTATGATGTTCTCACTCGTCAGGGCTGTTTGACGCTCTATCTACATCCCGATATCGAGCACTTTACGATAAAAAAAAACCCTGCTTGCCTTCATACATTTTATCAGTAATAAACATTGAAAAATAAGAACTGAAAAAATAACAAACTTGGTGCTAAATACTATCACAATGAGACTATTTAGGTACCTCCAGTAAATCGTGAAAAAACAGCATAGTTACTTTTAAACTGAATTTTTAAACATGAAAAAAGTTTTTCTTAAAACTTTTATTTTAGTTTTAATTGAAAGCTAAATGATTAAATTTACTATTTCCAGTAAGCAAACAGAAATTATATTGATTGAGATGCTTTTCAATTTCCCGCCATTTTTGAGCGATCGACGCATTTTTGTAAACAAAAGTTAATTCCCGGTTTTAAAAATCTTGCAAAAAAAGAAAAACATCAAATGTACAAAAAAGTTTGAATTATTTTATAAATATTTCGGAAAAACAATCTTTATTAAACTTTTCAATTTTCGATATATAATTATCACTTCTTAACCTAAAAAAAAATAAAGGCAACATTTGCTTAAAATATTTTAAAAATATTTTTAAATCTTTATGAATTATTATGATAAAAAAAATGAAAACAATTCTTTTAAAATTTTATTAGTAATCGAAAATGTTTTTTCTTCAGACTATTATGTCCTTAATTATTATTATTTATTCTAGCAATTAAAAGCTTATCAAATTAAATTATATCAGAATTTTATTGCATTTTTTATTTTACTCTTCGGAGAAGATTTTTGGATAGTGATGTTAAATTTAAAATTTAAAATATATATATATATATATATATATATATATATATATATATATATATATATATATACTGACCAAGTAAAATTTATTAAATTTTCTTGGAGTGGGGTAACAGAGTTTAAAAAAATATATTTTTTCAAGATTTCTAAAAAATAAGAATTTCAAAAATAATTTCATTCGTTTGTGAATGAGAACTGAAAGTTTCATTAAAATCCGACATTTATTTGATTTTTGCGAGAATTTCTAAATTAATGTTTGTCACCGAAAAAAAGTGGGTGATGCAATCATTACATTTTCCATTGTAAAACAGTCGTAACGTTTTCTTTAGCAGCGAACTGAAATCAAAACAAAAATTTCTGACAAAATTTCGCAAATGTTAAAAGGGATTAAAAAATTTTTTGAAATAATTAAAACTTACTTTGATCTTTCCTCTTAAAAATAATATAAACAATATGATGGAAAAAGTTTTTATTAAGTTTGGGGCTTTTTTTTATTCATACTATGCTATTTTATGCTGGTGTTTTAGTGATTTTGGGGTGGGTACTTACTAAGAATTCACTACGAAAGTGCATACCATAATGAAAAAAGGCCCCAAATTTTATAAAAACAGTATTATCGTCAAAGAGAAAATACCAAAATATTTTTATTATTTCATTGAATTAGAATCCTTTCTAGCACGTTCGAAATTTTTCTTGAACAGTCTTCTTTTTGCGTTAGCTGTGGGCGAAAATTAATATGAGAAATTTAGCGTTTTTTTTTTGTTTTTTTTTTTCAGTAAAAAAAAAATATTGTTTTTGAAATTCTTGAAAAAATCAAATAATTGTCGGATATTAATGAAATTTTCAGAACTTATTAACAAATGAATTAAATTATTATTTTTTTTTTTAGAATATCTTGGCAGAAATATATTATTTTTACGTCTGTTATCTCCACTTAATTTTATGAAATTTCGAGAAATTAAAATTATACCCTGTTCATATTTATATTAGTTAAAAGCAAGACTCTGTGGAGAATTTAAATCATTCTTTCTATATATGTATATATAAGTTGAATATATAGATCAGAATCCGACAAGATGGATAAAATAAGTAAAGAACAGGTCGGAAAAAGTGTTTTTAATCCAACATATTTCACTTTAACTAGCTTCTTCAGAAATCTTTAAAACGAATGATTTAAAAAATTTATGTATATAAATGTATTTAATAGGTGTCTCCAAATTTTATCGCATAAATTTGGCGTCTCAGTAAAACTTCTTTTCTGATGATTTTTCCTACGAATCGAAAGTTGAAAGAATGGAAAAATCTTAAATAAATATTGCTATATTTTATGTAAATCTGGAAATGTTTGTGTTTAAAATGTTGTTTGCTTTGTGTAAAATATTACGTAAAATATCATTGCCTTTTTATGGGTCTCAAAATACGTCTGGATTTTAAAAAAATGTCAATTTTTACCTTCATGCTCGTAAAATAACAGGATGTCAAAAGGACGGTTTTTCCCTTGACACCGCTATTATTTTAACTTCCTTCACTCCTTGGACGTGCGTTATGGTGCAATGAATATCGGTTCGAAATGAGAATTCGAAGAGCCAAGTTCGAATTCAAATTGAATTCGTTGCAATCACTTATGCACAAATTCTCTTGGGAAAGCTATTAATCCATCTCTTCTCCCTCCAAATATGGGTTAAATAGCAAGACAGATTGGGTTCTATAATAAGGATTTCAGTGTAGTTGGCTCATATTTTTTAATAATTTAATAAATGTTTATAAATTTATGAATAAAAATAATTTAAATGTATAAATTCACTTTTTCGTCATATGTTTAGGTTTTTATTATTACCTCCGCCTTTAGGTGGGGGTATTGTTTTCGGTCGCGTTTGTCTGTATTTCCGTAGACAAGATATCTTAAGACCCGCTGGTTGGTTTAGGGTGAAACTTTCGGGGACAACTAGCCTGATTAGATTTTTAAATTTCTAGGCTATTTTCCGTTTTTTTTATTTATTTATTTATTTTTTTTTCGTACCTTTCACATGTCAAATATTGAATTACCTCCCCTAGATTGTTTTAATATTTATGTATAAAGTTTCATCCGAATTGGTCGCGTTTCTTGTTTGGTTGTGTGTCCGTGAACAAGATATCTCAAGACCCGCTGGATGGATTCGGATGAAAAATTCAGGGATGATTGGCCTCATGACTGGCCCGAACTGATTAGTTTTTGCGTTCGATCCGGTACGGGATAAATTTTATCGATTATTTTTTCTCTTTTTTTTTTGTTTTGTATTTTTTTGTTTTCGTTTAGTTTTTTTTTTTTTTTTATGGTTCATGGTTCATTTTAAGCGTGCATATAATTTCGAGAGCTGTCCGATCCATTTTTTTGTATTTTCACTTTTGAGAGTGGTCAAGTTAATTGCAGTTATTCTCATTTTAATAGTCATCCCCTGCTAATCGCTGAGATGATATCGGTCTTGCCTTATCGGAGGTTTACGATCTTTCAGTGCTCCAGTTACATTTGTGATCATCGCTTTTTAAAGTAATATATATGGTCGAGGAGCAATTAAAATAGCAGTAGTTTCAAAGAAAAAACCGTCCTTTTGACACAGCGTACTTTTATCTTTTTGCGAGCACTAAGGGTAAAGATTGCTAAAAAATATTCGCATAATTCATGTAATTATTAAATTTAATAAAATAGAAAATATATATATATATATATATATATATATATATATATATATATAATGAAAAATTAAGGTAGACACGTTATTTCATGATAAATCGGAAGTTTGGCCTATTTCAGGCGAACCATCATCAGCTTCTGTCTTTATTTTACAAAGGATATTAATCGTGTAAAATCCTTTGTAAAATAAAGACACTTCCGATTTACCATGAAATAACTTATCTGCCTTAATTTTTCTTATATTTGCTCTATATGTATTTATATACATATATACTTAGAGCTCTCTTAGAGAGTTATCCTAGCACTGTATGTACAGGATACTCCTTTGGATTTTTCTATATCCACACTGCATGCTGATATATATATATATATATATATATATATATATATATATATATATATATATATATATAAGCAGCTTTCCGTCAAAATTTTACCAAACAAATATTTTTCCACCAATTGTACCCCACCGTTTTTTAATTTGATAATGTTCAATTGTGTATTGAGGTGAATTAAATTGAGGATTACAATTTTAAAAGTTCTTGAAAATAAATACTGAAAAATGGACAATCAAAACCCAGAAAAAAAATGTTGATACCGATGCCTAATGCTGAAATTTTAAAAAGATGTTTATTCGAAAATTGGAAAAAATCAACAAAAATTAAATAGAAAGACCTTGTAGGTTATTTTTAATCAAACTTGTTCGAATGAATATTTGCCGATTAAATATAAATTGTTCATCATTTTTATCAAATACCTTTCTCATCATCCTTCGACCAATCAATGGTCGAAAATACACTGACAATCCCATCCGGTCAAGCATTACTGTACTAAGACCCTGGTGCTGTGAGTGAATGTCATGGAGTACTTTCAATGGCTGATACAGATTGCCAGCCCTACATCCATACGAGACAATATACGAGACACCATCTCAAGGAAGATTGCCAACCCAGGCTCAAGACCTCTTCAAAAGAGTCCAGTCTATTCAATTTCACTCATAATTCTTGGGTCAAATCACGGTATAGTTTTCAGGTACTTTCGAAGATACTACACGTTGGGATTTTATCCTCGAGACCGATTACATCAAGAAGTTATCTTCCTCACAAATCGACCATGGCGAAATTCGAACCCGGGTCTAATGGTAATTAAGTAAACCTTCTAACCACGTAGCCACACGCCCATATTATTATTTTTAATCATTTCACCCCAAGCAAGGCATTTCACTGCCACTATTGCACAAGGGGAAGGTAAAGAGAAAGAGTGGTTAGATATAGGAAATGTCAGAAGGAGGATGATAGACGGGTAAGGACACCGAGGCTGAGGATTGGGTACAGGGGAAGAGTGTTTGAGAGAATGGATGCAAGTTAGTGTGTTAGGAGGTGTCTATTGACCTTACATTTAAATTCCCGGAGATTGCAGCTGTCGGGGAAGCAATCATGTGGAACGGAATTCCACAGTCGGGAAGTGTAGAAAAGAAGCTGTTGGAGTAGAAATTGTGGTTACATTTTATCGGTTTCACTGTAAAAGGGACCTAGTTGCTAATCTAGTATCTCGTGCAAATTCGTACCTATGGGGCACCAGTGATCTAAGTTCATCGGAGCAGAAGCCATGAAAGTATTTATAGAAGAGACACAGGGGAGCCACGTCACGCCGGTGAGAGAGAGAGACTGCAGCCGGTCTGCCAAGTCGGTATCGATCATATTACAGACTCTCCGTTGTATTTTGTCAAGAACCCCGAGGAGAATAGCAGGGGCACTCGACCAGATGTGAGACCAAGGAGGCATAGTGTTTTACTCTCTGAGAGGCAAGCCTGGTCCATGCTAATGGGAGGTAGGTGCGATTGTCTATGATGGTTAATTGATAGCAGCTTCGTTTTAGAAGCATTAAAATTTACGAGCCATTTCTTACCCCACTCCACTACGGATTGGAGGTCCTTTCAAGCTCGACTGCAAGGTTCGCTTTGTCGCCCACACCAGATTTTTGGTCAAGGCGAGAGTAGACTGTGGTGTCATCGGCGTACATACCTACTTGGGAACTTATGGCATCAGGGAGATCATTAATGTAGATCCGAAAGAGCGTAGGACCTAGCGTTCGTATGGTAGATCTGGGAGTCATGCCCGTTTAATACCACTTTCAATGTGCAGTTAGAGAGGAAGGACTGGATTAGGTCAAACAAATGTCTAGTTATACCATAGCTCCGCAGTTTGCATAGAAGGCCAGCATGCCAGACTCTGTTGAATGCTTTAGAGATATCCAAGGCAACGGTTCGAGCTTCGCCATTCTTGTCAAGAGCTTGGTATATGTACTCGGTGATGGTCGTTAGCATATCAGCAGTAGACTTGGTGAAGCGGAAGCCATATTGTTTGTCCGAGAGGAACTTGTGGGCTGTGAGATGCTGGACTACCTCGGCGTTGATAATGGCTTCGAACACATTGCCAAAGATCGGAAAAAGCCTGATAGGGCGGTAATTTGCGGGGTCCGAGGGTTCTCCAGTGTTCTTAAATATAGGAACTACAGAGGAAGACTTCCAACAGGCAGGAAAGCAGAAAGCAGATAGGCAGAAGTTGTAGATCTTAGAGAGGACAGAGGAGAATTCAGGGGCACATTTCTTCAAGACTATGATTGGGATTCCGTCCCCTCCGCTCGCTTTGTGGGAGTCAAGTTTTGAGATTATGTTAGAAGCCAGCGAGGGTGTAATGTGGACGTCATTCAGTTGAGCTTCAATTCTAGGTAGGAAGTCGGTTGTAGAAACTCCAGATGAATCCAGTCTCGAATTGGTCGAGAATCTGTGGGCAAAGCATTCAGCCTTGTCCGCTGAGGAGCTGAGGACCTCAAATTCATTGATTAGTGAGGGTATTGAGGACTTGATCTTGTTAAGCACGCTTTTACAGTCGCCAGTAGTCTTTGGCGCCGAACTTACTTATGCGTTGCTTCATTCTGGCAGTAAACAACATCTTAGCTTCATTAAGTATCTTTTTACACCTATTACGAGCTGAGGCGAAAAGGCGCCTGTTTTGGTCCGACGCGTAATTACGATAGAGCCGGAAGAAATGATTCCGGTGGGCAAGAACTCGAGCGAGCGAGAACCATGGACACGAATGAGATTTAAGCTGAAATTTCCTGGCAGGGATGAAAGCATCGATGCCAGCCTTAACCCAGGGGGAGACCTCGGATGCGCAGTCTTCAACGGGAAGACTAAAGACGTTGTTCCAAGGGACGTTACAGAGGAAGTGTCGGAACGAATCCCAGTCTGCTCTTTGGTAGCAGTAGGATATTCTACTGGTCTGGGTTTCTTGGGTAGGGTGGGAGTGGAATGAAATGTTGACGGAAACTACAGTGTGGTCAGAGTTTCTGATTATAATGTTTGGGTCAAACAGTGGTATGGCTTTCAGGCACTTTCCAAAGATGCATATGTTGAGATCGCCTCCTCCAGACAGATAACATCAAGAAGTCACCTTCCTGACAAATCGACTACAGTGAGATTCGAACGTTCTAGCAACTCAGCCACGCGACTAATTCTACTAACGTTATTTTCTTGCCTTATAATGTGTGTGTCAAAATAGGTTCTTATAAAATACTTATACAAACACAAGAAAAATTGAAAAAAAAGCCTAAACGAAATACCTAGTCGTCTTGTATGGAAGAGGGTTTGCTGTCCAAACACACAGTTATTAAATTACATGAACCGGCAGCCAACAAGGAAAGCAAAAAGTTACTAACCTAAAATATACGTCTGCAGTATAGCTGAAAGCGAAAATGGAATTTGTAATCTCAAATCTATATTTACGAAAAGTTATCCTTACTTATGAAGCTATTTAGAGATTTTTTATACTCTTTATGCCCAGAAAAGAAAAAAGTTATACGAACACAGAAAAAATTAAATAAAAGGTTTAAACGTAGTACCTTGTCAGTTGTCTTTAATGAAATTTATATAAAAAAGGATTGATGCACAAATTCACAATTATATATATATATATATATATATATATATATATATATATAAACATTATGTATATATATATATATATATATAAACTAATTTATAAATGGAACTTTGTCTGTGTGTGTATGTGTGCCTCTGTGTGTGTGTGTGTGTGTGTGTGTGTGTGTGTGTGTGGCCGTTACCTATAGACTCCGAAACCGCTGAACCGATTTTTTTAAAAATTTACACAGTTGTACTATAAGCGTCTGCAAGTGTTCTTAGCTAGGTTTTGTGTCAAGGTACCCCCCGATAAATATCGAAAATCGATAATCGAAAAAATCGGGTTATTGAAGGATTGGTCCGATTGGTCCAGAACTTCCAAGGTTGTAGTTCTTACAATAATGCAGAAAATCGATAATATATATATATATATATATATATATATATATATATATATATAAGGCAATATGTTTGTGTGTGTGTCTGTTTATCTGTCTGTATGTCCTTTATACAAATCCACAATTTTTATCCGATTCTCACCAAATTTCACACAAATATTCTTTAGGCTGAGTCTAAGCTTCAGGACCATGGATTAGTTTTAAAGCTTTCATTACACCCGAGCAATGCCGGGCTATACTGCTAGTATATATATATATATATATATATAGGATTAATGTCGAGAAGTTTATCACTTAAATGAGCAGAGTCAAGCTGACTTCGAAGCTTCGTGAAACCACAGTTATGGCTTATTTTGTTAGTTGAGTGCCATTAGTCCTATTAATGGTCTATCTCTATCTCGATATCGAGAACGTTACGACAAAAATATTCGCTTGCCAAAATATCGTTTTATGAGTAAACCACTGATTAAAAAACAATCTTGGCACAAACCATGTGTGGTCTCTTCATTTGTTAGCTGCTTAGTTTGCACGACCTTGGCCCATGTGTACCCAAGCTTGTGTCACATTCCGTCTCATTGCGGAGACTTTGGTAAATATATCCAGAGTTCTGAGACAGTTCACATCGAGTTTTGATAGAGTAATAGTTAGAGTACCGTTAGTATTAGTCGAGACATAATATAACCGTTAGTAGTGAGTCATAACAATCATTCATCAAAATCTTTCGAAGTCGATATATGCTAACCTATTATTTTTGTATCCAAAATGTAAACAAAGTATTTTTAAGGAAATAATAATGTATTTGTATTCGTAGTTTCATATATAAATTATTGTAAAATAATTTTTTCTTGTAGGGGAATGGGAGAAAATTCGATTGGTTGATTTTGTTTAGCGGCTTATTAAGGTTTATGGGTTAAATGCCAAAATTTAAATATTTTGAATAAAATTTTATGTTGGTACCTCCACTAAATCGCTGAGAAAACAGCATAGTATGAATAAAAAGGCCCCAAAATGAATAAAAATATTTAGAATGCTCGGGTGTAATGAAAGCTTTAAAACTTATCCATGGTCCTGGAGCTCAGACTCTTTGGACGTTGGCACGAAAGACTAAAACGCAATAATTGTTTCCAGTTAAAGCGAAACCGTAGACTGAAAGAAAAATGAATGGATGTAAGTCAAATTATGATTGCCTGGTATCGATATCAAATAAGTTTTTTCGTCGTAAACTGAATTTTGAAGGCTAAATAAGTCCTCTGAGTAAATGGTATCATGGCTGAGACTAAGAACTACAATTATACCTACTTAGAGCCAAACCCGAAGCAAAAACTAAAATAAAAGGGCTGAAAAAAATACAGACATACAGGCAGATAAACACACACACACACACACACACACACACACACACACACACACACACACACACACACACACACACACATCTTGCTTTTATATATATATATTATCGGTTTTCTGCACTATTGTAAGAACTGCAACCTTGAAACTTCTGAATATCGTTTCTTATGTCTTTCGTTCATATAGAACTGCAAGTCGCGAAAAACAGTGAAATATAAGTAACTTTTATATTTACACTAGCAGTATAGCTCGGCGTTGCTCGGGTGTAATGAAAGCTTCAAAACTAATCCATGGTCCTGGAGCTCAGACTCTTTGTACGTTGGTACGAAAGACTAAAAAGCAATAGTTGTTTCCAGTTAAAGCGAAACCGTAGACTGAAAGAAAAATGAATGGATGTAAGTCAAATTTTGATTTCCTGGTATCGATATCAAATAAGTTTTTTTCGTCGTAAACTGAATTTTGAAGGCTAAATAAGTCCTCTGAGTAAATGGTATCATGGCTGAGACTAAGAACTACAATTATACCTACTTAGAGCCAAACCCGAAGCAAAAACTAAAATAAAAGGGCTGAAAAAAATACAGACATACAGGCAGATAAACAGACACACACACACACACACACACACACACACACACACACACACACACACACACACAAACATCTTGCTTTTATATATATATATTATCGGTTTTCTGCACTATTGTAAGAACTGCAACCTTGAAACTTCTGAATATCGTTTCTTATGTCTTTGTCTATGAGTGTATCAAATTTGATTAAAATCGGACCACTCCTTCTATAACCCGATATTTTCGATTATCGATTTTCGATATTTATCTGGGGTACCTCGACACAAAACCTAGCTAAGAACACTCGCCGATGCTTATAGTAAAACTGTGTAAATTTTCAAGAAAATCGGTTCAGCCGATTCGGAGTCTATAGGTAACAGACACACGCACACACATACACACACACATACACACACACAAAGTTCCATTTATAAATAAGTTTAGATAGATTTAGTGGATGCGCCTATTTGAGTAGAACGAATTAAATAAATCTGACCGCGTAGGTATGTTTTTTTTTTAACGTAGAGAAATTTTTGTTACAATTTTTAAAATTGTTTGGCGATCCCCCTGAAATGTCAGTTTTAAAATTCCTGCCCTTTCTGTTTTTGTTTGTTAACCATTACATCCCATTTTTTTTTTTTTTTTTTTTTTTTTAGTCTCTGGGACACCGAGATACATTCAGTAGCAATTACGTAGTTGTCGTTTTATCTTTTCTCACAGTTTTGGTTAGGAAGGAAAAACCTTTTTTTCCTTCTTCTAAACACTTAACAACAGAACACGTCAACGAGATGTAGGTTGGTTCCCTTCCCTTTCACCACGAAACAAACCAACCAACCAACCAACCAATGGATTTGCACTTAATCTTCTAACGCTGCATTTTGATGAAGTTACAGAGATTCTTTTTTGTTATGTACTATACTCACTGAGTGGTCACGATTAAGCAGAGAGACTGTTCTCTGGTAAATGTTATTGCCTTCTCGTTTATGTTTAGTAAATTTGTAGATTTTTCTTTCTCCTTGTTTTTCTTTCTTTCTTTCTTTCTTTCTTTCTTTCTTTCTTTCTTTCTTTCTTTCTGTTTCCCCTGTAAAGAAAAACAATCCTACTTCCTGCTAAGTTCCTGCTAGTGTGTAGTCTGTCGTCTGCTCTCATTTTTGTGAGTCGAGTTAGCAACTGTGGGTCTCACATTTTGCAAATCAAATTGCAGCTGTAGTTACAGATTCGAGACTGTCCGATTTGAACAACGAACTACAAAGACACCATGGAGGAGAAAGCTAAGGTATAGGAAATAAACTTTACTTTTTAAAAACACTGATATTAAGGGAACTTAAAACGATTACTTGGGTACATATTTTAGTGAATCATTTTACTTACAATTATTGCCACTTGACTGAAAACAATAACCAAGTGCATTATTTAAACAACTTAGCCGTAAATAATCATCAGCGCTTTTTTATAACCATCTGTTACTTATTAGCAAGCTTGTTTTCTTAAATCAGTTATGACTGAATTGTGAGTTCGATCCTCACTAGATGCCAATACTTTCGGCCTTGTGTCACATCTAAACTACGCTTAGAAAATCACTATACAATTGCCAACTAAGACGTTTTACATTTATATAAGTAGCGAAGTAATCGTTCTAAGTAAAAAAATGATACGTTTATTGTTACGTTTTATTCGAATAATAATTTATTCGGCAAGTATCCAGTTAAAATAAATTCGTCTTTTTGTACGTAGAATTATTTCGCCTGTTATATTTTTAATTCTGAAAAACAATTACATTTTCCTTCCCGTTTATTAAATTTAAAATATATATATATATACATAGCAGTAAAATGAAATGTAGTACAAAGCTGACTTGAAAATGTGGGTGTTACACGCGTACATTGGATTAAGAACAAAAAAAGAACCTACTCAAGCCTCTTTTTCGGTATTTACTTTCTTGGAAACCCATCAGAGGTCAAGTTTTATCCCTAGCCCGCTTCCGAAAAAGCCGTTTTGTCAGACTCGAGAATATTATACTACAAAACGATATGTTACTAATATGTTACGATATGTTACTAATATGTTACGATATGTTACTAACGAATTTCTGAATGGAAAATCTGTGTATATGCGTAACTGAAAATGTTGAAAACAAAATCTAACGAAGATGTTTTATATTAAATTAGCCTAGTTATAGAAATTACAGACTCAAAGTTTATGATTATAATTAATTTAAGTATTTCATGAGGAATTAACATTTGCAGGACATAAAAGGCAAGATGGGTAAACCGTAAAGAGAAATATTGAAATAAACTTGTGTAAAAATGGATCGCAGAACAGGGATCGGGAGGGACTGTAAAGGTCAACAAAGGATGGGAAGTTGTGGGGAACCCATTCTCGCTCACATCATCTTTTATGTGCCGTGTCCCCATTAGGATGTAGGCGAGCATGGCCCGCCACCTCTTCCTGTCCCTTGTTGCTTCTAATATAAGTTGCCCTGTTATTTCTCCCAAACCCTGCTCTCCCATCTATTTTTTAAGCCCATCAAGTATGTCACATGCTGTTTCCCCTTGTTTTTCGTTCTCTCTATCCGACCTGTGAGTATCAGATTCTACAAGCCTTTCTTCCCAATTGCCAAACTTCAGCTGTCTCTTCTTGATGTTAAGTATAAGTTTTCCTTTTCGTTTCCATAAATGAGAATACTTTGATCGAGGGATTCCAACACTGCAGCAGCACCTCCTTTATTGCACCAAAGAGATGGGGTTCGGTGGAATATTGACACCACCGCGACATGGGAACAGGGAAATTTGGGCCTTACTCCATGTGCACGTGTTGAGCTCCCCACTCTAAACGGTCCTTGTGTCTTATCCCGCTAACTTACATATAAATACCGAGGGTACTATCTGTTCATTTAAACTCGTGTCGAGTGATCCGGTCTTGGAGATTCCAAACTACGGTGGTACTTTCCCGGTGACGTTAGTGAATGCCGACGTCGGTGTTATATTAGTTTCGAGGACTGGGAATGTTTTCCTTCTGGCCTGTAAGTTGGGCATCATATAAACCCAACTTGTGTCGCACCCTGTCATTGAGAGTAGGGGGTTAAATTATATACCCAGTTTAGCTTGCAGTATTGTAGGGACGACACGGATTACAAGCAGCCTGTAAGGATACTTATTTACTAAGCGTAGCTTATTTGTAATACCTAGCCGAAAGTAAAGGACAGCCAGTGAGGATCGAACTCACTATCCAGTCGTATCTATTAGCAAGACAATCTTGCTAAACTTTTACACCGTTGGATAATATAAGGAAATAGTAGATCTACAGAACTCTAACTTGTTAATTCTTATTCTACATCGAACAGGTGAAGAGGTTCATCCCTTGTTCCTTGTTTAGGATGTGGTTTCCGGTTTTCTCTTTTCCAATCTTTTACGTAGCCCCTTGCACATCAGTGGCGTTACCGCCTTGCTCGGGGTGACATAATTAAAAAAAATGTATGCATGCACAAAAACAGTGTCCCTCTATCTCTTTCTGTCTCTGTATCTATCTCTGTCTCTCCCGCTCTCTGTAAGATTGTTTTTGTGTGTTTTGTGTCTTCAAGGCATGAGTTCATGACGCTTCAGTTTCCCGTCTTTTGTTGCTTTCAGTTGTACTTTTCTCTTTATGCCTTCTCTTTCTCTTTGTGGTATTTGCCCCTCCGTCTATTTACACAAACTAAAACGTGTCTGGTAAGTTCACCCCTCCCTATTGTTGACCCCTCTTGTCCTCGATGCATCCAGTGTTAAATTCTCCAAGCCTTGACACGTTCAGTTGAAAAACAACGCTGAATAAACAGTCACCACGCTGTAGTGTTGTGATTTGAAAACTGCTGTGTTAGGTTAAATTAAATCGGTGAAGTCGAACAGACATTTCGACCAGAAATAATAACCTTTTTGTTTTTAAATAATATAGATATAAAAACATTATAAGCACTCCAGATCACGAATAGGAAAGATAGATTTTATAAACTTTAATCGTAAATTAATTTTAAACCCCTTCAGTCAGTTAAGTGCCATACGTGATACACGCTTAGGCGATCATGTCTCTAAAGAGACATGACTGACCAGGCAGATGATTATCCCGCAGTAGGTTGCCATTACATTCTGCCGTAGACTGGTTGCTAACCAAGGCTATAGAACCCAATCTGCCCTGTTATTTAATCCATAACTGGAGAGACGGGACGGATTAATACCTTTCCCAGGGTTATTTGCGCATAAGTGAATACAAGGAATTCAACTGGAATTCGAACACGGTTCTCCGATTTATCGTCCCAAGCTGATCTCCACTGCACAACAATACGAAAAGAAAAAAAATGTTAAAAATACCACGTTATTTTTTAAAATGTAAATAGAAAAAAATCTTGTTGAAATTTATAATCTAGATTATTATTTTCTATCAATTGAGCACTTCTTTCCTGTAATAAGTCTTGAAAATTCGCATAGCGGGAATTCAATATCCCATCTGGAACACATAATCTTCGTCCTCAAGGACGCACGACAAATTTTCGAGACATTCCATGAAAAAAATAAACTGCATCTTTTTTAAAGAAATCATGTCGTAAGGGCATATATTGTTTTGGTTTTCGTATAAGAGATCAATTTACAATGAATTTAAATAACAAACTGGAAACCCTATTAAATTTAATAATAAAAAAAAGTAACCTCGAGTGCTTAATGGGAAAAAAATTGAAAAATAAATATTTATGGTCACGGTGTACAACTCCACCAGTTTCTTTCGTTTTTTATTTTTCTAATCAGTTAACCTCAAGCAAAGCAATAAAGCCACTAAGATACAAGGATAAGTAAGTTTTACTACCGAACCCTCCGACCGGTGGGTAGCAAGCCTGATTGCGGGGGCCCTAGGCAGTGCTTTGTGGCTCCTGCTATCTTATCAACATTTGCTTTTTACTACCTACATTTTTATACCTTACAAATTAAACTAAGCCCAACTATTATTCAGTCAGTCAGTTACGTGCCATACTTGATACACGCGTTGGGCGATCATGTCTTGAAAGAGACATGACTGACTGAGCAGAAGATTATCCCGCACTAGGTGGCCATTGCTTTCTGCGGTAGACTGGTTGCCAGCCAAGTCTATAGAACCCAATCCGTTCAGATACTTAACTCAAAACTGGAGGGAAGAAATGGATTAATATCTTTCCCAAGGGTATTTGTGTGTAAGTGACTGCAAGGAATTCAAATGGAATTCGAACTCGGTCCTCCGATTTATCGTTCCGAGTCGATATCCACTGTACCACGATGCACATTCACCAACAAAAAATCTTTGTGAATTTTTACGTCATTCAGGTGTCATTTTTTCGCCCAAATCCGTGAATTTGTTTTGCTCATGCAAAATCTCGAAAAACAGAGGAGAAAATTCACTATTTTTTATCTATAATATTGAATGTGATAAATTATTCAACATTTTAACAGGAAATATCTCAAGGGAATGTTACAAATTGCTGCAAAACATTGTTGATTTATTTAAGATGGAGTGATCTGATATGTCTCTAATTTATATTTAGTTGAATGTATATGTTTTCAATTTTTCTAGTTGAATTGCTCACCTATATTGCATATGATCTATTATTCTACATAATTAGGTTACAATAAAAATTCTATTTTATGAATACTACCTTATGAAAATCTACACATCAACAATCACATTCATGCACATATTCACACACACACACACACACGCACATTCATGCACATACATTTACTCACTCACACACAGAAATCATGAAAAAAGCAGCTCATCTACGAAACAAATCCAGAAATCCTTCGACTGGTGCAACTAATGTGTACATCGATAACTATAAAAAAAAAATCACTTTTTAATTACTATGGTTAAATTAAAGAATGTTTTACCACACTAATCGAGTATTATGTGTGCACTAATCAAATTTTGGCATATAAAAATTTTGGCGCACTAATTGAGAACACATTAATTAAATACACATTTATTTTTCCAAATAATCTCCATCCATCTCAATGCAAGTATTTTACTGGAGGAAGAGTAATTCGTACCGTTTTTAATGGGAACGAAATGATCAGAACAATGATTCCATTTTCTCGCCAATAACCGTTATACGACTTGCACATCTGAATGCCACACAAAATCGAAATTATACAGTCAAAATTTCCATCAGAATTCATTGATCCATACTAGGCGCGCAGGGTCAGTAAAAACAAATTAAAATATAAAGCAAATGATGTTCATAGAAAGAAAATATTATAATATAATGAAAAGAATTGTATATATATTAACTTAAAAAAATGTTTACGCACTAAAACAGCTTTCAAGCTTGAGGCGGGCGTGAAAGCGAATGCATTTTTTTTTTAATCATTTCACCCCGAGCAAGGCAGAAACGCCACTGATGTGCAGGGGGCTACATAAATGTAAAAAGATTAATTAGAAAAGAGTGAGGAGTACAAGCTAGTTAGAAAGGAACAATAGAAAGCTGAGAAAGCAGGTGCGATGACAGATACATAGGTGGAGAGAAAGGGAAGGTTATACAGGGGAGGGGAGAGAGCTAGAGTCCAGTGGTTAGTAGATGAGTATTAACTTTGCATTTAAATTTCTGGAGGTTGTAGCCGTCAGGAAAGCAAGAATACGGGAGTGAGTTCCACAGGCGGGAAGTGCGAGAGAGGAAGCTGCAGGAGTAGAATTGTCGTCTGCATTTGGCATGCCGGAATAATATAGTTTTCATTCCGGTTGCCGATCAAATTCAAGATGGCAGCTTTCAACAAGATTTTGGGTCCGCAGAGACTGCTGGTTGGTCTTCCTCTCAACAATATCACAGACGGTGTAGACCAGAGAATTCAAATAAAGATATTTAGTGACAGGAACACTGTGTGCTTTTTCTTTTCTTATATCACGTTGGAACCTGTCATATTAAAATTCTGCATTAGTCTAAGACCTGCTAAATTTGCTTTTTTAAATATATAGCGGACGCTCTAACCTTTCAGATTAACCAAAGATTAATATGTATATCCATACTTATTACGTATCACTACGGTGTTTTTTAAATAATCATTTCACCCCAGGCAAGTCGGATAAAAACAGAGTACAGGGGATGCCTAAGAAAGAATAAGAGGTGGATGGAATTTAGAGATGTGGTTGGGATATAGGAAGGTAGAGGATGGTAACTGACGTTGCATTTAAAATTTTAGAGATTGTAGCTATCAGGGAAGCAGTCATACGGAATGGAATTCCACAGGCGGGAAGTGCAAGAAAAGAAACTGAGAGAGTAGAAGTGACAGTTACATTTGATCATTCTGATGGTAAAAGGGTGGGACCTAGTTGCCAATCTAGTAGCACAAGTAAATTCATGTGGTCGGGGCACCAGTGAAAGAAGCTCGTCAGAGTAGAAGCAGTGAAAATATTTGTAGAAAAGACAGGGGGAATTCGCATACCGTGGGTGAGAAAGTAACTGAAGTTGATTAGTATATATATATATATATATATATATATATATATATATATATATATATATATATTTCGGAAAGGTAAAACCTCACACTTTTTTCTCCAGCTATGGGTTAAATGACAGAACATTTTGGGTTCTATAGCCTTGGTTGGCAACCTGCTGCATAAAAATTTTCTGCCCAGTCAGTCATATCTCTTTCAAAATATGATAGCCCAATGGTGTATTACGTATACCACTTCACTGATATACTATAATAAATTTATCACAACCAATTTAATCAAACGAAATAACTCTTCTTCGTCAGCTAGTGTTTTGCAAAAGACCAACATTGTATGTCGGTTTAAATTTTCTTTGGAAGTTCATTTCTCTGACAGAAAAGTAAATACATATGTTATCTTGACAACCACAATAATATAAAGACGTTTTACACTTCATTTGTCGGATACAAATTCTTCTGCACAACATTTGAAGACACATTCCTGTCCACCTTCAAAATTCAGAAAAAAATGCTTCTTGACAACATCATCACGAAAATAATAGGCAAAACCTTCAAATTCTCAAAGTCAACCAACCAACACTCAACAAAATAAGAAATATTAACATAAATATAAAAGAATATATTACTTTCTTAAATAACCCTAAACATATCAACTTACTATATTGTAATCAAATGCACTCTAACTATAAACAAGGTGGAAAAAGTCCTAGAATAACTCATAACCACTATATATTCCCCACTGATCTCAGTAAAAAATAAAACTAATTATATATTATAATAAATTTATTACAACTAACTTAATCATACGGAATAACTTCTCCGTCAACTAGAGTTCTGGAAAAGACCAACATTGTATATCATTTTAAATGTCCTTTGGGAGATTGTATTTCGGACCAAAAGGTAAATATATATGTTGGCTTGACGACCACAGTATTATCAAGATGTCTTACACTCCATTATTCTATCGCACAACATTCAAACAAATATTCCTACCCACCTTCAAAATACAGGAAAATACTTGTCGACAACGCCAATGTGCTACACGATGAAACTAATAAACAAAAACTTTGAATTCCCGAGACCCTTTATGCCAAAAGCAACCAACACTGAACAACGAGTATAGTAGTAATGTTTTAATGCATTTGAGTTGAATAACATTTAACATGCGGCAATTTATTATCCTTTGCACTGAGACGTTTGTATAAAAAACATCAAAATCACAGCGGCTAATTTCAAATTTTTTTTTTATAAGCGTTTCACCCCGAGCAAGGCATGTCACTACCACTACTGCGCAGGGGGCTACGTAGAGTGGAGAAAGGATGATTAAATATAGGAAATGTCAGAGGGTGGGTGATAGGCGGGTAAGGATACCGAGAATGAGGGTTGGGTAGATGAGAGTGTTCTGAGAATAATTGGGAGTTAGTGTGATAGGAGGTGTCTATTGACCCTACATTTAAACACCTGGAGATTGTAACTGTCGGGAAAGCAGAGTTGTGGAAGGGAGTTCCACAGGCGGGAAGCGTGAGAAAAGAAGCTGTTGGAGTAGAATTTACGGTTACATCTTATTTGTTTAACTGTAAAAGGGTGGGACCTAGTTGCTAATCTAGTATCTCGTGTAAATTCGTGCTTAGGCGGCACCAGTGATCTAAGCTCATCAGAGCAGAAGCCATGAAAGTACTTGTAGAAGAGGCACAGGGAAGCCACATCACGCCGGTGAGAGAGCGGCTGCAGCCGGTCTGCCAAGTCAGGATCAACCACGTTACAGATCCTCCTTTGTATTTTGTCAAGAAGCCCAAGGAGAGCAGCAGGGGCACCCGACCAGATATGGCAGCAATATTCAATACACGGGCGGATGGTAGATTTGTATATGTGTAGAATAGAATTGTAACATAGTGCGTCCACACAAAAATCCCCATCACAGCAGTTACAGTTATGTTAACTTTGTTTTCGCTATTCAGCCCTGAGGATTATTTCGAAAAACGTCTAAAGTACTTGGGTTAACATAAAAATACGGCACATTTCTTGATTAATTTCAAACTAGAAAGGATTATTATAAAGACTAAATAGGCATAATATGTGTATATTATCTAACGAAACATGCTTGAAGGAAGATATGCTCCATCTATATATATATATTATAGTTTAGAACATGTACGAATTATCATCTACTACAAAGTGTACATTTTGTTTCGACATTGAAAGGACAATGTCTCATCAGGTAGTTTGAAAAGAAAATGGAAATTTCTTTACCTTATATTGGCGAATAATGTGTGAGAGGGAAATGGGTGGAAAGTGGGAAATCAGAGTTGGAAGTTGGAAGTTAGAATTTGAACAAAACGGGAAGAGGTAAAGGAGGGAGGTGATTAATGGACGTGTTGAAAATTTTATAGACAGATTTAACAGTAGAAGATAAGGTATGGTCCTTTACAGCCTTGATGGCCAGTCCTTTGGGTTTAACAAAGAGAAAAAAATAAGGAAATGTATATGGGTTGGTGGGGAGTAGGAGAGGATGTGTTAAAAAGGGGATAGGAATTGCTATTTGGTAAATATATCTGTATTAGTGAAGTATACGACTACAAATATTTTTGTATTTAAATTTATTTTTTATAATTAAAATATTTTTTTATATATTTAAGCTTAATTTAAAATTTAGTAAATCGCTTTTTTATATAAAACTTTAATTAGATCACAGTTTGTAGTATGAAATAAAGGTAAAATTTGAGGTAAGAGTGTTGTTAATACTATAAAGGTTTATCGTTTCAAGAGATCCTAACTTTAGCTTTTGTAATTTTAGCATGATTATATATATATATATATTTGCATTTTTTTTATTTTTTAAATAATACCTTTTGCTTAAAACGCCAAAAGTAAACTTTAGTTACGTACGATAGACCGTACCATCAAGGGCAGAGGCTAACGACTCTTTTACGATCAACCCCTACTTTTAAATATCACTATTTCAAAAGTTACAGTAAAGTTAAGATTGTTTTCGCAATTCACCCATGAGGATGATCTCGGAGGTGATCGAAAGTACTTGGGTTAACAAAAATCATGGATTATTATAAAAACTAAATAATCATAATAGGTGTATATTATTTAATGAAACATGCTTGAATGAAGATATGCTGCCTATATATATATATATATATATATGTGTGTGTGTGTGTGTGTGTGAGTGTGTGTGTGTGTGTGTGTGTGTGTGTGCATTTTTAAACTTTTTAAATAATACGTTTTTGCTTAAAACACCATAAATAACGCTTAGATATTCACGGTACCCCGTGCCATTAAGCGTAGAAGCTTATTATACTGTCACACCCTACTTTTTGAAATGGACACTTAAAAATGAATTAAGTACGGAACACAAAAAATTCTGGAACTTAGAAACAGGCAATATTTATGTTTAAACATAGATTATCTTTAACCGTATATAGCCAATAGTATATGAATATATTTTTTTTTATCTATACGCATTCATGAAGCTTTGTATAATTAATAATTTTATTAAAAAATAGTTAAATTATTCCATTTAACATTTGATTATCTTTGACCTACTTGAGATCATAAAATATTTACTTGCACCCAATAAGTTCTTTTTTAATTAGGTACCGCCATTAAATCGCTGAAATAACAACATAGTATGAAGAAAAAAGGTCCCAAACTTAATAAATGCGAACTTATTCCATCAAAACGTTTAAGTTATTATTAAGAGGTAAGATCAAATTAGTTTTTAAATATTAAAAAAAATATATATTAATCCTTTCTAACACATTCGAAATTTTGGTAAAAATCTTTTTATTTTCGTTAGCGAGAAGCCAAATCGTTATGAGAGTTTACAACGGAAAACGTAATATTACATATTTTTTAATTTTTTTTGGTGACAAACATTAATTTGAAAATTCTTGCAAAAATCAGATAATTGTCGGGTTTTAATGAAACTTTCATGACTTATTCACAAATGAAATTATCTCTAAATTATTATTTTAAGAAAAAATCTTGGTTAAATATTTTTTACATCTGTTACCTCTCCTCCATGTAAATTCATGAAATTTCAAGAAATTAAATTCTGTAGGAAAAATTAGTTTATTAGTTAAACGCAGGACTCATTGGGGGATTTAAATCATGTATTATTTTTTAACGATTTAGCCCCTTTTACCAAAAAGCTGCTCCGAATTATAAAATTAAAATATTAAAAAAAATACAATAAATTTATAAGATTATTTAAATAAGCTTTCAATTGCTTTAAGAGATAAGATAAATTTCAGACGATGTAGTCTGAAAAAAAAAAGTTTTTGATTAATAATGAAATTTTAAAACGATTGTTTTCATTTTCTTTTAGTTATAATAATTTATAAAGTTTCAAAAATATTTTTTTAAATATTTCAAAGACTTGTAGATGTAAGGTTGGTAATTTGTTAACTGAAGACCATATTTACTAATCGAAATTTACAAAGATTAATACAAATCATCTAGCCATCGCATTTTTTAAAAAATTAAAAAAAAGTTTCGTGTATTTGAAGTATATTTTTGTATGGAAATTTCTATGTGTACGTTAAAAGATCATGTGTTTCACGGCTAATTACTCTTACAGGAAAAAAAACTGTACAATTGTGCCACTTATAATCGCTATACACTTATTTTATCTCGCATCACTCGAGCTGTCATCACATTTCAAATACGGGGAAATGGTCAGAAAGTTTAACAATGTGTCTAAAATGGTTTTATTCTAAATTTTATGCTATAAATATATAATAATTGTGTAAATCATATTAATTTAACATAAAATTTGCTAATTTTCCAAAAATAATGTGTCACAGATGTATAATTTATTTTTGCAAGATTTTTAAAACCGAGAATTAATTTTTGTTTACAAATGTGTCGATCACTCAAAAATGGCAGCAAAATTAAAAAATTAAAAATAATTTTAAAATTTTAGATTCTAATCAATATAATTTCTGTTTGAAATAAATTAGAGAATTTCGCTTACTGGAAATAGTAAATTTAATCATTTAGCTTTCAATTAAATCTAAAATACAAGTTTCAAGAAAACTTTTTTATTTTTAAAAATTCAATTTAAAAGTTAGTTATCGAAAATGAGTTAAGGTACCTATTTTTAATTATTCTGATTTTAAAATTTATTAAACTAAAAGAATGAGAAAATGCTAGAGACTTTTTGAATTGTTTCTGTTAAGTGATTGCTGTGAAAAGATTTAAATTACGACTTTTGTGAACTTCTGTACAAAAATAATCTAACCGTTGGAAAAATGGAAAGGAATTCTTTTGAAAAATATTCACACTCGAAAATAGCATTAAACTTGACATTTCTCGAATCTTTAAGATCCCAAGTACGCATCTAAGCTGACGACGCCACTGTTTACTCTCGCCTCGATGAGAAATCTGCCGAGGCTGACAAAGCAAACCTACTTCTTCTTCTTCTTCTTCTTCTTCTTCTATGTGCCCTGTCCCTTCAGGACGTAGGCGATCATGGTTCTCTACGTCTCCCTATCCCTTGTGGCTCTTAGTATGTTTGCTCCTGTTGCTCCTGGCAACCCCCGTTCCGTCATCCACCTGATCAGACCCTGCAAATATGTTATCCGCTGCCTTCCTCTGTCTCTCCTTCCTTCTATCTGTCCAGTCAGTATCAGGTTCTCCAGGCTCTCCTTCCTCATTACATGTCCCAGGAACTTCAGTTGTCTCTTCCTGATGCTCAGCATCAATTTCCTTTTTGTTGACATTCTTTCTAACACTTCGTCGTTGCTTGTATGCTCAGTCCACGATATCCGTAGCATCCTTCTGTAGAACCACATTTCGGCCGCTTCCAGTTTTGTCCTCATTTTCGATGATATTGTCCAGCATTCACAGCCGTATTGAAGAACTGGCATCACGTAGCAGTCTAGCACTCTTTTCTTCGTTTCTATTGAGATCTTCCTGTGTGTTAGTATTTTGCTCATCTTCTGGAACGCGTCCTTTGCCATGCCAATTCGCCTTCGGATGTCCGTGTCGCACTTTCCATCTCCTGTTAGAACACTTCCTAGGTACTTAAATTCTTGGACTTGTTTGATTCTGTTATCCCCCACCTGTATTTGGCATTTTGGGTTGTATCTTTTGCTGATGACCATACACTCAGTTTTCTTAAAGTTTATTTGTAGTCCCTTCTTGTCACTCTCCACTGCTACTTTCTGTATGAGATCTTGCAGTTTCCTTTCCGTGTCCGCAATCAGTACTGTATCGTCCGCGTATCTTATGTTGTTCAGGTTGTGGCCTCCAATGACAAATCCTGGTGTGTCATCTAGGGTCCTCAAAATATTCTCGCTGTATAGGTTGAACAAATCCGGTGAAAAGACACATCCTTGTTTTACGCCTTTTTCTATTTTTGTGTATCTACTGAGGTCGTTACCTGTCCGTATGCAGGCCGTTTGCTGCCAGTAGAGATTCTTGATTATTCTTATGTCTTTGCCGAAAATGTCGAGGTTGCCTAGCAAACCTACTGCTGATCTTGAAAAAACCTCCAGTCTGTGGTGAACTGGGGTAAGAAATGGCTCATAAATTTTACGCTTCCAAAACGAAGCTGTTATCTATTAACCATCATAGACAATCACTCCTACCCCCCCCACCCCATTAGCGTGGAGCAGACTAGCCTCCCTGAGAGTAAAACACTACGCCTCCTTGGCCTCACACTCTCAGCAGACCCCAAGTGGAATGACTATATCGAATCCACTGCTAAATCCGCTGCTAAGAAGGTCGGTTCACTGTGCAGGATCAGGAAGTTTTTCCCGTCTGAGTCCATCCTGTACATATATAAATCTACCATCCGCCCATATACTGCTGCCACATCTGGTCGGGGTCCCTGCTATTCACCTCGGGGTTCTTGACAAAATCCAACGGAGAATCTGTAATGTGATCGATACCGACTTGGTAGCTCAGCTGGAGTCGCTAGACATCTCTTATCTTACTAACTCTCATCCATTCTCTCAAGCTCTTTCTTTCATCTACTCCACCCCCATTCTCGGTATTCTCATCCATCTATTACCCTACTTCTGACATTTCCTGTAACTAACCCCTCTTTCTCATCACTTTCCCCTATGTAACCCCCTGCGCAACAGTGGCAGTGGAATGCCTTGCTTGGAGTGAAATGATAAAAAAATGTTATTTAATAAAAAAAAGCAACTTTTGTTGCGAACAGTAAGTGGATAAATGTAACCGAGTTTTTGTTTATGCATCCCAAAAAATAAAGAACGGCACATTTTTACTCATAAATAAATATATGGCTTTCTTCGTAGATTAAATAAACAATTCTCTCTTTCTCGTTTCCTGAAATTTTTGCCAGAATTGACTAGGTTCAGATGCTATTTAATTGGTACGATTTTCATAATTTGACTAACAACTTGGCAAGTATATTGAAAATGTTTGGCTAAATCATTAACTCATTTAATACGAAAATTTAGGAAATACATTCCTCAATATTGGAAAAGCAGCTGTATATGTGTAATTACGACATTTACCCAAACAAAACATCGCAAAAGATTTTATTGCTCCCGAAATCCGATCTTATGCTAAAGTTTCTTTAATAAAAACATATTCTGAGAAAATCCTATTTTATTTGTCTCCGCATCTAGACTCATTGCGAGACCTTCACCGAGTCGCGAAAAAAAAAAAAAATAAAAATTGGCATACCATGATTAAAAAAAAAATAATACTCCAGATAAAATAAAAACAATATAGTATCGTCATTTTTTTTTTATTATTAAGAGGAAAGACGAAATAATTTTTGGATATTAAACTATTTTTGCATATGTGGCAAAGATTAGTGTCTTTTTTGCTATGAAAACGCATTGATTGAAAATTCTTGCAAAAATCAAATAATTGTCGGATGTTAATGAAACTTCCATGACATATTTACAAATGAATGAAATTATTTTTAAAATGCATTTATTTTAGAAAATCTTGTTAAAATATTTTTTACAACTGTTACCCACCTACCTCTACTTATTTCAATTCCTATGCTGTTTCTGATCTTCATCAATGATCTTCTTGATGTCATCAGCTCCCAAGTAGGCATTTTTGAAGATAACACCTCTTTTGCTACTTTAACTAACATAGAGGAACTTTTCTGTCAGCCATCAACGTGGCTGACACAAGTCTCCTGGAGAGCAACACACTGCGCTCTCTTTTTTTTTAGCCGACCTGATGTGAAACGGCTACATCGAATTAAAAGCTGCATCTACTGTTAGGAATTTCGAGTCTCTGTGTCAAATCAGAAAGTTTTTCTCCTCAGAATTCATCTTGTACATCTAAACTTATTTATCAATGGAACTTTGTCTCTGTGTGTGTGTGTGTGTGTGTGTGTGTGTGTGTGTGTGTGTGTGTGTGTGTTACCTATAGACCCCGAAACGGCTGAACCGATTTTCTTGAAAATTTACACAGTTGTACTATAAGCGTCTGCGAGTGCTCGTAGCTAGGTTTTGTGTCGAGGTACCCCAGATAATTATCGAAAATCGATAATCGAAAAAATCGGGTTATAGAAGGAGTGGTCTGATTTTAATCAAATGTAATACACTCATAGACAAAGACATAAGAAACGATATTCAGAAGTTTCAAGGTTGCAGTTTTTACAATAGTGCAGAAAATCGATAATATATATATATATAAAAGCTTTCATTACATCCGAGCAACGCCGGGCTATACAGCTAGTTTATAAATATTATACTGTTGACATATCTGGACGACTTCTCTTGCCATACATCACGAGGTTCTCGGTAAAATCTAAAGAAGGATCTGCAATGTAATTGGTCCTATCTTGATATCTCGACTCCATTTACTTTCTTATTCACGTGACATGGCTTCCCTCTGGCTTTTCTACAAATATTTTCATGGCGACTGCTCTGACAAACTTTTTTTCTGGTGCCCTGTCCACCAGAATTTAAGCGTGCTACTTAGACTGGCATCTAGGTCTCACCACTTTACCGTTAAAATAGTTAAATATAACCGCCACTTTTACTCAAACGGGTTCTTTTCTCGCCTGTGGAACTCCCTTCTGAATACTTGCTTCCCTGTTAGCTACAATTTCCAAAAATTTAAATACAACGCTAATTGTCATCTTCTATATTCTTGAATCCCGTCCATATTTTATCCTTTTTTCAATACTCCTTGTATCCAGTCCTTTCTCTTATTATAACCCCTTGCGCACCAGTGGCCGTGTTGCTTTGGTTGGGATGAAATGATTAAAAAAATTAAAATAGACTACTAAAAGCTTCAAGAAATATTTTTCATAAAAAATGTATATTGTTTCTGTGGGGGTACCTAGTCTTATTTAAATAATATATGTATATGGATGGATGGATGGATGGATACATACATACATACATACATACATACATACATACATACATACAATATATTCTGTGTATTTAGGAAGCAAATGTTCTTAGGCAAATATTATTAAAGACAACAAACATTTTGTGTCGATTAATTTTATTGATCGACTTTTCCAAATTACGAATATTCCTTCTCGCATAAGAAGTAAATTCATTCAGAAATCATTCGAAGTTCATTAACAAAACGCACCCTCAAATGCAATTGTAATACAATTTCGAGACAAGGAGGAAAATGTATATATAAAAAGAAACACATATACACGTCACACCTTGCTTAGGTTACAATACTTTACTTCCTCAAATGCAAATAAATACACACATTCACACAAACAGAAACGTCATGCGTCTTATCTTGCTTACGTCAAAACACGTTTTGCCTACGTCACTACACTTACTACTTCTACGAAACTCAACATTCGTCCCTACTTACCCAGGTGAAAACTTGAAAAAATCGAAAGCTTGGACCTTGTTTATTGAATTTTTCTTCCGAAAATGCTATTTTCAATTAAAAATTAAATATTTTTTAAAAACCTAAATAAACATTTAAAGCTCTCGTATCTTCAGCGCTTTCTTGCGGTTCACAATTATAATCAACTTTTACCCTTATATCTCCCCTTCCATGTATGCATATGCCTAGCGTCAAGAGCGGCTGCTCTGATCAACAGTTGTATAATATCGGGGATCTTGTAGTGCCATGTCGCGCATGGATAGGTGTCCCTGCAAGCGCTTTCGGTGGGCAACCCCGAGGCCACACCTTGTTGCAGCCTTAGCCAGTTTCCCTCCCAGCACAGATCGTGGATAATGACCGCCTGTATCCTCTACCCTAGGTCCCTTTCTACAAACAGAATCATGACTAAACAAATCAGAAATGACCCTAAACCAGTTAAATCCAAACCACCTAGAACCATTAACCTCTCCTTCACTAATATCCGGGGCATTCGTACTAACTTTCCCAGTGTAGAAGCGTTCCTGCATGAAAAGTCCCCTGACATCCTTGCGCTCTGCGAAACTAACCTCAACTCAGCTATTCCCTCCTCTGACCTCTTCATCCCTGGTTATCATCCACTTTTAAGGAAGGATTCCACTGTCCACATGCATGGGCTGGGTGTTTATGTCAGCGAACACCTCCCCATAGCTAGGGTGACTTCACTCGAATCTACTGACCACCAATACATATGTCTCCACCTGTCTCTCCTCAGTTCGGTTAGCTACCTATTCTTTCTTTACCGTTCTCCCTCCTCTCCTGACTGCTCCCTACTAGATAGCATTGCTGACGACATAGATAAGGCTATTTCCTATCACCCATTCGCCCACATATTTGTATTTGGGGACCTCAATGCCCATCACTCTGAGTGGCTTGAAAACGCCGTTACTGATCCGGCGGGCATTCACGCCATGAACTTTGCTATTTCCCAATCCCTTACGCAAGTGGTGGACTTCCCCACTCGCTTCCCAAGCACTCCCTCGGGTCATTCCTCACTGCTAGATATATGTTTTATCTCTGCGCCTGACGCCTGTCAAGTGTCGCAGTTTTGCCCTCTCGGCAGCTCCGACCACGCTGTAGACTCTCTCAGTATTTCTTTCAAATCTCACTCCCCCCAGGAGCCCCCTACTTATAGAACCTCCTACCTCTACCAAAAAGCTGACTGGATTTCCTCTGCGACGTCCCTTGGGGAAAAGTGTTTGACCTATCAGTTGATGACTGTGCCTCTGAGGTCTCGTCATGGGTGAAAGCTAGCATTGATGCCTTCATACCCACCAGGGAGTATTGCTTAAAACCTCATTCCTCTCCGTGGTTCTCCCCGGCCTGCTCAGCCGCCATTGCCCACAGAGACCATTACTTCCGTCTATTCCGGAGACAGCCAACTGATCACAATAGGCGCCTGTACACATCTGCTCGCAATGAGTGCAAGAGAACCCTAAATGACGCCAAACAATCGTTTGCTGAGAGAATGCGACAGCACATAGCTGACCGCAAGTTCGGCTCCAAGGACTATTGGAGGATTTGTAAACGAGTGCTCAACAATAGGAAATCCTCAATACCTCCTTTAATCCATGGATTTGAAGTTCTCACGTCATCTGCGGACAAAGCTGAGTGCTTTGCCCACAGATTCTCATCCAACTCCACATTCGACTCGTCCGGAGTACACCCACCCGACTTCCCTATTAGAACTGAGGCCAAACTGCTCGACGTATATATTACCCCGACAGTAGTATCCAGAGTAATTTCAAAACTCCACCCCCATAAGGCGTGTGGCGACGATGGAATCCCGGTGATAGTCCTTAAGAGGTGTGCTCCTGAACTTTCCCCTGTCCTCTCTAAACTATTTAACTACTGCCTTTCTGCTTCCTGCTTTCCTGCATGCTGGAAATTCTCTTCAGTCGTTCCTGTATTTAAGAATTGCGGTGAACCCTCGGAAATAGTTCATCATCTCACTGCCCACAAACTGTTCTCCGACAGGCAATATGGATTCCTCTTCGACAGGTTCACGGCCGACCTGCTAACAACCGTAAGGGAGTACATGCTACAGGCCCTTGATGAGTCTAACGAGGCTTGCTCGGTTGCTCTGGACATCTCCAAGGCTTTCGACAGGGTTTGGCACTCTGGCCTCCTATGCAAACTACGCGGTTATGGTATTACCGGTCGCCTGCTTGACCTAATCCAATCTTTCTTAAATAACCGCAAAATGAAGGTCGTTCTGAATGGGCGTGCCTCTTCGTCCTACAGCACGAATGCTGGTGTCCCACAGGGCTCTATCCTGGGCCCGACGCTCTTCCTTATTTTCATCAATGACCTCCCAGATGAGATCAAGTCCCAAGTAGGCATCTACGCAGATGACACTACAATATACTCCCGCTCCAGTAAGAAACCTGTCGTGGCGGACAGACATAATCTCGCTGCTGACCTTGAGCGGGATCTACACTCTGTGGTGAACTGGGGCAAGAAGTGGCTTGTCAACTTCAATTCATCTAAGACCAAGCTGTTGTCTGTCAACCATTACAGGCATCCTCTTCTGCCTCCCATAAGCATGGACCAAGTGATTCTCCCTGAGAATAATACACTACGCCTCCTCGGACTTACCCTGTCCTCAGACCTCAAATGGAACCACTATATTGAATCCATAGCAAAATCTACTGCTAAGAAGATTGGGTCACTATGTCGATCCAGGATGTTTTTTCCACCTGAATCCATCCTGCATATATACAAGTCAACCATCCGTCCGTGCATGGAGTACTGCTGCCATTTATGGTCAGGTGCCCCTGCCATTCTCCTCAGTGTTCTTGACAAGCTCCAAAGGAGAGTCTGTAATGTGATAGTTACTGATCTGGCGATTCGACTGCAGCCACTTCCCCATCGTCGAAATGTGGCCTCCCTTTGTCTGTTCTATAAATACTTTCATGGTTTCTGCTCCAACGAAGTTAAGTCACTGATGCCTCCTCAACGGGTGTTTACTCGTGCAACCAGACTGGCAACTGGGTCCCACCCATTCACAGTTAGGTTAGCCAAATGCAGATGACAATTCTACTCCTGCAGCTTCCTCTCTCGCGCTTCCCGCCTGTGGAACTCACTCCCGTATTCTTGCTTTCCTGACGGCTACAACCTCCAGAAATTTAAATGCAAAGTCAATACTCATCTACTAACCACTCGCCTCTAGCTCTCTCCCCTCCCCTGTATAACCTTCCCTTTCTCTCCACCTATGTATCTGTCATCGCACCTGCTTTCTCAGCTTTCTGTTGTTCCTTTCTAACTAGTTTGTACTCCTCACTCTTTTCTAATTAATCTTTTTACATTTATGTAACCCCCTGCACATCAGTGGCGTTTCCGCCTTGCTCGGGGTGAAATGATTAAAAAAAAAATAATTCCATCAACAAGAACATTACTTCTATCCAAAGGAAATCTTTTGAGAGGATAAAACGCGTTAAAAGGAATTTTTTTCTCTTTATTTTTTATCGCCTAGGTGGATACGATACACATAAAAAGTGTGCTGCGGTATTTATTATTCAGCACAATATCCGATGCTAAACGGATATACACAGAACAGTACAATAGATAAGACAGAACACAATAGTCGCCGAAGTAATCAGTCCGAATATTACTCGAATGATACTCGAATATTATACCTCAAATGATACTATTTTTTACTTAAATAGACCTTTTCAGACTACGGGCCATTCCATCACTGAGAGTCCTGCAGGTGTGTTAGGTGTGTTACAACACATTGTCATTCAGTTACCAGACAACAAACACACACACACACACACACACACACGCGCGCGCGCGCGCGCGCGCGCGCGCACGCATACTTATTGTTGAGCACCTCAACGTGGTGTAATGGTTAGTAAGATTTTCTCGCCAGAACAATTACGACTGAGTAGTGAGTTCGATCCTCACTGGGTGCTCCATATCTTCGGTCATCTGCCACATCTAAGATATGCTTAGAAAATCACTATATATACGTATTGCTGGCTGCTCGTATTTAAGTATGTCTCTCTGCTATGGTGGATCGCTAATCCCTATTGCAGACATCTGCTCAGGTACATTTGTATTTGTTCAAACCCATTGAGCCCACCTATGGTTTTTAATCCAACTATGCTGAACGGGTCTTAATTACAGTTTCAGAGTTAATGCGGTCAACAGTCGGAATAAGGTCCATACGATCAGACACTCACAATGATTTGTAACTTCGTACTAGCACAACCATCGATGGCTCCCAAATAGTTTCGTCCATCCAAGGCTTTGATCAACTTCTATGGTTTGTAGGCACTTACCAAAGTTACCACGCGCTGGGATCATCTCCCCAGGTCGATAAAATCAATAAGTCACCTTCCTGACAACTTGACCATGATGAGAAAGCGAAGGTTTTAACGACTCGGCCACGTGCCCATATCTTTATTCCTGATGTGATATGTGATTCACGTCAAGATATACCAGATGGTTTGGCTAGAATTTAATATCAATAAGAAACCTTTGTTCAAAGAGGTTGATCTGTAATGCCCGAAATAAGTTGCCATTTTAATACTGCCCTTAAATTCATAAAGCTTATGCATCACAGAACAGAGGAAAGTTCACTAGAACTACTACCATGAATCTATTCATAGAAAAGACACAGGAAAGATACATTAAGGCGGTGGGAAAGTGACCAATGCCAGGTCAGAACCAATAACATTGTAGATTCTTTTTTGGATTTTATCAAGAATCTCTAAGTATATAGCAAGAGCACTGGACCAGATGTGGCAGAAGTATTCGAAGCAAGAACGAATAGTAGATTTATAAATATCTAAGATAGATTCTGGTTAGAAAAATTGTCTAGCACTACACAGGTAACCAACTTCCCTAGCAACAAGCCTGGCAATATATAATTTTATCATTTCATTTCAGCGAAAAACTTTTTAGAAATAATTTTAAAAAATCATGGTCCTCCAAAGAGTTATAAAAAGGATTAGATTTTTCATGAATAAATCAATCAAATCTGAACCAACAAGGAGATGTCCCAGAAAACTAGCCTGAAAAGATAAAATCACTACGACTCAAGAATGCCTGCTTGTCGATGCGACATGACAACTTTCTTTTACGTTTGTATAGCAAACTGGAGGTAAAACGACATACGATCGGCTTACGACAGAAAAAGTAGGACTAAACTTATAAAACATGCCAATTTCGAAAAATCAAACGAACCACTAAAGACAATAACAGTAAACATTCCTACCTTTGTGTAAACCTTTTCTCCAACGTTTCCGATAAATTTGAGGTTACGTCAGTCATGATGAGTGGCTGTACTATCAATTAAGCCTTTTCTTTTGAACGTCTGTTGAGACACAAACTCCTATTAGATCTCAAGTGGAACCCGTATATCCTATCCATCGTTAAAGATGCTGAAAAATGGTAGGCACCTTTCCAGAAAGTACCCGATTGTTTCTTTCGCACTAACTTTAAAAGAGTAGAATCAGACCTAAAATAGACTTTAGCTTTCAGAGAGTTTAACGGCGTTCAAACACGACCTTGTGGGTGATGAATTATTTTTCACCGCGCTACTCATTTTCGTATCGATGAAACGTTGCTAGCTTCTCGCTACGTTATCACTATTTTCATGACAAATATTCGGATGAGCTGCATTCCACATGTTCAGGTCTTAACAGCTAAGACGCTTTATACCTCGCACATAGTGTCAAATCATTCATATTCCCTTTGTATATCACTATTGAGAAAGAATTTTCACGTAGATAGCATATTACGAGTAAAAATTAATTTAAAAATCTAAAAGAAAAAATCTATATCTATAAAAGGGACGAATATTTGTGTAAATATTTGTTTGTTTGATAGATTCGACTTAGCGTCTGCATTTTGCGGTCTAGCTCGACGGGAGTTGCACTCAGATATAGATAAAAATTTTAGAACGCTAACGACACCTTGAAATGTTTCAGAAAGTCAAAATTAGGAGTAGAAAAATATATATTATCACCCCACAAAGTCAGGGATCAGTTTATGTATTGATTATAATATAGAATCGATCACCCCACTTTATATTATCTATATCTATATATGTTGCCCCTCCCTCTCCCACCCTAATCCAATAGAGACATTCTACATTGTTATCTATATCTATAAAAGTGACGAGGGTGGACGTCGAGTGAGTATTTGCTATGTAAATTCATCATATGTTTTTCATTCTTATTATTTCTCAGGATGTGCGTTGTGGTACAGTGGATATCGGCTCGGAACGAGAAACCGGGGAGCCGAGTTCGAATTCCAGTTGAATCCATTGTATTCACTTAAGCACAAATACCCTTGGGAAAGGTATTAATCCGTCTCTTCCTTCCAGTTATGGGTTAAATAACAGGACAGATTGGGTTCTATAGCCTTGGTCGGCAACCAGTCTACCACAGAAAGTAATGGCAACCTACTGCGGGATAATCTTCTGCCCAGTCAGTCATGTCTCTTTCGAGGCATGATCGCCCAAGCGTGTTTCACGTATGACACTTAACTGACTGACTGATTAACCTGAAAGTGAATGCGAAGAATCTCATTCCATGACTTTTTCCAATAGACAACCCACACATTTGCAGATTGCGATGGATAAATTGTGTCTAAATTAAGCAAAAATCACATTTTCACAGATATCTTTAACAAAATTACACAAAGATTTCTTGAAATAATAAAAAGTAAAGGTAATAAAAAAAATCTCCATTGGCTTCCACGACCTCTAGACGAATTTGGAATCTCCTGCATCTCTTTTGAACGGTCTCCTTGTTTAAATTAGTGAATGCTACCATAATCTTTGCCTTCAGTTCATTTTTGGCGTTACAATATTTGTTGCTCAACTGCACTCAAATAATATTCAAAGTGGTTGCTGTTTGAGGAGTAACCAGATGTAAGGGCTAATGTGGTTGCAAAAGTTGTCTGACAGCCATGACTGGGTTCTCTTGCTTGTGTGGCATGGTGCAGAGTCCTGTTGCCAGACAAAGTTTTCCGGCAGCTACCCTCTTGACCCAGAGCAACACTATCTCCTCAAGGCTACCGTGTTGAGTGTGAGGCCCTCACCAACAAATTCAGGGGTTCTTTTCTTATAAGATCAATGAGAGTGCGTTTTCCGAGCTGCCGTACGTTCATAATCACCATTAGACTCATTCAACTCTTTCTGAATCTTCTGGATTGTCCTCAGACTGATATCCAAACACTCCGAAATGTTCGCGTTGGAACTTCCGATGCGAATACCAAGCAGTATAGCAGGTCTTTTCCAAATTTCTAGTGAGTAAATTGCGTTATGGTGCTCTGTTTCTCACAAAATAAAAATTTTAAAAAAACGCACAAAATTAAAAATATAAAATTGGTGACAATTTACCCTCGCACATGGGTATGTATGTAGCATTAACGCACTCCAATTAAGCACTGTTGAGTATCCTAGACGTTTGTTGAGTTTATTTTGTCCAATAAATTCGACCAATTGGACAACCTGCAGTTGTACAGTGATAACCTGAATAGACTAAAAATCGAAACATTTTCTTAATTCTTGTTTTAAATGAAATACTAAATCCATACATGCTCATTTTTCACAGTTGCTTTTATTCTTTAAAATTATCTGATTCATATGAATATATGAAATATATAGTGTCTTTTGTGCTAGAAGTTCTCCTCTGTGGTTCTTGTATTTAAGAACTCTGGAGAACACTCAGAACCCCCTAATTATCGCCCAATCAACCTTCTGCCGAATTTTGGCAGTGTTCGAGGGTATTATTAATGTTGAAGTGGTTCAACATCGCACAGTCTACAGCCTATTCTCCGACAAACAGTATGGTTTCCGCTTCACCAGGTCTACTGCTGGTATGCTAACGACCATCACAGAATATATATACAAGGCTCTCGATAAGAACGGCGAAGCTCGATCTGTTGCCCTAGATATCTTCAAAGCATTTAATAGAGACTGGCATGCCGGCTTTCTGTGCAAGCTACATGCCTATAGTATAACTGGATGCTTGTTTGATCTAATCCAGTTGTTCTTTTCAAATCGCGTAATGAAGTTAGTATTGAACGGGCATTCTTCCAGATGTTATCATACGAATGCAGGTGTCTCTCAATAATCTATTCTATGCCCTACGCTTTTTCTGATGTTCATCAACGATCTTCCTGGTGTAATCACATCCCAAGTAGGGATCTACGCTGACAACACCATTTACTCCCGCCTCTATGAGAAATCTGCCGAGGCTGACAAAGCAAACATTGCTGCTGATCTTGAAAAAACCTCCAATCTTTGGTGAACTGGGATAAGAAATGACTCGTAAATTTTAATGCTTCCAAGACGAAGCTGCTGTCCTTTAACCACCATAGATAATCACTCATACGCCCTATCAGCATGGATCAGGCTAGTCTACCTGTACCACCTCGGCTTAACTCAGCCGACATAAAGTGGAATGACTACATTGAATCCAGAGCTAAATCTGCTGCTAGGAAGATCGGTTCATTGTGTAGGGCCAGGAATTTTTTCTCGTCTGAATCCATCTTGCACATATGTAAATCTATCATCCGCCCGTGCATTAAATACTGCTCTCACATTTGGTCGGATACTCATGCTATTCATCTCGGAGTTCTTGATAAAATCCAACGGAGAATCTGCACTGTAATTGATCCCGACCTGATAGCTCAACATCAGTCACTTTCTCACCGACGTAATGTGGCTTCCCTCTGTCTTTTCTACAAATTCTTTCACGGCTTCTGCTCTGATAAGCTTAGCTCCCTGGTGTACCCCTCTGCATGAATATACTCGAGCTGATAGACTAGCTACTAGGTCCCACCCTTTTAAACTGAACCCAATCAAATGTAACCGCAACTTCTATTCTATCAGTTTTTTCTAACACTTCTCGCTTGTGGAATTCCCTTCCGTATACTGGCTTCCTCGACAGCTAAAATCTCCAAGAATTTAAATGCAATGTCAGTTGCTATCTCTTATCTCATTGACTCACACCCTGTCCCTGAGAGCCCTTGCTTCATTTTCTTTTCTCTTTCTACACTACCTTAACGCAGCTCTCTTCACACCAGTGTTCTCATCCTTCTCTTACCCATTTTCTGACACTCTCTGTAACGTTTCACTATTTCTCATCACTCGCCTCTTACGTAACCCCCTGCGCGCCAGAGACAGTACTGCCTTGCTTGGGGTGAAATGATTATTAAAAAAAATTGTATCTATCTATCTATCTATCTATCTATCTATCTATCTATCTAACATCGGTTCCCGTGCGATCACCGAAGTTAAGCAACGTCGAACCTGATCACTACCTAAATGTGTAAATGCCTGGGAATGCAAGATGCTGTAAGGTTAGATGTGAGTGACATAATGGATAATAACTCAGAATAGTTAATCAGAGATCAGAGTGTCAATTCCTGTTGGGTGCGTTATATTCACGCAAATACCTATGGGAAAGGTATGAACCGATCCCTTCTCTTTCCCAAGCTACGGGTTAATTAACAAGACTTGTATCACTAAAATTATTATTATCGTTCAAAAAATATTCTCACAGTCTAAAAGTATTTTCTAGCTGTAAATGACCTGCGACGATTTAATAATCTATAGAAAACGAATCTACGAATCTATCTATCTATCTATCTATCTATCTATCTATCTATCTATCTATCTATCTATCTATCTATCTATCTATCTATCTATCTATCTATCTCAGTATGTTCATTTTCTTTCTTTCTATCTATTTATCAATCTATTTTAGTCTGTTCATTATCATATCTATCTATCTATCTATCTATCTATCTATCTATCTCAGTCTGTTCATTTTCTTTCTTTCTATCTATTTATCTATCTATTTTAGTCTGTTCATTATCATATCTATCTATCTATCTATCTATCTATCTATCTATCTATCTATCTCACTGTTCATTTTCTTTCTTTCTATCTAGTTATCTCTCTATTTTAGTCTGTTCATTATCTATCTATCTATCTATCTATCTATCTATCTCAGTCTGTTCATTTTCTTTCTTTCTATCTATCTCAGTCTGTTCATTTTCTTTCTATCTATCTCAGTCTGTTCATTTTCTGTCTATCTATCTATCTATCTATCTATCTATCTATCTATCTATCTATCTATCTATCTCAGTCTGTTCATTTTCTTTCTTTCTATCTATCTCAGTCTGTTCATTTTCTTTCTATCTATCTCAGTCTGTTCATTTTCTATCTATCTATCTATCTATCTATCTATCTATCTATCTATCTATCTATATATCATATTGTAATCTGTTCCAGTTTTTCCTTCCGATAGAAGAAGAAAATGGTGAATCGGATGCTAACAAGAAACAGAAGAAAAACAGTGAAAGTGTTTCAAAGGTTTACCGTGGTAATTACAACGATTTGTCCATGTTCAAGTATATAAGAGATAATGTCATTGGATCGGATTTGGTCATCAAAGGTCCATACGGTCCGGTAAAAGGTAAGCTCTTCTGTTATTAGATATATATAATACCCTGTTCTTTCAGAAATGCTTGCTTTAATTCCTGTTAAATAATAATCCATTTCTTATAGATTTTTAAATTTAAGTTCTATGCTAATGGTTATGGGGATATTGAATTTTTTTTTACCAGGAAATATTTTATATTCATTGAACGAGCAGCCAGTGCCAACGACAGTGAAAATTTATAAAATCTTTCTATTAAAACTGTTTTTCAGCAAAATAGACTTCTCAAGTTCAATAACTGTTTATTTTTTAAAATGTTTGTCTCCAAGCAAGGTGATAATGCCACAGAGCCTGGGGTGGGGCACAGGCAGTGAAGAAGCATGAGAAAAATTTAGTGGGGATGATTGGGGAAAGGACAAAAATTGTATAGGGTTCAAGGAGACAAGATGGCGATTAACGTTGCATTTAATTTGTTGAAACCTGTAGTTATCTTGGAAGCAAGAAATCGGAAGAGAGTTCTACCAGTGAGAAGTGCGAGAAAAATAACTGTTAGAGTAGAAGTGTAGTTACATCTAGCTAGTTCATTCAACAGCAAAACAATTGCTAATCGAGTTGCACATTTAAATTCATTTAGTCGGGGTACCAGAGGAAAAAGCTCATCAGAACAGTTGCCATGAAAATATTTGTAGAAAACACTGAAGGGGGCCACTTGACATCGGTGAAAAATGACTGGTGTCGAGATGCCTGATCAGGACCGACTACATTACAGACCCTTCTTTGAATTTTGTCAAGAATCTCGAGATGTACAGCAGGCCACCAAACCAGGTATAGCTGTAGTATTCAATGCACGAACGAATATTGGATTATCAACTTTTCTTGTATTGATGGCTGTTTCCTTCTTAGCGTTTTGCCTGAAGTAACGTAGAACATCAAAATCTTGATTGTGTCATTTTTTCTTTGAGTTACATGTGATATACATTTTAGTTGTTGCCACTGTCGGATCTCCTTGTGTGATGTCGTTTCTCTTATTTGGTAGAGTTCCTTCTTTGCGATTATGCAGCACCAGTTCACGAGATTCGAAGAAAGCTGCTCCTTGCTAAGACCTACAGGATTCATTTGTTCGAAAACATTTTTAACCATTGATCTGAAAAAGCAGTTGTATACAGTGGACAGTTTAGATATTTCTGAACAGCTTATTTTATGTACAATCTCCTTATCTCTTAAACTGATAACCATTTGTCTATATTTCTGAGATGAGGTAGTATTTACAGTATTTACATTATTGGAATTATTGTCCTCATCGTTGTTGCCATTTGAACGACGTTTTGGCCGTTGTACGCTTCTTAAGAACACATAGATATAGACGTTGGTTAGTTCCTGTGACTTGATCCAAAGAGTTGTGAGTTTAATACCAGGTTACAGCAGTGGTGAACAAGTGCCTTGCAGGGTTAGAGGGAGATAACTCATGACTTCCAATTGCTACTACTATGCAAGGAATGAGGATGATATAGTCCAGTGAATATAATAAATGGTTCGGTTCGAAATTCCTAGCACCTGAAGAAGGCTGGAGTATACAACGACCGAAACGTCGTACAAATGGCAACAAAGATGAGGACAATAGTCCTAACAATGTAAATACTGATAATCATTTACGATGCATTTCTTTTGAAAAACTATTTACAATGCATGTTTTTTAGTAAAAACAGCAGAAATGTGGTTCTACAGAAGGATGCTGAGAATACCATATACAAAACATGAGACCAATGACGAAGTTTTAAAGAGAATGGAAACAAAAAGAACACATATACTTACAATCAGGAAGCGAAACAGTTGAAATTTCTAGGGCACATAATGAGGAAAAGGGGATTAAAAATTTGGCACTCACAGGGCATACTAAAGGCAAGAAGGGTCGAGAAAAACAGCGCATAATTAATCTTGTGTAAATAGTTGGCAGAACAGGGATTAAGAGATAAAGCTAGAAGACAAAATTTACTAAGGGCTAAGAGATAGGATGTACGTTTTGCTGCAGTGGATACCAGTCTACCGCAGAAAGCAATGGCAACCTACTGCAGGAAAATCTTCTGCCCAGCCAGTCAGGTCTCTTTCGGGAAATGATCGCCCAAAGCGTGTATCACGTATGACACTTAACTGAAGATATAGGCAATTATGGAAAGCCATGATCGCCAATATCTTGAAGGGATATCGCATATAGAAGAAAATTGTCAATGAAGCATTTTTATTATACATATTACAGTACCATTCTGTCAATATGACGTACATTAACTCCTTTTTTTAATCATATCACCCCCGAGCAAGGCGGTAATGCCACTGATGCGCAGGGGGCTACGTAAGAGTGAAAAGATTGGAAAAGAGAAAGCCGGAAACCACATCCTAGACAGGGAACAAGGGATGAGCCTCTTCACCTGTTCAATAGATGTGGGTGGAGTGGGAACCGGGCGATAGTGTAGTCTATCTACTCCAATTGAAAAAAAAGAAAAGAGTGAAAAGTTTGGTAAAGAAAAATCCGGAAACCACATCCTAAACAGGGAACAAAGGTGAGCCTCTACACCTGTTCAATAGACGAGGGTGGAGTGTGAACCGGGCGACAGTTTAGTCTATCTACTCCAATTGAAAAAAAAGAAAAATGAAAAGAGTGAAAAGATTAGAAAAGAGAAAGCCGGAAACCACATCCTAAACAGGGAACAAGGGATGAGCCTCTTCACCTGTTTAATATACGTGGGTGGAGTGTGAACCGGGCGATAATTTAGTCTAGCTACTCCACATAATTGCAATTAATTTTTTTTATTTTCAATCTGCAGTCGAGTTTCTGAAACTTGCTCAACCAAAGTTTATCTTATAAATAATAATAAAGTTACCAAATGGATTGGTTACGTATTAAATGTGCGTTGCGATATCGACTCGGAACGACAAATCGGGGTGCCGAGTTCGAATTCCAGTTCAATCCCTTGCATTCACTTACGCACAAATACCCTTGGTAAAGGTATTAATCCGTCTCTTCCATCCAGTTATGGGCTAAATAATATGACAGATTGCGTTCTATAGCCTTGGTTGGCAATCAGTCTACTGCAGAAAGCAATGGCAACCTACTGCGGGATAATCTTCTGCCCAGTCAGTCATGTTTCTTTCGAGACATGATCGCCCAAAGCGTATATTACGTACGGCACTCAACTGGCTGAAATGTAAATGCCTCTGTAATGATTTAGTTTCAGTTAATAATCACAGCTAATCGTCACTTGGTACAAATAACTTACTATTCTGTTTGATGTATAGTCATTTTTTAAACTTTTTTTCTAATTTTCTTTTATTCTTATTTATTTATTTTTTCAGTTGTTTACTGCGACTTCACAGCCTCAGGTCGGTAAGTATCATTTCAGACTGTGTGTCAATTCCTGTTAACCATTATATATGAAAAGGTCGAGATATCAGTTGTCACACTAACAGGAGTTGCTTATTGAAGAGAGATAGTTTCTAGTGTTGGAAAGTCATATACATTTATGCGTGTGATAGATTCTAACGGAGATATTAGTGTGGTCAGGAAGGTTTATATTCTTTCGAACAGGAGTTAGCGTAGTCACTTGTATGTAGCTGGTAGTATTTTGTGGGGACTAAGAAGTCCCCTGGGGGAGAAGATAATGAGACAGCATCATGTGGGTGAAGAGAGAAAGGGACGAAAAAGGGTTCGTGTTCTTTCTTTGTTTACGTTTGGATACGAAACAGAGCAGATATGAAAAATTTAGAAAGTCTATGACAAGAATTTCGTTTAAAGGCCCCATTCAGTTTCGCCTGAACGGCTAAGTTCATTCAACCTCGGCTTAAGGCCATATCATGTTGAATACACCGGTTCTTGCTCGATCACCGCAGTTAAGCAACGTTGAACCTGGCCAGTACTTAGATGGGTGACCGCTTAGGAATACCAGGTGCTGCATGCGTTTAGTGACGGATGTGCGTTGTGGTGCAGTGGATATCGGCTCGGAAAGAGAAATCGGTGAGCCGAGTTCGAATTCCAGTTGAATACCCTGCATTCACTTAAGCATTGGTATTAAGCAAAGGTATTAATCCGTCCCTTCTCTCCAGTTATGGGTTAAATAACAGGGTAGGACTTGAGGACCCTGCCCTTAAAAACAAATCCCAATGAATCTTGATACTCGAAAAGAACAAAGTATTACTAGACACAAAACTTATATATATATATAAAAAACAATAAGCTGTTGCAAGAAAAAGGTATTACCAGCAATAAATAAATGAAATTTAGTTGGCAATAAATGACCCGCCGAGGTTGATATACCATAAAAAACAAAACAATCAACCAACCAAATCATCCAGCCTCACCTGAACGGCTAAGTTCATTCATCGTCCGGTTTGTACTCCTCCCGGTATTCTGGACAGGAGTTGCTATTTATACCTATTTAGGAGACGGATGTGCGTTGTAGTGCAGTGGATGTCGTCTCGGAACGAGAAATCGGGGAGCCGAGTTCGAATTCCAGTTGAATTCATTGTATTCACTTACGCATAAATACCCTTGGGAAAGCTATTAATCCGTCTCTTCCCTCCAGTTATGGGTTAAATAACAGGACAGATTGGGTTCTATAGACTTGGCTGGCAACCAGTCTACCGCAGAAAGCAATGGCAACCTACTGCGGAATAATCTTCTGCCCAGTCAGTCTTTCGAGACATGATCGCCCAAGCGTGTTTCACATATGGCACTTAACTGACTGACTCCTATTTAGGATTGGGTTTCCAGTTCCTTCTCATTCTCTTTCACTCCCAGTAGCCCCCTTGCGTCTTAGATTGCTTGGGGTGAATTAGTCAAATAAATAAATAAAATAGCCTAGTTTCATATCTGCCTGCTTTGCTTTCGAAGGTTGAGGTTTGTTTTCTGGGGCTGATGTCGAAGGCATGGAATATGAAACAGTTTTCTCGAGCATTTTTCTATCATACACTTGTTTGTAGACACAACCGCAAACTTACCTTTAAACTATTTGCCTTTCCAAAATTGGTCATACATATTTAATACGTAATGTTCCATAGGAACACTCTAGGTTTGTATAGTTGGGGAACACTGTAGATTCAACTTCTAACCTCTTAAAATGATTTTAACCAATGTTAGAAATGTACACAACTGCCATTGGCAGATCTAGAGAGAAACTTTGGCGAGCTTTGGAGGAGGCATTTAGATGTGTGACACGATAACTAGACATATATGTATTTTATTATAATAGATTAAAATAGAAAATAGATTAGAATAGAAAATAGTTTAAAAACATATTTAACAAAAGTGAAAAAGAAGAGGAAAAAAATAAATAAACGCTTTTTCTTTTATGAGGAAAATTGTCCTCCGATAAATATTTGATTCAGCGATAGAGGTCAGCGGGTAGGTTTGCGATGACCGGTCAAAGGCTGTCCTTTATTGTATCTTGACCACACCTTAAGCCTTTTCCGGCGGAAGCCTTATTAAGATAAACAAAAAAGATAACTGAAATTTCAGACTTACAGTCGCCGGTGTTTGTCACCGGTGGTCTAAAGCATTTCCGGATTTCCGCATTTCCGGATTCATATTAAATAAATAGAGCCAGTTAAGTTAAGACGAGTAAGAAGTGAAGGGAGACAGCCGGGTGCGAAGTTGAAGTAAGATTCTCCGTTCGTCTTGTTTCGTTCAGTTTGGGTTTGTTGATCTCCATTAATTAGAGTTAGAGCTGTATGTCACATTCGCCTGCCCCAACCGAAAAGGCTAACTCTAAACGAATAAAGCATCCTTTTTTTCAACTCATCCAAATTTTGGAAGTTCGTTCCTTACAGTCAATCTTGTACCCCCAGCTGTCCGGCCGACATTTTCTACAAATTTCCGACAACATCACAGCGTGGAGAACGGCCGCCGGAGGAAATTGTTGGAACGGACCGTTGGGGTATTACAGATGATTTAATATTGTAAATAAAGAGTGTACGTATTATCAGTCCTACTATATGGCGGTGAATACTGGACAATCTATTTACAGATGAATAAGAGACTTGAAATGGATTGGGATAAGAAATGGCTCGTAAATTTTAATGCTTCCAAAACGAAGCTGCTCTCCTTTAACCACCACAGAGAAGTTTTCTTACCTTCCATCGTTATGTATCACGCTAGTCTCCCTGAAAGAAATACACTGCGCCTCTTCGGTCTCACTCTTTCAGCCGATCTCAAGTGGGATGAATACATCGAATCAATAGCTACATCCACTGCTAAGAAGGTTGGGTCGCTGTGACTAACCAGGAAGTTTTTCTCATCATAATCCATCTTGCACGTTTATAAATCTACCATTCATCCGTGCATTGAATATTGTTGCCATATCTGGTCGGGTGATTCTGCTATTCGTCTCAGGCTTCTCGACAAGATCTAGAGGAGGATCTGCAATGTAATCGGTCCCGATTTCGCAGCTCGACTTCAGTCACAAGATATGGCTCTCTCTGTCATTTTTGCAAATATTTTCACGGCTTCTCCCCTGACGAGCTTCATTCTCTGGTGCCCCGCCTTTACAAATTTACACGTGCAACTTGATTGGCAACTAGGTCCCACCATTTTACTGTCAAACAGACAAATGTGTCAGCCTTCTCTAGTAGTTTTTTGTCTCGCACTTCCTGCTTGTGGAACTCCGTTCCTCATGCTTGCTTCTCTGATAGCTACGATCTCCAAAACTTAAAGTGCAACGTCAGCCATCTTGTTTCTCCTTGACTCTCACCTCTATCGCCCTTTTTTCGTCATCCTCCGTACTGTTTTTCTTTCTTTTTTTCCTCTTCCCTCCTCTCTCTCTGTAATCCCCATGCGCACCAGTGGCGGTATTGCCTTGCTTGGGGTGAAACGATAATAAAAAATGTTCGTATATCTGTGTTGGGTGCGAGTGACTGTCATATGCTTGTGCTATTTAAAGCACACAGCCACTTATGTTTTTTTTTTAATCATATCACCCCGAGCAAGGCGGTAACGCCACTGATGTGCCGGGGACTACGTAAGAGTGAAAAGATTAGAGGAGAGAAAGCCGGAAACCACATCCTAAACAGGGAACAAGGGATGAGCCTCTACACCTATTCAATAGACGTGGGTGGAGTGTGAACCGGGCGATAGTTTAGTCTAACTATTCCAATTGAAAAAAAAAAAAGAAAAGTGAAAAGATTGGAAAAGAGAAAACCGGAAACCACATCCTAAACAGGGAACAAGGGATGAACCTCTACACCTGTTCAATAGACGTGGGTGGAGTGTGAACCGGGTGATAGTTTAGACTATCTACTCCAATTGAAGAAGAAGAAAGGTAAAAAAAAAGGTAACGGTGGTGAGTTAACTAAGTTTTAACTTAGTTAAAGTCCGGTCAAAGAAATTTCTTTGAAAAAAGGTAAACACTCGTTCAAATAACCATGAACCTATTTTAAAATTAGCCACAAAAAAAAAAAAAATAAAATCAAAGCAAAATTATAACTTACTTTTAAGAATATTTCAAAGCTGATCCTAAACCAAACGCACGTGTACTAACGCCAGTAGAGAAAAAGAATTATTTTATCTTTTGGCTGGGAAGTGGTGGGGTCAACTAGACAATGACCAGACAAAAGACGAACAAGGAATTTAACAGGACTTTTTTTAACTGAGTCTGTAATAAGGCATTGGAACAATAGATTCCATTCCTACTCAGTCTAGACAACACTTAAGCTGAGCTGAGGAATAAAATCATAAACCTGAAGATAAGAAAAAAAAATTAAATTTTTTTAACCTCCTGAAATCAAGAGATTTTTATTAAATTTTTTGAGATTATTCGGGAATAAAAAAGGATTTTAATATTTAAAAAAAATTCTGATTGAAATACTTTTAAGCATATCATTGAATTAAAATTGATATTTACCCTAAACTGGGGCGAGTTGTAATAACACAAGGTTGGTTTTTAAGCTGGATACTCGAGCGTGTACCCGAACAAGGGAGAAAAATTGCCCGGTCTCTGCGACCGTCCTTGCGCTGGCTTTGGAGGCGACCACTGATCCATCCCTCTAGTGTAATTTAATTAATTTTATATATATATATATATATATATATATATATATATATATATATATATATTGTTTAATACTTAGCTTTTGGTCCTAATAGGGTTAGACCAGTACACATTTGTATTAAAAAGTGTTCTATACAATTATATTGTAGAACTTTTGAATATTTTTCATTTTTAAACGTGTTATTTCGCTACCTTGGTTTCCACCATGAGTGGTGTCTTCAGGCGTTTTTTAATAACTTATTATTTTTTATTATAATTTATTATACATTTTAATTAGTTATTAAAAATCGCCTGAAGACACCACTCATGGTAGAAACCAAGGTAGCGAAATAACGCGTTTAAAAATGAATATATATATATATATATATATATATATATATATATATATATATATACGTTGCAGACATACTCTGTGTATGAATTTCGATTACAATCTTGGACTGTTAGCATCCCAACTATATTTTTTATTTGATTTTGAATTTTGGTGTGGGTTAAGTTTAAAGTTCTTATCCGCCTGCTTCGCTTCCTCGATACCATACATCCGGACCTCCTGGGTAACACGCTAAAATATGGTGATATGCTTACGTTGGAAGCAATCTCTTTTTTCCACCTTCATCTGTCAGCCTGCCCACATTCTGCTCCAGTGTATATCGTATGGGCCACGTAATGGCGTACTTGGATACTGGCAACTGTCAGAGAGAGTCCTCTTGGTTAAACTGCGGGGAAGGCCCCTCAATATAGCTATTATAATAGTTTATGCACCGACAACTCAAAGCTCAGAGGACGAAATAGAATCATTCTATTCAATACTGGACAGTGCTAAGGCTCAGTGCAAAAGCCAAGAAGTCAGGATAGTAATGGGGGACTTAAATGCAAAGGTAGGTAAAGATAGAGAAGGAGACACGAACGGCAACTTCGGACTAGGAGAGCGCAACGAAAGAGGAGAAAAATGGATCCAATGGTGCTCAGCCAATGACCAGGTCATTACTAACACCTGGTTCCAAGAACACCCACGACGTTTATGGACATGGAGAAGCCCAGGAGGGGACACGAAGAACCAAATAGATTACATAACTATAAACAAGAGATTCAGGAACGCAGTAGTCCAATGCAAAACGTACCCAGGTGCTGACTGCGGAAGTGACCACGTCCCAGTCATCTGCAAACTAAAAGTGAAACTCCGAAGACTGAAGAAACCCAGCATAACACCAAGACTGCAATACGACACACTAGAGGATGATCTCACCCTGCAGAAAGAATATAATAACAGCGTAAAAAAGAAATATGAAGAACAAATTGGAAAAGGATACTCAAAATGGGAGTCACTAAAAGAAGCAATGGTGACCTCAGCGAACAACATAGCCCCAAAGGAAATCAGACGAAGAAGAAAAAATGAGTGGATGACCGAAGAGATCCTCCACATGATGCAAAGGAGACAAAAAATAACGCCAAGACACGGAACAGAGTACAAAAAACTTCACAGGGAGATAAGGAACAAATGCAGACAAGCCAAAGAGGAATGGCTCAACAACAAATGTGCAGAAGTAGAGAGACTGAGCAGGAACAACAAAGCAGAAATGCATAAAGAGATAAGAGAACTGACAGGACAAAAAACCTGTTCCTCAACAGGATGCATAAAATCCAAGGAAGGGACAATCATAGTAGAGAAAGAGGAAATACTCCAGCGATGGGAAGAATACATAAAGGATCTCTTTGGCGACAAGAGAGAACAACCGAGAATACACAAGGAGATGGATGGACCGGAAATACTACAATCCGAAGTGGAAGCGGCAATGGCCAAAATGAACAGAAATAAAGCACCTGGCCCAGATGGCATAGTGATAGAGCTGCTGGCAGCCTTAGAAGAGTATGGCATAGAAAAGATTACCGACATAATAAACGAAATTTATAGCAGCGGAATAATACCAGACGACCTATGCAAGTCGATATTTATAGCGCTGCCGAAGAAACCAGGTGCAAACGAGTGTGAACTACACAGAACTATCAGCTTAATGAGTCACATTACAAAACTGATTGTCAGAATCCTGATGAATAGAGCGAGAAGCAGAATCAGGCCAGAGATAGGACAGGAACAGTGCGGGTTCGTCAAAGACACTGGAACAAGGAACGCCATATTCATGATTAGGATGCTCTCTGAAAGGGCACTACAAATGAAGAAAGACTTGTACCTATGCTTCATTGATTACGCGAAAGCATTCGACAAAATACGACACAAAGAATTGATGGAAATGATAGGAAACCTCGACATTTTCGGCAAAGATATAAGAATAATCAAGAATCTCTACTGGCAGCAAACGGCCTGCATACGGACAGGTAACGACCTCAGTAGATACACAAAGATAGAAAAAGGCGTAAGACAAGGCTGTGTCTTTTCACCGGATTTGTTCAACCTATACAGCGAGAATATTTTGAGGACCCTAGATGACACACCAGGAGTTATTATTGGAGGCCACAACCTGAACAACATAAGATACGCGGACGATACAGTACTGATTGCGGACACGGAAAGGAAACTGCAAGATCTCATACAGAAAGTAGCAGTGGAGAGTGACAAGATGGGACTACAAATAAACTTTAAGAAAACTGAGTGCATGGTCATCAGCAAAAGATACAACCCAAAATGCCAAATACAGGTGGGGGATAACAGAATCAAACAAGTCCAAGAATTTAAGTACCTAGGAAGTGTTCTAACAGGAGATGGAAAGTGCGACACGGACATCCGAAGGCGAATTGGCATGGCAAAGGACGCGTTCCAGAAGATGAGCAAAATACTAACACACAGGAAGATCTCAATAGAAACGAAGAAAAGAGTGCTAGACTGCTACGTGATGTCAGTTCTTCAGCACGGCTGTGAATGCTGGACAATATCATCGAAAATGAGGACAAAACTGGAAGCGGCCGAAATGTGGTTCTACAGAAGGATGCTACGGATATCGTGGACTGAGCATACAAGCAACGACGAAGTGTTAGAAAGAATGTCAACAAAAAGGAAATTGATGCTGAGCATCAGGAAGAGACAACTGAAGTTCCTGGGACATGTAATGAGGAAGGAGAGCCTGGAGAACCTGATACTGACTGGTCAGATAGAAGGAAGGAGAGACATAGGAAGGCAGCGGATAACATATTTGCAGGGCCTGATCAGGTGGATGACGGAACGGGGGTTGCCAGGAGCAACAGGAGCAAACATACTAAGAGCCACAAGGGATAGGGAGACGTGGAGATCCATGATCGCCTACGTCCTGAAGGGACAAGGCACATAGAAGAAGAAGAATGACTTCCTATTTAGAAGTGACTTTCCTGTCCTTTTCAACCGCTTCACGATTTTGTGGCCGTCCACAAACAAATCGTTCGTCCACATGACTGCAAGTCGTGAAAAGCAGTGAAATATAAGTACGTTTTTTATTTACATCGTTTCTTATTACTATAAATGTGATTTTTAATGGGTACAGTGGGTGCGTGTGTTTGCGCTGCTATCCATGTTTTTATTTTTATTTTCTTAAAAACAGTGAGATTAACAAGAGCTGGCCTAAAATAAAAAGCTACAGTGAATCGTTTCGGCTATAGGAGCAAATTTCCTGATAGAAAATTGGATACAAGTTCAATTCTTGCTAGGCAACAAGTTTTTTTCTTTAGTAGGATATCTATATTTTGGTCAATTATTCTTAATTTCACTGCTTAAAAAAAAAAAAAAAAAAAAAACAGACACAAGTACCAAATAAAAATAAAAATAAAAATAAAAATAAAATAACCTTTATAAAAATAAGAAATAGTCTAAACTTATTTATAAATGGAACTTTGTCTGTGTGTGTGTATGTGTGTGTGTGTGTCCGTTACCTATAGACTCCGAAACGGCTGAACCGATTTTCTTGAAAATTTACACAGTTGTACTGTAAGCGCCTGCAAGTGTTCTTAGCTAGGTTTTGTGTTGAGGTACCCCTGATAAATATCGAAAAACGACAATCGAAAAAATCGGGTCATAAATGGAGTGGTCCGATTTTAATCAAATTTGATACACTCATAGACAAAAACATAAGAAACGATATTCAGAAGTTTCAAGGTTGCAGCTCTTACAATAATGCATAAAATCGATAATATATATATATATATATATATATATATATATATATAAAAGGCAAGATGTTTGTGTGTGTGTCTGTTTATCTGCCCATATGCCTGTATTTTTTTCAACCTTTTTATTTTAGTTTTTGCTTCGGGTTTGGCTCTAAGTAGGTATAATTGTAGTTCTTAGTCTCAGCCATGATACCATTTACTCAGAGGACTTATTTAGCCTTCAAAATTCAGTTTACGACGAAAAAAAACTTATTTGATATCAATACCAGGAAATCAAAATTTGACTTAGATCCATTCATTTTTCATTCAGTCTACGGTTTCGCTTTAACTGGAAACAACTATTGATTTTTAGTCTTTCGTACCAACGTACAAAGAGTCTGAGCTCCAGGACCATGGATTAGTTTTAAAGCTTTCATTACACCCGAGCAACGCCGGGCTATACTGCTAGTGTAAATATAAAAGTTACTTATATTTCACTGTTTTTCGCGACTTGCAGTTCTATATGAACGAACGAGCGGTCACATAAATAGCATTTAGAAATAAAAAATATATTTCTCTTCCGGCCTGAGATAAACTTTCCATAAATATATATATGATTTATTTGTGGAAACGTTAGGTTTAATGGATACTTATATTTGAATAGATGCTGTTTTTATTATTAAACAGTTTATTTATTTGTTTTCATCTACCGCCCTGGATATTTTTGTTTTGGGTCCTCTGGCAGGATTCGAACCTGGGCTTCCTGGGGAAACCGTCATTAGACAGCTCAGCCACAAAGAAACCCCTGATCCGATAGTGCTTTTAAATTTTAAGTCAACTTTATTGATTTATGAACAAAAGAGTGCATGTATGGAATCAGTGAATATAAGCATTGTCTAAATGTTCATGATCGAACATTTTCAGACACACTTGTGCTTTTTTATCAAGATTCAGGAGGTTATGTCGACTTTTACATTTATCAAAATAATTTGAAATCAGGCGTTGATTCGTTATCGATTTTCAAGGGGAGGAGTAATTTTCGTTGGTAGTACATTTCGTTTTTGTTTCTTATATTGTGTCATGTGGGAGTAGCTGTATGTTTATACATATGTATATATATATATATATATATATATATATATATATATATTAATACAGGTTTCATTGAATAATATAGACAAGTTCTGTCCATTTATTTTGTGTAAGATCCGTTCGTATGATCTGATTAGCTTGATAGTGTTGTCATAGAAAGACGACAAGAAATCGCAATAATTGTTGATTTTTTTATCAGGTCTGAGCTTTCGGCTTACATAAGCCATTATCAAAGGATGAACATTTAATTAACATTAATGGCGATTCTACCCCTAGGCCACGAGCGTCCAGTAGTAAAAGGCAGGCTTTTTAGCGCGTATAAACACACCCAATAGCTAGTGTGCTCCAATTCATTATCGAATGAGCGGTGCGTAAATGCCGGAGTAGCTACTGTTTACAAAGTCTTCCAGAGTGCTCAATCAGGGTGTGAGAGCGTAAATACGTATATATATATATATGTGTGTATATATACTAGCAGTATAGCACGACGTTGCTCGAGTGTAATGGAAGCTTTAAAACTAATACATGGTTCTGGAGCTCAGACTCTTTGGACGTTGGTACGAAAGACTAAAACGCAATAGTTGTTTCCAGTTAAACTGAAATCGTAGACTGAAAGAAAAATGAATGGATGTAAGTCCAAATTTGATTTTCTGGTATCGATATCAAATTTTCTGCACTATTGTAAGAACTGCAACTTTGAAACTTCTGAATATTGTTTCTTATGTCTTTGTCTATGAGTGTGTCAAATCTGATTAAAATCGGACCACTCCTTCTATAACTCGATTTTTTCGATTATCGGTTTTCGATATTTATTGGGGGTACATTGACACAAAACCTAGCTAAGAACACTCGCAGACGCTTATAGTACAACTGTGTAAATTTTCAAGAAAATCGGTTCAGCCGTTTCGAAGTCTATAGGTAACGGACACACACACACACACACACACAGAAACAAATTTCCAATTATAAATAAGTTTAGATGTGCATGTGTGTGTGTATATGCGTGCGTATACATACATACATATATATATATATGTATGTGTGTGTGTGTGTGTGTGTGTGTGTGTGTGTGTGTGTGTGTGTGTGTGTGTGTGTGTAATGAAATTTAGTTATTTGGATTTTGTAGAAAAAAGATGATACTAAGTGTAACAGGAATCTGAAGGCACATAAGAAAAGCGAAAGATGTCTTTCAAAAACAAAGCAATGTATTAAGAGATAGAAACTGAATTTAAAAGCAAATAAGAGTTTTGAAGTGTGATGTAATATCTAATCTTTTATATGGCATTGGATGCTGAATAACGTTAGTCCTTATTGGGCGCCTCAATAATAGGACACTCATTAAACATTGGAGAAATTATTGATCGTTATAGTAAAATCCGGGGTATTCAAAATAATGTCTTAAGTTTGTTTTTTATTGCTTTTTTTGTTTTTTTGTTTTGTTTTTAATGATTTCCCCCAAGCAAGACGGAGAGTTATAGTGATAGAAAAACAGGGTACGGGGGTGGGTCGAAGAAAGGATAAAAGATAGATGGGATTCAAGAAGATAGAAGATGGTAATTGACGATACATTTAATTTTTTGGGAGATTGTAGCTATTAGGGAAGCAGTAAATGGGGGGGGGTGCGAGAAAAGGAAGTGTTTGAGTAGAAGTGACAGTTACATATAACTATTTCAAAGGTAAAAGAGTGGAACCGAGATTCCAATCTAGTAGCACGCTTACATTTATGTGGTCGGGCCACAAGGGAAACAAGCTAGTCAGAGCAGTTATCATAAAAATATATGTAGAAAAAACAGAGGGAAGCCATATCATATTGGTGAGAAAGTGTCTGAAGTCGAGATGCCAAGTCAGGATCAATTATATTGCAGATCTTTCTTTGGATTTTGTCGAGAACCTCGAGGGAAATAGCAGGAGCACCAAACCAGATATGGCAACAATATTCAATGTCCGGACGAATGCTAGATTTATAAATGTGCAATAAGGATTTTGACGAGGAAAATTTTCTAATCCGACACAGCAGCCTACACTTCATAGCAGTAGATGTAGCTACAGATTCGATGGAGTCATTCCACTTGATGTCGGTTGAGAGAGAGAGGCCAAGGAGACGCATTGTGTTGCTCTCCATCGGACTAGCGTCATCTATTCTTATGACAGGAAATTTTTTCTATGGTGGTTAAAGGAGGAAAGTTTCGTTTTTAGGGGCATTAAAATTTACGAGTTATTTCCTGCCCTCGTCCATCACAGATTAGCGGTTCTTTGCAAGAGTAGCAACCATGTTTACTTTTTCAGCTTTGGCAATTTTATAGTGAGACGGGAGTAAATGGTGGTGTCATCTGCATAGATACCTACTTTGAAACTGATTACATCATGAAGATCATTGATAAAGATCAGAAAAGCTGTAGGACCTAGGATAGAGCCACGCAACGCCTTCGTAAAAATTTGGGGCTACATTTCACAAGGAGAATGCAATATTCACATACCATTGGCATCAAGAGAAATGTGGAGCTTATTGAAAATCATGGCAGTCAAAAAAGATGAGTAACGTCATTGTAAAGAAAAAGAAGTGGGTCCTTAGTCTGACATCCCGAGAAAATGCACTAATACTGTTTTAACTTTTTGTCTTTTACAGGTCTCTCACTTTTATTGAGGATTACATCCGAAATTATGTCCAGCCATTCTATGGAAATACACATACAACAACCAGTATTAATTCGCGCCAGACAAGTCGCTTTCGTGACGATGCAAGGTAATCTAATAGTCATAACTGAAACCATATAATTGGTTGCCAACTAGTTTAGCATATTAATATCATTGTAATCATACACTATATACAAAAGTCATCGTGTGTGTATATATATTTCTCTCTCTTTTTCCTGTGTATATTTCAATTTTAATATAGAGAAGTAACTACGATATGGTCTTAAGCTATCCAATATAGGGGAAATAACTATGATACGGTCTTCAATCAGTTAAGTGCCATACGTGATAAGCACTTGGGCGATCATGTCTCGAAAGAGACATGACTGACTGGGCAGAAGATTATCCCGCAGTAGGTTGCCATTTCTTTCTGCGGTAGACCGGTTGCCGACCAAGGCTACAGAACCTAAACTCTCCTGTTATTTAACCCATAACTGGAGGGAAGAGACGGATTAATACCTTTCCCAAGGGTATTTGCGCGTAAATGAACGCAAGGAATTCGACTGGAATTCGAACTCGGCTTCCCGATTTCTTGTTCCGAGCCGATATCCACTGCACCACTTTTTTTTTGTGTATATTTCAATTTTAATATAGAGAACTAGAAGTAACTACGATATGGTTTTAAGCTATTTAATATAGGGGAAATAAATATAATACGGTCTTAAGCTATATTTTTCCGCTTAAAATTAATACCATCACTGCATTTCAAAATTCGCAGGTAACTGTTAGAAGTGTGTGAAGATTTGTTGAATGCACATACAAATAGCATGAGTGGCGTTGCCGTTCATGCAATGCTCAGATGCGGATGTGTTAATGCGTGGTGCACATGCGTGCCAATATGTAGTCAACGAATTAATATATTATAAGTTCTTTACATGTGTAACTGATATTATTATGAGGTGAGTAAAAATATGAATGCATAATGGCATATATATATATATATATATATATATATATATATATATATATATATATATATATATATATATATATTACGATGAGCTCTCTAGAGAAGAAAATTTTAAAAACAATTTCCACTTCTGTTATATAGGCGTGACTCTTCAGAAATGAATTGAGTTCTTTCCGTGGCTGGCTTTATACAACATGTTAAAATTTCCTTTCATCGATTCCATGCCGCCTGTAGCTTAGAGGGTAGCGACTCCGACTGACATCATATCGGTCGAGTTTCGATCCTAGCCAGAAGCAAGTGAGGTGTGTAACCACACTGATGAGCTGCGAAACAGGCTTGTATGTGGATGACTAATATATATACATATTATATATCCTGCATGTATATATATTTTTCCCCGCACCTAAAATATTTTTTTAATTTTTTAATAATTTTTTTAATAAATTTTATAATTCTTATAAATTTTATTTTATTTTAATTTAAATCTAGGTTTATAATTATTTAAATTAATTTAATTAGATTTAAATAAATTATATATTTTTATATATATTGGAGATTGTCGTCTTTTTTAAATTATATAATAGTATTTCGAAAAAACGACAATTTTTAATAATTCCGTCATTTGCAATGTACAAATCACAAGGACAATCATTTTTAAATGTAGGAATATATTTACCAAAATCTGTGTTCAGCCATGGACAATTATATGTAGATCTTAGAAGAATAAAAAAAAAACTGGAAACATTAATATATTAATTAAATTAACTCAACATCAGGGAGTGATACCCTATGTACATACCAAAGATACTGAGAGAGCTTTTAAATTAAATGTCATTTTTTTCTATAAGCATATTAAATTACATATTTTCCTTTTCATTGCGCAGAATGCAGTTATAGTCTGTTTATACATACTGTCATTATCGACAGCACGGATACACTAGTATATTCAGAAATATGACTTGATAAAAGAGGGTGATGGTTTGTACGATCAAAGGATTTGCCGTTCCTATTCAGTAACATGTAGTGAATCACATACGCAAATATACTTCGTGTGTTGATGTGTATTGGGATAGAAAATGCGTTTATAATGCGACCTGCAAGCGTCCGTCTTAGCATTCAAGGATAAACACTTATGTTCTTTTCTGTGCGGTAGTTAGACAATTTGAAATAAAGAAATCGTATCCTTTTATTCCGAGCCTTCATTTTTGCCTTGAATGGTACAGTTAAATAAAGTATGGGTTTTCAGTTGGGAAATAACGAGGTTTGAATTTCTACTACTACCATTACGACTGAAGATCAGTGTTGCATAACCTATAGTATTACACTGGTCATTATACTTAGTTCTATCATGACAAGAGGATCTATAATTGTCCTTGTGCCATAACAAGCTACATAAACTCGGACCTCAAAAAAAAAAAGTAAGAACAAAGCAAAACTGAATAAAAATTTTTTTCAAAATATTTCTAAAAGGAGTTTTGCCTGGATATACAATATACAGGGTGGTCCCAACGTATGTGGAAAGTAGGTGGAATAAGTTTGTGTATCGGTCATATTATTACAATGGTGTTTATTATAATTATATTATTTGTATTGATATATACAATAAAATTTAATTGCCAATGTAATAATTGTATTAGCAAATATAACTGTATATGTAATCTAAAAATGAATGTTATCATTTACTGTCCACCTACTTTTGGACTACTCTTTCTCTCTCTCTCTCTCTCTCTCTCTATATATATATATATATATATATATATATATATATATATATATAGTCAATCTAACAATAGTATTAATTAATAATTTTAATTGTATATGTAATCTCAAAATAAATGTTATCATTTACTGTCTACCTACATTTGGACCACGATGTATGTATATATATATATAGAACTATAGCTAATATGATATGCGCTAAAAAAGACTGCGTTCTTCTACCGAACGCCCCGTGGCCCAGGGGTAGAGTTGCCGACTGACACCAATTCGGTCTGGTTTCGAGTCTGGTTTATGTAGCAATCGGAGTCTAACCGTACTGATGAGCTGTGATACAGCGAAACAGATCTGACTGCGGATAACAATATATGTATATATATATTGGAAAAATGTCTGACAAAGTGTAAATGTTTTCTTGTGACGCGTTTCGTTCTTTAGGTCATCATCGGATTACATTTATTTAGGTGCGACGACACAAATTTCTGGTAAGAAAAATAATCGAAATGCAATTAATTTTAAATTCCCAGGATCCTTTGTTCGTGCGCATGTGTAGTAGCACCAACATTTAGTCCGAGAATCTCCTAAAGGATGAAACGTATCACCAGAAAGCTTTTTCCACTTTGTCATAAATTTTCCCCAGTATTGTTCTTGATATATATATATATAGTCATCCGCAGACAGCTTGTTTCGCTGTATCACATCTCATCAGTACAGTTAGACAGCCGATTGCCTTTTACTCAGGATTGAAACCCGACCGAATTAGGGTCAGTCGGCGATTCTACCTCCTAGGTACGGGCTCTAGGTAGAAAGAGGCAGACTTTTAGCGTGTATATTATCATTATACATGCCCAATAGCTGAGAGTGTTCTAATTCATTGCTGAATGAACGATGCGTATATGCTAGAGTAGCTACTGTTTTTCCATATATATATATATGGAATCATATTATGTTCATGTAGAATCCTTCGTTGAATAAAGACGGAAGCGGAAGATGGCTCGCCTGAAATAGGCCTTTTACTTCGGAATTACCATGAAATAACGCGTCTGTCTTAATTTTTCTTATATATATATATATCTATATATATATATATGTGTGTGTGTGTGTGTGTGTGTGTGTGTGTGTGTGTGTGTGTGTGTGTGTGTGTGCGTGTGTGTGTGTGTGTGTGTGTGTGTAGTTATTAACAGCAGTTCCACCGAGACCGTGATCTGCATAAGAATATTCAGGGTGCGATGCATAAATTGTCGTCTAAATAACGGAAAAATTAAAATAATACTGACATCTCATTTTAAGAGATATATATTTACTAAACTTATACAAAAATATCTTGAAATAATAGCTAATGCTTTCAATAACGGATTCAAGACAATTACGGAATCTCTTGCATCTCTTCTGGAAGGTCTCCTTGTTTAAGTTGGTAAATGCTGACACAATCATTGCCTTCTTTGGTGTTGCAAAGGTTTTTTTCTTTTTTTTTTTTTGTCTCTCGCTCAACTTCGCTCCACACATATTATTAAGGAGGCTGCAGTCTGGAGAGTTGGGAGGCCAGAAGTAAGAGGTGATGAAATTGTCTGACAACTATGACTGAGTTCTTTTGCTTGTGTGGCATGGTAAAGAGTCCTCTTACCAGACATAAGATCTTCCAGCAGCCACCCTCTTGACTTTTGGCAGCACTATCTCCTCGAGGAACGCGATGTAGGCCTCTATGTTTATTTTGAGGCCCGTGGAAAGATGAATGAAGGTATAACGTTGCCATCACTAGTGATCACTCCAAACACCATGATGTTGACTGGATATTTGATTTACATCACTTCCGGTGTGAATTTTAAGAACTACAGCATGCCATTTCCAAACTTTTGGCGGAGTGAATTGCGTCATGGTGCTCTTTTTCTCACAGACGGTGTCCAACTGATCCTATAAAAAAGCAATGCAAAGAATTAATAAGAAGAATTGAAATTAATCCATGCAAGGTTTTCTAAATCCGGTCTTGAGATATATATCAGGGCTGGATTTAGACCTTAAGATACTCTCAGGCTAATAGAATTTTAAGGGCCACTTCGTTATGCGTATTTGTCCACTCTAACTAGAGGAGCCCAAATACTTTAGAGTATTTGGGCTCCTCTAGTTAGAGTGGATTCTAGTTAGAGTGGACTCTAGTTAGAGTGGACAAATACGCATAACGAAGTGGCCCTTAAAATTCTATTAGCCTGAGAGCATCTTAAGGTCTAAATCCAGCCCTGATATATATCTCAAGACCGGATTTAGAAAACCTTGCATGGATTAATTTCAATTCTTCTTATTAATTCTTAAATCTAAATTAATTCTTTAAATCTAAAATTAAACAAATCTAAAATTAAATCTAATATTTAAAAACTCTACACTGCTATTTTATCTTTATTTTATTTATTTATTTATTTATATAGTTTTGCGGGCCCCTCTTCTTTTAGGCTTCAGCCTATACCAGCTCATGTGTAAATCCGGTATGTATTGTAGCTGTGTGGTACTGCAGAGTTATAATAGAAGTGCTTGTGCTTGTGGTTTGTCCCCAGGTGATACTTTATAATAGGTGGAGTTATGACATGTGTTGAATGCGGGTAAGAATTTTCAAAGTCAATAAATTCACTATTTCCCAAAGAAATGAATTCAACACGTGGAGGATTTACATATCTATTTATATACAGAACCATATAGTTCAAAAAGAAAAAAAATAACATTATATTTACTTGTCTACAGATAGCACAAAAAAAGAGAAATAAAAACATTTATGGGATTAGCTGCAATGTTCCAGCAATGCTTTCATCGATGGAAACGACGCTCAATAAAGTGTTTCAGAAGGGAACTTCAGAAGCGAGATTGAATATCTAACTGATATGTGTTGTAGTTTGCTTTTTATAGCACCAGCTCCGACAGCTTTGATCAACCCTTGTATACAAATATATATTTTTATCTATCTCTGTTTGTTTATGTCTGTCATTATAACACATCACTCAATAAGTCCCGGGCCTCACATACAGATGGTGCCACTAATTAAAAAATCCATATGATTTTTATGAAGTACTAACCTTCAAATGGTACGTGACAAAATTTAGGCCCAATCGGATTATTAATTTACAAATTAGTTATTTAAGATAAGCTACAATTGCAAATTTTCAAAACAACAGAAAAATCTGAATTTCTTGTGTTGATAAAGTATTGCTTTCTGATGGAAAAAAATGTTCAAGCAAAGCAATGGCTTGATAAGTTTTATTCAGACTCTGCTCCGTTGGAAACAACGGTTAAGAGGTGGTATGCTGACTTTAAACGCAGTCGTACAGACACAAATGATGCTGAACGCTCAGGTCGCCCCAAATCAGCAGTTGTCCCGGAAAACCCCAAAAGATCCACAAATTCGTTTTGGCCGATCGTAAATTGAAGTTGCGTGAGATAACAGAGGAGTTGAATATATCAGAAGGTAGTGTATTCACCATTTTGCATGAACATTTGTCAATGAGAAAGCGGTGTTCAAAGTTGCTGTCGCGTTTGCTGACAGTCGATCAAAAACAACAACGCGTCGACGATTCCGAGCGTTGTTTGCGATTGTTTCAAAGCAACAAAATGTTTTTTTTGCGTAAATATATAACAATGGATGAAGCATGGATCCATCACTTCATTCCGCAGTCAAATCGGCAGTCAGCTGAGTGGACAGCAGCAGGTGAAAGCCATCCAAAGCGACCAAATATGCAAACATCAGCAGGCAAGGTTTTGGCCACCGTATTTTGAGATGGGCTAGATATTTTGTTCATCGATTACATTGAGAAAGGAACAAACATCAATAGCAAATATTATATAGCATTGTTGGTGCTTTGAAGAAAGAAATCATCAAAAACCACCCACAAATGAAAAGAAAAAGTGATCTTTCACCAAGACAACGCACCGTATCACAAGTCGGTTGCAACGTTAGCAAAACTACATGAATTACACTTCGAATTGCTTCCGCATCCACCCTGTTCTCAAGATCTGGACTACTGGCTGTTTACAGACTACAGAAGAATGCTCCAGGAGAAGAGGTTTGGCTCCAATGAAGAAGAGATATCGGAAATTGAGGCGTATTGTAGAAATCGTTCTACAAAAAAGGCATCGAATTATTAGAGAAGCGTTGGAATCAGAGTATCACAACAGTAAATAACTATATATATATATTTATTAATTGCATTAAAAAAAGTAAAATTATTTTTTTCTTAAATCGGATGGCCATTTCAACGAGTAAATTTAACACCTATCTCAGCGAGATCAAAACATTATGGGAAAATAAATTTATTTATTTGTTTGCGTGTGTAAAAAAAGGAAGTAAGGGTACGGAAAAAGAAAAAAATAGAAAAATGAAGAAAGGCGCAGATCATTGCTATCGAAACATCTAATATCTGCCACTAATAATTAATTAATAATTAATATTTTAAGTTATGTCAACCAGTTTGTTTTAGTATTGATATTATTCGTGGCCTTTTAACAGTGGCTTTGATAAGCCGTAATTCTGTCTGACCCCTTTTTTTTCTTATTTTTATTTTTATTTTTAATTTATTGTATTTGTTTTTGTTACTGTCACCTACGTGGCAGATCTAACATCTTCGGATAGCAATGATCTGCACATTCTTTTCTTTTTTTTCTTTTTCCCTACCCTTACTTCCGTTTTCCCACACACACACACACACATACATACATCTATTTCCCCCCAATGTTTTGATCTCGCTGATGAAATGGGTGTTAAATTTAACCGTCGAAATGGCCATCCGATTGAAGAAGATCTTTAATTTTTTTTATAAGTATTAAATATTGGCACTGTAAATAAATAAATTTTATCACTTTGAGCCCTCTGGCTGGAACAGAGTTAATATTTAATATTTATTAATAGAATCCTTTAGGATTTAACTCCAATCCATTTTTTGTGGATTTATGTTCAAAAAAAAAAAAAAAAAAAATATATATATATATATATATATATATATAGAATAAAGAAATAGGGTTGTTCCAACGAAAGAAATTAGTATAGAATAAAAAGTGCGAGAAGCCGTGAACGTTTTCTTTAAAGTGTATATTTATTGTTTTTGTAATTATACATGTTATGAAACATTAGGTGTCCATAAAGATATTTGGACACCTAATGTTTCATAACATATATAATTACAAAAAACAATAAATATACACTTTAAAGAAAACGTTCACGGCTTCTCACACTATTTATTATATATATATATGTGTGTGTGTGTGTGTGTGTGTGTGTGTGTGTGTGTGTGTGTGTGTGTGATTTCTTCTATGTGTTGTTTTTTTTTTACTTTTTTCAGTTTAAGAAATAAGACAAAAACTGCTCAGTAAAAAAAATTAAGTATATAAAAAGCCTGCTTGGGCACTTTAAGATGGTGCAAGGGTTTGCAAGCTTTTCTTACTAGATTGGTTATTACTGGATAGTGAGTTCGATCCTCTCTGAGTGCCCTCAACTTTCAGGTTTATACTGCCTCAAAGCTATGCTTAAAAATCCCTATAAAATTCTATTTTGGCTTCTTGATCCTTTAACTTTGTAAAATATTAATTTATTTGGATTTTGACTTTAATCATTTTAGGGAACTCATTCGAAATGCTGTAAATGCAACAGAGGAGGACGTAGTCATCTTCACGGGAACTGGGTGCACTGGAGCTATACACAAGCTGATTGGAGGCCTTGATCTGAAGAATTCTGCCAACATAGAGAAAACGGTCAGTTTTAGCCTGTCACTTTCGTGTTTCAGGAAATTTCACGGTTTTATGGAAAGTTTATTTTTTGTTTTGTTTTTTATAAAATCATTTCTTTTTCATTCTATGCATTGTTTGGACAAATATTCTTAAATGTATTATGTTGGGTTGTGGCAAAGTTACCAGCGCTGTCTTTTGTACTATACTAGAAAAATTTTAGAAATGTATTTAATGCTTACATAGTTTTTTATTACTTGTATAAAATTGGTCAACTGTTCAGTTCAACTGTTAGGAAAATTTCCACCCGATGGAAAGGAATTAGCACTTAATTTTATTTGTAAATAATTCGTCAACTCTTCAGTCCAACTTAATTAATTTTCTTTCTTTCTTTTTTTTTTTTTTTGCTTAATACAAAAAAAAAATATTAAAAAAAAAGAATTCTACTTTTTTATTGGCAATGAAGGAAAAAAAATTTCGCATATGATTCCAAAACGAAAAATTTTCGAGCAGCTGTCAACATGCTAAACTAAACGGAATCTCCTCAAAAATATTTTAGAGATTCATAGGATATTTTTAATACGAATAGCTAAAACTCAGACAAATTATTCTAAACACAGGTAGCTAAAATGGTCTATATCAATACATAGATGTCGATATCTGTTCAAGAGGTTTTTAAATGTTTGGCAGGGAGAGAGGTCAATAAATGCCGAGGGGTGAAAAAGGAGGTCGATAAAATAATTACTACTAAAACTCACCAATTTTCCAACCAAATATCAATGGATTTGATACTGCTAATCAAACATCCTTCCCATCAATTGATGTCGGCCAGTTCAATAACAAAGTATATTAATTTATTTTTAATGTCCTCATTACTACCTAATTTATTCATGAAGTTTTTCTCAGCTATATATTAATATACTTGTGTAATACGCGCCGTCCGCCTGTTTCTAACCTGGTCGCGGAAACCAATTATGACAAGGCCTGGAACCTGAGTCAGGGTTTATGTTGTCAATATGGCACCAATTATGACGACGCTCTCGGGTCGTTAGTCGTGATGGCCTCGTCACAGTAGCTGGTCTTCGAGTCTTCTATTACAACGGTGGTCCTCCTTGCTCATGCTGTGAATTTTGATCTCAAGGAAGACACGTTGAACTCCCGCTAGCCGTATCTTTAGCACCTCAAATCAGACTGGACACGTGTGCACACTTGGGTTAATAAAAAAAAAGAACGGCACCAAAAAAAAAAAAAAAATGAAAAAAAAAATAAATAAATTCGATGACGCCTGGATATGTTACAACGGAGCGAAAGTTTTTGTTTGAAAGTAATGTTTGTTCACTCCAATCGGAGATTTCAAGATTTTATCAAGTTGTGACGATTCAAATTGTCTTATTCAAGCTTTCCACCGAAGCCTTAAGAAAACAACCGAAGATGGGTCTTTGTGACGGCGGCGGTAAATTCGTCTTGTCTCCTTAGCTCGGCGCGGCAAAAACAACTCGACTTTAACTATTTCTTGACTCTTTCTGTTTCTTTATATCTTCAGCAATGACTCTACTGGAGGCCCGTTATTTGACTTTAAGTTTTCTAAGTCGGTCGGCGGCAGGCTTCTCTACGTTTCTTCTCTCTCAGTCGTTACATCTCGACTGGTCCCAAGGCTTAGCTCCAACTGACTGCAACTGCGCTTGGCTCTTTGTTTTTATACCTGTCCCAAATTCTCTTGTGGGGGTGCATGACGGACACGGGGTGTCCACGCAAATCAAATCTTTAACCAATGAAATTACTTCCAGCTCGTGTTATGAGGTGGAGTGATTTTCTTCTCCAGGTTTAACCAATGAAAAAGCAATATTTCTATAGACGTAATTTCTTTTCTTCTTCTCAATTACATCATTTATTTTTTAAGTTTTAAATTTACAAATCTTTTCCCAGTGAATTCGGGAATCAAGGATCTGACCTTCTTTAACTTCATTAAGGTTTTCGACAATCTTGTTTTGACTACCAATATTTTTCTCTTCCACCAGCCGTAAAAATCCAAGACTTCTAATGGTGTCTTTCTTAGTTACACAGTATTAGCCAATGATGACCTCGTCTGAACTCGGCTGATCAACTTCTGTATAAACAATGCATCTGCAAATACGCAAAATATATTTTCCTATTCTTCTCTCAGCAATATTTTCAGTCAGCAATATTTTGACTTTTGCAATATATGTTTTTGAACTCATATTGCAATTGACAATAAACGATTTTATCATCTATTTGGCTTATTTTCCTCTATTCATATTGCAATTTCCAATAATCTGCAGAATTAATAATACCACTAGTAATAATTTCTTTTGCTCTGTCGTACTAAACTTAGGATTATATTTTTTCTTCACATGCAATATTATAGTATTCTATATTTCCACATGCAATATTATATTATCATATTTTTCTACATGCAATGCAATTACGTGTTACGCTTGTACCTATCTACATATAGTTTGTGTGTCACGCCAATCATATTAAACTGAAACTATGTTGAGTGTCTGAGAGGGAACAGAATCCTTCCGAACAAATAGATAACTAAAGGTAGTTATTGACGGCTGTTCCACCAAGACCGTGATCTGCCTAAGAATATTCAGGGTGCGATGGATAAATTGTCGTTTAAATTGCATACAAATGAAAATAATAGTGACATATTTTAACAGATATATTTACCAAGATTACATGCAAATATCTTGAATTGCCTAAGATTAAATTTATTCAATCAAATCACTACCACGGCCTACAGACGACTTCTGAATTTCTTGCATCTATTCTGGATGGTCTCCTTGTTTAAATTGGTGAAGGTTGCCATAATTCTTGCCTTTAGTACATCTTTGGTGTTACAAGGAGCTTTGTTGCTCTCTTACTCAATTGCACCCCACACCTAATAAATTAAGGTGGTGGCAGTCTGGAGAGGTAGGTAGGCAGATGTAAGGAGTGATGTGGTCACAGAAATTGTCTGGCAGCCGTGACTAGTCTCTCCAGCTTGTATGGCATGGTGCAGAGTCCTGTTGCCAAACATAAGATCTTCCACTAGCTACGTTTTTGACCCATGGCAGCATTACCTCCTCAAGGCGCTTGATATAGGCTTCTGTGTTGAATCTGGGGCCATGTGGGAAGATAAATAGAGACCACCACTAGTGATCACTCTAAACTCTATAATGTTGACTGAATATTTAGTTTTCATCACATTCAGTAGATCATTTGGAGACACAGCACCCTTAGCACCGTTGCATTCACTTCATACAAATGCCCTTGTGAAGGGCATGAATTCATCTCTTCTTCTTCTATCTATAGATTTTTTTAATCATTTCATCACAAGCAATAATGTTACTAAGACACAAGGGGGTCATTGAGTGTGAATTGTACAAGAAAAAGAAAAACATTATTAAATAGAAAGAACAACAAAGTACAGGGATTAAGAAGATGGAGGATTACAGTTACATTTAAACTTTTGAAGATATAAATTGGCTGAAAACCAAGAAAAAAATCAAATTTAAATGCAGTACTAGATTGGCAGCTAGGTATCATTTTACATTTGAATTGAATAGATGAAACTGTAAGTTTTACACTGAGAGCTTTTTCTCCCACACTTCTCGCTTGTAGAATTCTCTTTTGACCTCTGGTTTCCAAGTCAACTTTGATCTTCAAAAATTGAAATGCAATAGCAATCATTATGTTTTGTTAACTTAATTCCTGTTCTTTTATTCTTCTCTCTCCTTAATAATGTTTTCTTTTTCTCATATTCTTTTCATCCTCACTTTTGTATCTTAGTGGTTTTATTGCTTTACTGTTGGTGAAATGATTAATAGTCAAGCCTAGCCAGTACCCTAGATAGGTGGCAACTTGCAAATACAAAGTGCTGTAATCTTCGATATGTGGGTGGGGTAATGGATAATGGCTCGGAATTGTTAATTGGAGAGTCACGCTCCAATTCAGGTTGGGTTTGGTATTTTCACTTACGCGCAAATACCATTGAGAAAGGTATGAATCCACCTCTTCTACCTCAAGCTATAGGTTAATTAGAAGGACTTATATCACTAAATTATTATTATCCCCCCACACATAAAAAAAATCACAATCTAAAAATATTTTCTGTTTTTAAATAACCTACAAATGGTTGATAAACCGTAGAAAATGAATGAATCAATCAATCAGTGAAATACTGATGACCCACACAGGCATGTCATTTAGATTTATTTACATACTCTGGAATATAAATTTATAGAAATTATCATGGCCACAAAGTGAGGGATCAGTTTGTATATTGATTGTAATATAAAATTGATCCCCCACTTTATATACATATTATGATTTGTCTGTTGATAAGCTGTTGAAAATGAATGAATGAATCAATTATTAGCTACACAGGCATGATTAGCTACACAGGCATGTCCTTTAAATTTATTTACTGTAATATAAATTTATAGAAATTATCATGGCCACAAAGTGAGGGATCAGTTTGTATATTGATTGTAATATAAAATTGATCCCCCACTTTATATACATATTATGATTTGTCTGTTGATAAGCTGTTGAAAATGAATGAATGAATCAATTATTAGCTACACAGGCATGTCCTTTAAATTTATTTACTGTAATATAAATTTATAGAAATTATCATGGCCACAAAGTGAGGGATCAGTTTGTATATTGATTGTAATATAAAATTGATCCCCCACTTTATGTATACATTATGATTTCTTGTCTGTTGATAAATGAATGAATGAATCACATAAAAGAAGAAGCTTTTTGATAGTTGTTCTACATTTGGATTTCAAAGCAACTACTGATAACTGTCAAGGCTAAAGATTGCATATTTTTTTGTTTTATTTCATATTTATATCTTCCTTTGTATCATCATTTTTACACCATGAACATAGAAGCTCAATTTCTATAACAGGTTGTTATTATTGGTCCTTATGAACATCATTCCAATATTCTACCCTGGATGGAACTTGGATTGAAGGTAAATAATCTATGTATTAATTCCTTTGTTCATAACTTTTTACAATGAACTTAATTCTTCTTGCAATTTTTTAAAAACACGCATCAAGTTGACTGATATAAATTACATTACTATACACAGATCCAGTAATGATTCTACAGTGATGGGACAACTCTATACTATTCTTCTTCTTCTTCTTCTTCTTCTTCTTGTATGTGCCCTGTCCTTTCAGGACGTAGGCAATCATGGCTTTCCATGTTTCCCTATCCCTGGTGGCTCTCAGCACACCTTCTACTGTTACACCATGCAATCCTCATTCTGTCATCCACCTGATTAGGTCCTTCAAATATGTTATCCGTTGCTTTCTCCTGTCTCTTTTTCCCTCTATCTGGCCTGTTAGTATCAGGTTCTCCAAGCCCTCCTTCCTCAATGCGTGTCCCAGGAACTTCAGCTGTCTCTTCCTGATGCTCATTATTAATTTCCTTTTTGTTTCCATCATTTCCAAGACCTCATCATTGATCACATGCTCGATCCATTATATTCGCAGTATCCTTCTGTAGAACCACATTTCAGTTGCTTCAAGTTTTTCCTTCATCTTTGATGGTAAAAATAAATATCCGATGTCAAATTTTTGTACAAGAATCTAGCTATATATACTTTACTATGAGTGATTAAAACTAAAATTTTATGATTTAATTGTTAAATTTTGCATTTTTGTTACATTAAAATTTGTATTTCAGCACCACTTTTTAGTCACCAAAGTGATTGTCAATGGTTATAAATTTATGTAAATATTAAGAAAACAGAATTATCATAGATATAATTAAGCAAATGCATTCTTAATCATTTTACTATGGAAATTGAACTGAAAATAATTTTGTTACAGTAAATGATTTTACTGTAAATATGTATTATTATTTTGCTATAGAAATGCATTCTGAATGATTTTACTATAGAATGCATTAAATCATGAAAATACCTGTTAATCATTTTACTATAGAAATTGAATGGAAAATCATTTTGCAAAAAAATGAACTGTATATCATTTTACTATAGTCAAACATTATTATTTTACAACAAAACTGTATAAGTGGTTATACTACAGAGTGCATTAAAATAACGAAAAATGGTTTTATTATTGGCGAAGAAAGAATTCAAGTATTACTGAGAAAATAGTGCTTTTAAGTGAAAAATTTAAAAGCATTGTTAATCATTTAACCCGAGAAATTACTTTGAAATAGTTTTCAGATCAAATACACCATAAATGCTTTTTGCTATCCATGCATTACTATTTTAATTTATATGCATGATAAACAATTTTTAAAATAGAAACGTATTAAAATAAATGATTCAAGGAATTTTTTTTTTTTTTTTTTTTGCATTTTGGGATAAAATATGGAAAATTTGAAAATTTCATGACAATTGAACTTGTATTCCAATTCATAAAATATTCTTCTAAATTAATAAGAAAATGGATTATTACGCTGACAAACAGAAAAAAGAAATGTCAAAAGGATGTAAAAATATATATATAGCAAGTTTATTCTCATGAAAAGAAAATACATCAGCATAAATAAGAGTACAGTGCACTAAGCAATTAAATATCTCTGCATGCTCATGTCAAAGTTGAGAAGAGTGTTGTCCTGAAAAGGACAGTTTTGTAGTCACTGAAGGGTGTTGTACTGAAAAAGACAGTTTTATAGTCACTAAAGAGTTTTGTCCTCAAAAGGACAGTTTTGTAGTCACTGAAGAATGTTGGCCTGAGAAGAACAGTTTTATATTTGATGATGACTGTTGTCATGGGAAAATGTTTTTTGATAATTTCGGACATTTTTATATCCATCTTCAGTTTTATGACAATCGCTGGCTAAGCTGTTTGTTCCACTTATTTAAAACAATGTGGGTGTGCTGACAGGATATAACAAATGTAGTACAAAATAATAGTGGGGGCAAGAGAAAAGCCATTCTTTTGACACACCATCTTTTGCAAACACAAAGGTTAAACATTGCCTAGAACTGATTATCATTATTATTGTTTTAATAATTTTCTTTTGTTCTACTTTTTAATTACAACTCATCAATCATTATTGCATTCAGCAAGTATCAATTAATTTACATTAACCAGAAAAGAAAGGTTACTTTATTATTTCAAACTTTGCCTAACTATCACTGAATATAAAACAATGTGATCATATTGATAAAGAAAATCTAGTAAAAAATTAATAATGAAAAATATTTAATCTATGAAATCCATACAAGGTGATAAAATATGTTGTAAACAACTTGAGGTAAATCAGACATGGAAGAATATTACTATATGGTTAAATATGAATTTTGCACACTAATGAATCACTATGATTTAATTGGTAAAGGCTTTCCATATGATGATATGTAATATCTCATTGAAGGCTACTATCTTACTATTTGTCTAAGCCATGCTGCTTAGTTAAGAGTCATTGAATATTAGAAGGACTTGTAAAAAGAAAATTTGGTATGATTCATTTATGTTTGTTCATGTTTTTTATTCTTTCAGACTTGTCGTATTAAGGAAACACGGCATGGACTTGTGGATCTTGCTCACCTTGAAGAGGAACTCAAGGTACAAAAGAATACTTACAAAAAAATTTGCAATTATGGGTTCATAATTCAATTAGAGAATACCTCAGAAAATTGAATGGTTTATCTTCAAAGATACTTTTAGAAAAATTATATTAATTTTCAGATTATATATATATATATATATATATATATATATATATATATATAATAATAATAAAATTGACTCTGTACGTATTCAAATCTTAAAATGTTACACAAGTAATTTTTAAGAACCACGAATAACCGGCAGAATCTAACTCTGTTATCGCTCTCGGCTATAAAGCTTTGGACAACGAGGGGAAAAAAAAAAGAAAACTGCGGAGCACCGACAATACATACAGCACTTCACAGCAAAGAAATAAAACCCTCAAACGGAACAAACCACAAAGAAAGAAAAGTGCTCGATACTAAACTAACCAAAAAGGATTAACTAAGAGGCAGTTACGCAGAGCAAAAACTCACGAGAAAAAATCGCAAGATCGCCAAGACCTACCGCGGTTTCGCACAACGAGCAGTTGTGCGAAACCGCGGTAGGTCTTGGCGATCTTGCGATTTTTTCTCGTGCGTATATATATATATATATATATATATATATATATATATATTACTTTTCAGATTATATTACTTTTCAGATTATATAAATATATATATATATATATATATATATATATATAGTGTATCGAGGCAGCAAATAAATTTCTAAACATATACTGTTAAATATAAGAGACAATGAATGTCTATTATGTTTAATCATGAGCCGTTCTAAACGTCGTATTTTGGCTTTAATTTCAGTTGAAAATAAAGACAAAAATTCTCCAACATTTGGATAATTTTTTATTAATTTGGTTCTAAGCTTTTGGCTCACATGAGCCATATTCAGAGAGGTTATTTAGATGGTAATACAATAACATGGGAGATTTTAACCAGAATTTAAAAAAACAAAAAAATTTGTTTTTAATTCTGATTAAAATCTCCCGTAGAGGCCTGAAGAGCAGGAGTGAAACCGGTTGCTTTGCTTTTTAATATCATTTACAATGTGTAACATCAAGCTGCACACTATATATATATATATATATATATATATATATAGTCATCCACAGACAGATCTGTTTCGCTATATAGTACGGTTAGACTCCAATTGCTTTTTAACCCAGGATTGAAACCCGACAGAATTAGCGTCAGTTGGCGATTCTACCCCTGGACTATGGGCGCTCGGTAGAAGAAGGCAGACTTTTTAGCGCATATGTTATCATTATACACGCCCAATAGCCAGAGTGCTCTAATACAAAATACAAAGGAGGATCTGTAACGTGGTTGATACTGACTTGGCAGACCGGCTGCAGCCGCTCTCACACCGGCGTGATGTAGCTTCCCTGTGCCTCTTCTACAAGTACTTTCATGGCTTCTGCTCCGATGAGCTTAGATCACTGGTGCCGCCTAAGCACGAATTTACACGAGATACTAGATTAGCAACTAGGTCCCACCCTTTTACAGTTAAACAAATAAGATGTAACCGTAAATTCTACTCCAACAGCTTCTTTTCTCGCGCTTCCCGCCTGTGGAACTCCCTTCCACAAGTCTGCTTTCCCGACAGTTACAATCTCCAGGTGTTTAAATGTAGGGTCAACAGACACCTCCTATCACACTAACTCCCAACTATTCTCACAACACTCTCATCTACCCAACCCTCGTTCTCGGTATCCTCACCCGCCTATCACCCACCCTCTGTTATTTCCTATATTTAATCAGCCTTTCTCCACTCTACGTAGCCCCCTGCACAGTAGTGGCAGTGACATGCCTTGCTCGGGGTGAAACGCTTATAAAAAAAAAAAAAAATCAGGTAGAAGTAAATGGCCTGTTATAATTCTATGTCAATGTGTGCTTATTTTGTGTATGTTTATATCTATTCTCTTGTTTTGTGTTTGTATATATTTTTTCCTTTAAGGTTTTTTGTGTATGTGTGAGTTTGTGTATGTGTTCTTTATTTTTATGACACTTCCTGTATCTGTTGTTGCAATGTTTAACTCTACACTTCACCTACTCTTATTTCCTCTCTGTGCAAAATTCCTTTTGAATATTCTGAGTTAAATGTAACATTTGATTTTTTCAAAGCAGTTTGTAATTTTTAATTTTTTTTAATTTTTTAATTTTTTCAAATTTTTTAATTTTTTAATTTAATTTAATTAAATTTTTTTAATTTAATTTAATTTTTAATTTAATTTAATTTTAATTTTTTCAAAGCAGTTTGTAATTTTTACAGCTGTCAAAATAAATTCTGGATTTATAACTGCTTAATTATTTGCTGAGTTTTCTTCTCTCTCCCTCTCTCTCTACACACACACACACACACACACATATATTTTCCCACTTTTTATTGCCATTTTATCAGACTGCAAATTACAAATGGTTTAATTTTATCGAAACATTAAAAAAACAGGAAGTTAAGTGGCATGACATATTATTTTTTTGTTTTTCCTGGGTGTTATAAAGTTGATGTCATAATTGTTAGAAAGAAAAGGTTAACATTTCATCAGTCAAGTAGAGCAATTGAGGAACATGTCAACAGCACAATCAAAATACATACCCACATAACCAAATATAGGTACTTCCACTAAATCGATGATTAAACAGCATAGGATAAAGAAAATATTTATGTTATTATTATGAAGAAAGATCAAAGTATTTTCTAATTGTTTTGAAAAAAATTTTTTATCCTTTCTAACACATTCAAAATTTTGGAAAACATCTTGTTTTGATTTTCGTTAGTGGCTAAGCAAATCGTTTTGAAAGTTTACAATGGATATATAACTTATTTTTTTCTGATGAAAAACACATTAATTTGAAAAGTCTGGGAAAAATCAAATTATTGTCAGATTTTAATGAAATTTTCAGAACTTATTCACAAATGAATTAAATTATTATTTAATTATTTTTTTAAAATCTTGGTAAAAGTATTTTTATTACATCTATAACTTCACTCAACATAAATTAAAGAAATTAAATTTTGTTTAGAAAATTTGTTTTATTAGGTAAATGCAGGACTCATTAGGGAATATAAATCATCTATTATTTTTTCAAACATGAAGCCTTTATTTCCAAAAATCTGCTCTAAATAGCAAAATAAAAAATGCAATATAACTAAGACAATTTTTAATTTGATAAGCTTTTAATTGATTTAATAAATAATATATATTAAGAATATTATACTCTGACGAAAATATTGTTTTGAATAATAATGACATTTTTAAAGAATTGTTTTTCTTTTTTATCAAAAAATTTATAATGTTTCAAAAGTATTTTTAAAATACTTGAAAGATTTGTTGGCATTAGATTATTAAGTTAAATTATGAAGACTATATTTACTAATTGAAAATTGAAAAATTTGATACAAATTGTGGAGCCAATGTATTTTTAAAATAGTTTTTAATATTTTTGTTCTTTGTTTATTTGAGTTTTTTTTTTGTATGGTAATTTCTGTGTGTACATTAAAAGGCCATGTGTTTAACAGTCTCCCTTACAGGAAAAAAAATTGGACAGTTCTGTCATTTCTGGTTGCCATATCCTTATTCTATTTTGCATCTGTCTGTCATCACATGTCAAATCACATGATTTGACATGTGACATGTAACATGTCATGATATGAAAGATCAACACTCTGTGTTTAAGAAATAGTTTTATTCTAAATTTCATAAATAAGTAATACAGTAAAGCCAATTAATTTAATTTTAGATTTGCTAATTTTCCAAAAATAACATATCAAAAATATATATTTTATTTTTGCAAGCTTTTTAAAACCGAGAATTACCTTTTGTTTACAAAAATGGCTGAAAAATTGAAAAAATTGAAAAATTCTTAAAATTTTAAATTCCAATCAGTACAATTTCTGTTTGAAATACACCATAGTATTTTGTTTACTGGAAATTTAATCATTTGAACTAAAATAAAAGTTTCAAGAAAACTTTTGTATTTTTAAAAATTCAGTTTAAAAGTTAGGTATTGAAAATGAGTAGAGGTACCGAATATATACAACACATAAGCATCTATATATACACACATACACAACACGCATATAAAACACACATACAGGTGCATATAGACAAACTTATATACACACATGCACACACACTGACAAATAAAGCTCATACATACACACATAATTCAACACCCTTATAAAGTCATAATGCACCTGCAGGCTTATCAAATACATTACAAATACAAAATCAACCTCTCAACAACTAATAAAATAAATTCAACCCTAATTTAAAGAAAATTTAATTTAATTTAAAGAAAAAAAATTTAATTTAATTTAAAGAAAATTTAATTTAATTTAAAGAAAAAAAATTAATTTAATTTAAAGAAAAAAAATTAACAAAAAAAATTTTAATTTAATTTAAAGAAAAAAAATTAACACAAAATGATAATAAGTTTGCTGGTGAATTAGAATGGGGTAAACTAAAATTTTATTTAAAAGGTAATTTAAATTTTTTTTGGTATGAAGGCTTTTAAATATATATATATATATATATATATATATATATATATATATATATATATAGGAAAGAATAAAAAGTTTTGAATTTATGTATTTTTTGGACAGTATTTGTTTATTTTTATTATTGTATTTTATATTCCAGACCGCCCTCGTTCCTTCATCAGAAACAAGCGATTTTTAAATTTGAATCAGAAACGTATTTCACGAGAGCGTCTGTGAATATTTTTTGTTTAGATCACGTGGTGCGTTTGTTTACAACACGTGGCGCGTCCGTGGAGAGAGTCTGTCTCCCACCAAGCCACGCCGAAAGCGACAGACCTTATTTAAAAAATATATATATATTAGTAAATGTAAATCTATCTTTAATAATACTTATAAATTTGTTTTAGATACAAAATTTTTGGGGAATATCTAAAACAAATTTATTTTGTAAACAAACGCACCACGTGATGCAAACAAAAATATTCACAGAAATGCTCTAGTCTCGTGAAATACGTTTCTAATTCAAATTTAAAAATCACTTGTTTCTGATGAAGGACCGAGGGCGGTCTGAAATATAAAATACAATAATAAAAATAAACAAATACTGTCCCCAAAAAATACGTTTTTAAATTCAAAACTTTTTAATATTCTAATATTTTTCCTATATATATATATATATATATATATATTGAATTCTGCAACAGTTTATTTTGCAAACCTTTTAGCATTTATTTTAATTTTTCTATTTTGCAGAATTGGAGTGAAAAGAAATTTGATATTATTGCAGCTTTTTCTGCCGCCAGTAACGTGACAGGAATTCTTACAGACACAGATGCTGTGACTAAACTCATCCATAAGTATGGTGGTCTATCCATGTGGGATTATGCAACTGCTGGTCAGTAGACTTTAGAAAAATACCTTAAATTAAATGGGTATGTGCCATATTCATTATAGTATGAATAAACCCTGGGTCCAGATTTACTCTGTCCCAGTCTATTCATACTTACCACTCTTCTATCTATTTATACAAATATGTCAGATAGATTAGATAGATTACTCATTGTTTCACTCTGTCCCTCCTACTTTCTTTTGAGTGTTAAATTTTTAAAGCTTTTTTCCTCATATTCTGTTGCAAAAATTTCTAGAGCCCTTCATGATTTTAAGTTTAAGTTTCCTTCTAAGTTACTATTTTCTTTAAAACTTCCTTGTTTCTCACATCTACAGCAGCCATGGTATTCACGGTATTTCTATCACTCTGAGTCTCTTCTTGATCTGTAAAGTTGGCTAGCAGTCAATTCTTCATAGGAAAATAGATATGACATTGTTTCTTAGAACTCTTTTAACAATATTTTCCCATATCTTAATTATTTCCTTATTTCATTATTTCAAGCGTTTCTTAGAACTCTTTTAACAATATTTTCCTATATCTTAATTAATTATTTCATTATTTCATTATTTCATGAGTTTCTTAGAACTCTTTTAATAATATTTTCCTATATCTTAAGTAATTATTTCATTATTTTCATGAGTTTCTTAGAACTCTTTTAACAATAATTTCCTATATCATAAGTAATTATTTCATTATTTCATGAGTTTCTTAGAACTCTTTTAATAATAATTTCCTATGTCATAAGTAATTATTTCATTATTTTCATGAGTTTCTTAGAACTCTTTTAACAATATTTTCCTATATCTTAATTAATTATTTCATTATTTCATTATTTCAAGAGTTTCTTAGAACTCTTTTAACAATATTTTCCTCTATCTTAAGTAATTATTTCAGGAGTTTCTTAGAACTCTTTTAACAATATTTTCCTATATCTTAAGTAATTATTTCATTATTTTCATGAGTTCCTTAGAACTCTTTTAATAATATTTTCCTATAACTTAAGTAATTATTTCATTATTTCATGAGTTTCTTAGAACTCTTTTAACAATATTTTCCTATATCTTAAGCAATTATTTCATTATTTCATTATTTCAAGAGTTTCTTAGAACTCTTTTAATAATATTTTCCTATATCTTAAGTAATTATTTCATTATTTTCATGAGTTTCTTAGAACTCTTTTAACAATAATTTCCTATATCATAAGTAATTATTTCATTATTTCATGAGTTTCTTAGAACTCTTTTAATAATAATTTCCTATGTCATAAGTAATTATTTCATTATTTTCATGAGTTTCTTAGAACTCTTTTAACAATATTTTCCTATATCTTAATTAATTATTTCATTATTTCATTATTTCAAGAGTTTCTTAGAACTCTTTTAACAATATTTTCCTCTATCTTAAGTAATTATTTCAGGAGTTTCTTAGAACTCTTTTAACAATATTTTCCTATAATCTTAATAATTATTTCATTTTAATTTTCATGAAGTTCCTTAGAATTTTCCTTTTAATAATATTTTCCTATAACTTAAGTAATTATTTCAATTATTTCATTATTTTCATGAGTTTCCTTAGAACTCTTTTAACAATATTTTCCTATATCTTAAGCAATTATTTCATTATTTCATTATTTCAAGAGTTTCTTAGAACTCTTTTAATAATATTTTCCTATATCTTAAGTAATTATTTCATTATTTTCATGAGTTTCTTAGAACTCTTTTAATAATATTTTCCTATATCTTAAGTAATTATTTCATTATTTCATGAGTTTCTTAGAACTCTTTTAATAATATTTTCCGATATCTTAATTAATTATTTCATTATTTCATTATTTCAAGAGTTTCTTAGAACTCTTTTAACAATATTTTCCGATATCTTAATTCATTATTTCATTATTTCATTATTTCAAGAGTTTCTTAGAACTCTTTTAACAATATTTTCCTATATCTTCATTTTTGAATACTAACTTTTAAATTGAATTCTAAATAATAAAAAAGATTTCTTGAAACTTTTATTTATTGTTTCAATTGAAAGCTAAAAGATTAAAATTACTATTTTCAGTAAGCAAAATACTCTAGTGTATTTCAAACAGAAATTATATTGATTGGAATCTAAAATTTTGAGATTTTAAAAAAATTGTTCAATTTTTTCAGCCATTTTTGAACAATTGACACATTTGTAAACAAAAGTTAATTCTCAGTTATAAAAAATCTTGCAAAAGTAAAATATATATCTGTGACACATTATTTTTGGAAAATTAGAAAATTTAATGTTGAATTAATCTGATTTAGACAAGTATTACTTATTCATAGACTTAAATTTAGAATAAAACTATTTCTGAAGCATAGTGTTAAACTTTCTGACCTTTCTCCTGTATTTGACATGTTGTTGACAGCTTGACAGATGTGAGATAAGATAAGTGCATGGTGACCAGAATTGATAAAATTGTCCAATTTTTTTTCTCTAAGGGGAAGAAACCATGAAACACATGTCATTTTAATGTACATACAGAAATTACCATACAAGAAAAAAACTTCAAATACACAAAAAAATGTTTTAATTTTTAAAAATACAATGGCTCGATGATTTGTATTAAACTTTTCAATTTTTGATTAGTAAATATATTCTTCACTTAATAACTTAAAAACCTAACATCTACAAGTCTCTGAAATATTTTTAAAAATATTTTGTAAACTTTATAAATTATTATAATTAAAAAACACAAATCTTTTAAAATTTCATAATTAATTGAAAAAATCTTTTCTTCAGACTATAATGTCCTTAATTTATATTATTTATTAAAGCAATTAAAAGTTTATCTAATTATATAATGTCATAGTTTTATTGCAGTTTTTATTTTACTATTGGGAGCAGATGTTGGAAAGTGGGGCTAAATGGTTGAAAAGATGATAGGTGACTTTCATTCGCCAATGAGTCCTGCAGTTAATTAAAAAATCAATTTTATGTACAAAATTTAATTTCTTGAAATTTTATGAATTTACGAGGAGTGGGGGGCTTTAACAAATGTAAAAGAAAAAAATATTTTTACCTAGATTTTTTAAAAATAATGATTTCAAAAATATTTTCATTCATTTTTAAAAAATAATGATTTCAAAAATAATTTCATTCCAAATAAAAGCTTGAAACAAAGACGCCCTTTTCTTCTGCAACTGAAATTTTTTCATTTATCAAACTTAAAAATCAACATAATTTTTTTTCATGTGTACATACTTGACTTCAGACCTCCCTTCTCCCTTGCATTCAAACATATGCTTTTTGGTAAGCCCCCTACATGCATGCATACTATGTGAATGACCTCTTCCTAGTTTGTCATCAACACAGTGTTATCTGCACCTCTTATGTTGTAATTAATACCTACTCATGAAAACAAAACTGTATAAGATTATCTGAGTGAGTCTAGGTTAAAATTTTGTATTCAAGTTTGAAGTGATTGTTTGATTATTTAACCCAAAATTTTATCTTCTTTGAAAACTTCTATTTCTACCTGAATTTCTGAGATGAGTAATCTATATAAATAAAACTGAAGATGTGTGTCAGTGTGTGCATAACTGTGTGTATCCTTACTGATTTCTATTAACATACACTTCCACATTTTTCATCTGATTTGTTTTAAAACTTACACACCCCTTGCAAATAATCATTCTACCCAACAAAGAAAAGGAAAGTACAGGCTCTTTAGTTTAATCTTTGCTTTAATTTCTTATTTTCAAGTATTTTTTATTAAAGATAAGTTCAACACAATAATGTTTACATGGAGAATAACTCTTTCAAAAAATACAAGAGTTATCTCCCCTATTTAACATCTGCAGACGTGGATTGTATAAAAAAAATAAAAGTGGACTTATACTCTTTCCATCCAATACAACACCAGATACTTATTGCTAATTATCATTAATATGGACTGATCTAATGTAATTAGTCTTCTCGCCTTGATTGTTATCACCACAGCATTCATGCCACTGTATCATCCGAACTTGTTTTAAGTGTCTGTTATATTTTTAATCATTGTGGAAATTTTAAACTGATTTTTTAATTCAATCCATTGTAGCAGATAGTTTCACATTGCACTCTCACATTTTTTTTTAATCATTTCACCCCGAGCAAGGCGGAAACGCCACTGATGTGCAGGGGGTTACATAAATATAAAAAGATTAATTAGAAAAGAGTGAGGAGTACAAACTAGTAAGAAAGGAACAATAGAAAGCTGAGAAAGCAGGTGCGATGACAGGGAAGGTTATACAGGAGAGGGGAGAGAGCTAGAGGCCAGTGGTTAGTAGATGAGTATTGACTTTGCATTTAAATTTCTGGAGGTTGTAGCCGTCAGGAAAGCAAGAATATGGGAGTGAGTTCCACAGGCGGGAAGTGCGAGAGAGGAAGCTGCAGGAGTAGAATTGTTGTCTGCATTTGGCTAACCTGACTGTGAATGGGTGGGACCCAGTTGCCAGTCTGGTTGCACGAGTAAACACCTCTTGAGGAGGCATCAGTGACTTAAGCTCATCTGAGCAGAATCCATGAAAGTATTTATAGAAGACACAAAGGGAGGCCACATTTCGACGATGGGGAAGTGGCTGCAGTCGAGTCGCCAGATCAGTACCTATCACATTACAGACTCTCCTTTGGAGTTTGTCAAGAACACTGAGGAGAACGGCAGGGTCACCTGACCATAAATGGCAGCAGTACTCCATGCACGGACAGATGGTTGACTTGTATATATGCAGGATGGATTCAGGTGGAAAAAACATCCTGGATCGACATAGTGACCCAATCTTCGTAGCAGTAGATTTTGCTATGGATTCAATATAGCATGAGTCAATTTTTAATTTTCTTTGATTGATTGATTGATTCATTTATTTTCTATGGTTTATCGACACTTTGCAGGTTATTTAAAGCCAGAAAATACTTTTAGATTGCAAGAACTTTTTTTAAAGATAATAATGATTTAGAGACACAAGTTTTACAGATTAAACCATAACTGGGAGAGAAGAGATGGATTCATATCTTCTTCAAGGGTGTTTGCATGTAAGTGAATATAACAAACCCAACTGGAATTGGAACATGGCTTTCTGATTAACACTTCTAAGCCATTATCCATTAGACTACCCACATATCTAAGTTTATAGCACTTGGTATTCTCCAGTGGTCACCCATCTAAGTACTGACCAGGCTCAATGATATTTAATTTCAGTAATCAGATGAGAACTGGTATTTCCATATATGGAAGGCTGAAGAACATTTTTTTTAATCATATCACCCCGAGCAAGGCAGTAACACCACTGATGTGCAGGGGGCTACATAAGGATAAAAGCACTAGATTGAAGAGGGTGAAGAGAAGGACAAACCATTTAGAAAGGAGCAAGGGAAGGAAGGGAATACAGGTGTGATGACAGTTGCAGAGGTGGAGAGAAAGGAAAGGATATACAGGGTGGTGAGGAAAAAGCTAGGGTCAAGTGGTTAAGAGATGAGTATTGACCTTGCATTTGAATTCCTGGAGGTTTTTGTCATCAGGAAAGCAAGAATAAGGAAGCGAGTTCCACAGGCGGGAAGTGCGAGGAAAGAAGCTGCAAGAGTAGAATTGTCGTCTGCATTTGGTTGATCTCACTGTGAATGGGTGAGACCCAGTTGCCAGTCTGGTTGCACGAGTAAACACCTGTTGCAGAGGCACCAGTGAACTAAAAACTGTCTACAATACTATTGATAGCTTATGAAGAGTCTACTTGATTTTACCCACAAGGATTATATCAACTAGTTGTATCATTTTCAGGCATTCCCTAATGATGCTGTATGCTAGCATTCCTTGTGCAATTTTATATACCTACACATCTTCATGAGCTGCCCAGGCTGTTGAGTGATGGGTGTTTTTAACAAGTCCAAATCTCCAAATTTACTGCTAATCAAGGCTGAAGATCTTTTATCTGAACAACCATTGATAGCTTTTGAACAGTTTAATCTAAGGATGTGCATTGTGGTGCAGTGGATATTGATGTGGAACAAGAAATCAGAGAGCTGAGTTTGAATTCCAATTGAATTCCTTGCATTCACTTACACACAAATACACTTGGGAAAGGTATTAATCCGTCTCTTCCTTCCAGTTATGGGTTAAATAACAAGACAGATTACGTTCTATAGCATTGGTTGGCAACCAGTCTACTGTAGAAAGTAATGGCAACCTACTGCGCGATAATGTTCTGCCTAGTCAGTCATGTCTCTTTGGAGACATGATCGCCCAATCAATGCATGCATCATGTATGGCACTTAACTGACTGACTGAATTGATTTCACTCACAAGCTTTGAGTCAGCCCATATGGTTTTCAGACAGTTCCTTGCCTTTTCACAAGTAGGATTTTCTCCCCAGCACAGTATTATCAAGAAGCAAACTTCTTAACTAATCGACCATGCTGAGATTCAAAATCCAGGTGTCATTATCCAAAGACACTAACCCGAAACCTGTATTAACCATTCAGCCATGTACCATTAGAAAAATAGGTATTCCGTATTTGTTTATTCCTATACACTTCTTGTGATGCTGTTGCAGTTTCATTAGTAATTGGTTTTTTTTTTTCGTGGTAATCAGTTGTTAACCAGGCATTCAGTGGACAGCTGGGCCACGCCAACTTTCCTATTGTTTATTAATTGCTGGGTTGGAAGTAGTGCAAGAAGATTCATACCCAGGGCTGGTCTCATGTCACTGCTGAATCTACGATATGAGGCCAGCCCATTCTACAATATCTTAATTTTCATAAATAGTATCCATAAAAATAATACAAATTTTATTGTAGCCTAATTATGAATCATATGCAATATATGTGAACAATTAGAAATATTTTAAACAAATACAATGTATCTAAATACAAATTCAGTATAACATGAATATAAGAGACTCGGATATAAGAGAAGTTTTATCTGATCCCAAATTAACGCCTGTGGTAATGTATATAAAATAGACCCAACCCTGGTATAAGATAACTTTTATCCGGTCCTGGCAACTCTCATATATCAGGGTTACACTGTACATATCATAATAGATTATTACATCTTAAGTAAATCAACAATATTTTTAGCAATTTTTAGCATCAGTTTGATCTTTTCTTTGTTAAATTGTTGAAGAATTTTAACAAATACAACCTTATAGATAAAAAAAAATAGTGAATTTTATAGTGAATTTTATATGTTTTTTTTTTAATATGGTGAATTTTATATGGTGTTTTTTTGAGACTTAGCATGAGCAAAACAAATTCACAGATTTGGACAAAAAAGTTCCCAGAATTACATCAAAATCTGCAAAAATCTTTCATCCTTTAATAGTTGTGTTTAGTTTAATTTGTAATACATATAAAAGTAGGTAAATAAAAAGCAAGTGTTGATAAGATAGTAATGTTCACAAAGCACTGCCTGAGGCCCCTGTAATATAACAATCTGGCCCCACCCGAGGAAGGCTGATGCAAGCGAGGGTGTTTCCGGTCGTTGAAAGGAACGGATGTTTGTTTGACCTTATTTCCGGCAGTAGCGGAAATGGCTACAGAGGCAAACAGAACAGGTGTCTCTGAGAATTACGTGGGCGTGCGTGGGCGAGGCAAAACCGGAAGAAAAAGTCCTGGTTCTGGAGATTATAAAAAGACCTCGGCGCACGGATTCGCCAGTAGCAGAGTAGCAGAGTAGCAGTAGAGAGAGAGAGACACAACAGATACGACGACACTCCCGTCAACCCATTAGAGACGCGCTCTCTCAATTCTCTGTCCCCTATGCTACACGGTTCATCGTCATTAATAAAAATATAACTTATATTTTTATATATATGCGTGTTTGTTGTTTGTCGATATACAACAGCCCCCAGTCAAGCATGCACCCAACCTGGTCAGGGTATTTTGGAGTAGTACACACCAGTTAAGTTTGTACATTTTTTCCTCTTGGACAAAGGTATGAATACTTAGTGCAAAAATAAATACAAATTGTTCAAACCAGAATTTGAATTCTCTTCTTCCATTTTTTTGTATAATTAATCATTGCACTTCTCGCACGTCCTGTATTTGCTATTTGGAACTAGAATTAATTACCAACATAAAGATAAAATCCTTACTTTTTATGGCTACAGGGTTCAATTTATTTATTTATTTTTTTTGTATATTCAAATATGTATTTTTTTTTCTGCAGGTGCTTATGTTAAAGTAAATATGAACCCAAATGATCAAATGGCGTAAGTAATATTTTCACTCTTTGTTATATAATTGGGTGATCCTAAATGTTTGTTTGGTTTTTGTCATTAGATAGCATTAGGAGTGTTTAGTTTGTCATTAGATAACATTAGGAGTGTTTAGTTTTAGATTAGATTGTATTACCTGCTATATCATTGTGTAATTCTAATTGTCCAAATTGGTATGTTTTTGATAATTCATTATAACAAAGAATATAAAAAAAATTTTAATTTATTTGTTTGAACATTATTTTTAATAGATACTCATATGTGAGTAGATACTCATATGTGAGTAGATACTCTGTTTATAATTAAACAGTCACTGTGGTGTAGTGGATATCAGCTCGGAATGAGAAATCAGAGAGCCGAGTTTGAATTCTAGTTGAATTCGTTGCATTAACCTTACATACAAATAGCTTTGAAAAAGTTATTAATCCGTTGAGCTATGGATTAAACAACAGGAAAGATTGGGTTCTATAGCCTTGGTTGGCAACATATAACGCAGAAAGTAATGGCAACCTACTGCATGGGAACTTTACTTAGACAAATGTGCGTTGTGGCGCAGTGGATATCGGCTCGGAACGAGAAATCGGGGAACCGAGTTCGAATTCAAGTTGAATTCCTTGCATTCACTTACGCGCAAATACCCTTGGGAAAGGTATTAATCCGCCTCTTTCCCTCCAGTTATGGGTTAAATAATAGGATAGATTGGGTTCTATAGTCTTGGTCGGCAACCAGTCTACCGCAGAAAGCAATGGCAACCTACTGCGGGATAATCTTCTGCCCAGTCAGTCATGTCTCTTTCGAGACATGATCGCCTAAAGCGTGTATCGCGCATGGCACTTAACTGACTGACTGACTGACTGCGGGAAAAATTTTCTGGCCAGTCAGTCATGAAATATGAAATATGATCAACCAAGCATGTATCCCGTATGGCACTTAACTGATTGATATTTATATATATCTACCAGCCTGAATATTTTTGACAAATTTCATTAGGGGAAGCTGTCAACTGATCTGACACATCTTAGAATACACAACCACATATAATTTCACAGTCTAAATCAAGCCTTATAAACACAAATACTGAGGCCAGTATATATAATTAAATTAAAACAATCCACACTTCATAAAATCACATTTAAATCTGGTCATAACACATTACATTGCATTTAAATATATGGTCCTGTTAACATTTCTGGCTCTCATGCAGTGTGATATAGAACCACATTAAAAATTTATGAGATGCGTTTGCTATTTGGTAATTGTTGTTGCTGATTAGCAAAGTTTTACGTCAACACAAGATAAAATCATCTTTGACGGATGTTTTTATGTTAACATCCCTGTAACCTCCCTGAAGATGGCTCATGTGAGCTGAAAACTTAGAATCAACTTAACAAAAAAATTATCAAAAGTTGGAGAATTTTTGTCTTTATTTTCACCTGAAATCAAAGCCAAAATACGATGTTTAGAACAGCTCATGATTAAACATAATAGGCATACATTGTCTCTTATATTTAACAGTATATGTTTAGAATATATATATATATATATATATATATATATATATATATCGAGGCAGCAAGTAATTTTCTAGACATATGCTATTAAATATAAGAGACAATGAATGTCTATTATGTTTAATCATGAGCCGTTCTAAACGTCATATTTTTGCTTTAATTTCAGTTGAAAATAAAGACATTAATTCTCCAACATTTGGATAATTATTTATTGGTTTTCTTCTAAGCTTTCAGCTCACATGAGCCATCTTCAGAGAGGTAGTTTAAACTGAAATATTATAAAATCCACCATCACCGACGATTTTATTTTGTGTTGACATAAAACTCCGCTCGGCAACGGCAATAGTTACCAAAAATAATAAACGCAGTTCTTAAGTTTGCGATGCAGTTTTATGACGTCACACCGCGGGATAGCGCGAAATGACAACAAAACCATGTAGTCAAATGCAATGTAATATGTTATTTCCTGTTTTAAAGTTGATTTTATTGAGTGTTGGTTGTTTTGATTTGATGTACATGGCCTCCAATATCTGCAGGTTCCTCTTACTGTGTGTATGAGTAAGGATCACCGTATTGTTGACCAAAATCTGTCTGATATTACCTACATGTTTATGTTTTTCAGAGAAATGTTGTTTAATAGTACTCTGATCAGAAAGATGACATGTAAGTCTACGGGAGAGCGTGGTTGTGGTAAAACCAATATATGTACTAGGTTTTTGATTAGTATCAGAGATGCAATCTCTGAATGGGCATGTAAATTGGTACACTACATTGGTTTTTTGTAAAGAATTTAGTTTAGTGTCTGTTGGGTTATTATAGACTACGAGGTCAATTGTTTTAAACTTTTTATAATATATAATGAGTTTAATTTGATTATTACTTTCGACTGGTTTAACATTTCTACGTATTATGTTTTTGAGAGTTTTTTCATCTTGTTTATAATTATAATGAAAATTATAATAAAAAGTTTAAAACAATTGACCTCATAGTCTATAATAACCCAACAGGCACTAAACTAAATTCTTTACAAAAAACCAATGTAGTGTACCAATTTACATGCCCATTCAGAGATTGCATCTCTGATACTAATCAAAAACCTAGTACATATATTGGTTTTACCACAACCACGCTCTCCCGTAGACTTACATGTCATCTTTCTGATCAGAGTACTATTAAACAACATTTCTCTGAAAAACATAAACATGTAGGTAATATCAGACAGATTTTGGTCAACAATACGGTGATCCTTACTCATACACACAGTAAGAGGAACCTGCAGATATTGGAGGCCATGTACATCAAATCAAAACAACCAACACTCAATAAAATCAACTTTAAAACAGGAAATAACATATTACATTGCATTTGACTACATGGTTTTGTTGTCATTTCGTGCTATCCCGCGGTGTGACGTCATAAAACTGCATCGCAAACTTAAGAACTGCGTTTATTATTTTTGGTAACTATTGCCGTTGCCGAGCGGAGTTTTATGTCAACACAAAATAAAATCGTCGGTGATGGTGGATTTTATAATATTTCAGTTTAAACTACCTCTCTGAAGATGGCTCATGTGAGCTGAAAGCTTAGAAGAAAACCAATAAATAATTATCCAAATGTTGGAGAATTAATGTCTTTATTTTCAACTGAAATTAAAGCAAAAATATGACGTTTAGAACGGCTCATGATTAAACATAATAGACATTCATTGTCTCTTATATTTAATAGCATATATATATATATATATATATATATATATATATATATATGTATGTATGTATTCGAGTGAATAGAGAACGAAGAAAGAAGTTTTACAACGCCCAAAACATTAATTTAAAACTTATCACTAACCCCCACCAACATCCAACACACAACTGACCAAATATAAGAAAAGAGGCTTTCCATTCCTATCCACACCGCCTGATGAGACATTGAAGTTTCAATGTTGAAACAAATGTACGATTTGTAGTGGATATATATAAAAAAAAATTATGTATGTGTTCCGTACTGATGAGCTGTGATACAGCGAAACAGATCTGTCTGCGGATGACAATAATTATGCTGTCACACCCTGATTGAGCACTCTAGAAGAAAGGTAGACTTTGAAAAACAGTAGCCACTCTAGTTTGTACGCATTGCTCATTCAGTAAAAATGAATTTGAGCACAATAGCTATTGGGCGCGAAATATGATATGCGCTAAAAAGACTGCCTTCTTCCACCGGACGCCCCGTGGACCAGGGGTAGAGTCACCGACTGACACCAAATCGGTTGGGTTTCAAGCCTGGGTTGTGTAGCAATCGGAGTCTAACCGTACTGATGAGCTGTGATACAGCGAAACAGATCTGTCTGTGGATGACAATAATATATATATATATTGTTTAATAAGAAAAATGAGTGTCTACTCAAATACAAGAATCTATTAAAAATAATGTTCAGAGAATTTTTTTTTTAATCATTTCACCCCGAGCAAGGCGGAAATGCCACTGATGTGCAGGGGGCTACATAAATGTAAAAAGATTAATTAGAAAAGAGTGAGGAGTACAAACTAGTAAGAAAGGAACAATAGAAAGCTGAGAAAGCAGGTGCGATGACAGATACATAGGTGGAGAGAAAGGGAATGTTATACGGGGGTGGGGAGAGAGCTAGAGTCCAGTGGTTAGTAGATGAGTATTGACTTTGCATTTAAATTTCCGGAGGTTGTAGCCATCAGGAAAGCAAGAATACGGGAGTGAGTTCCACAGGCAGTAAGTGCAAGAGAAGAAGCTGCAGGAGCAGAATTGTCGTCTGCATTTGGCTAACCTGACTGTGAATGGGTGGGACCCAGTTGCCAGTCTGGTTGCATGAGTAAACACCTGTTGAGGAGGCACCAGTGACTTAAGTTCATCTGAGCAGAAGCCATGAAAGTATTTATAGAACAGGCAAAGGGAGGCCACATTTCGACGATGGGGAAGTGGCTGCAGTCGAGTCGCCAGATCAGTACCTATCACATTACAGACTCTCCTTTGGAGCCTGTCAAGAACACTGAGGAGAACGGCAGGGGCGCCTGACCATAAATGGCAGCAGTACTCCATGCACGGACAGATGGTTGACTTGTATATATGCAGGATGGATTCAGGTGGAAAAAACATCCTGGATTGACATAGTGACCCAACCTTCTTAGCAGTAGATTTTGCTATGGATTCAATATAGTGGTTCCATTTGAGGTCTGAGGACAGGGTAAGTCCGAGGAGGCATCGTGTATTGCTCTCCAGAAGAATCGCTTGTTACATGCTTATGGGAGGCAGGAGAGGTCGCCTGTAATGGTTGACAGACAACAGCTTGGTCTTAGATGAATTGAAGTTGACAAGCCACTTCTTGCCCCAGTTCACCACAGAGTGCAGATCCCGTTCAAGGTCAGCAGCGAGATTATGTCTGTCCGCCACAACAGGTTTCTTACTGGAGCGGGAGTATATTGTAGTGTCATCTGCGTAGATGCCTACTTGGGACTTGATCTCATCTGGGAGGTCATTGATGAAAATAAGGAAGAGCGTCAGGCCCAGGATAGAGCCCTGTGGGACACCAGCATTCGTGCTGTAGGACGAAGAGGCACGCCCATTCAGAACGACCTTCATTTTGCGGTTATTTAAGAAAGATTGGATTAGGTCAAGCAGGCAACTGGTAATACCATACCCGCGTAGTTTGCATAGGAGGCCAGAGTGCCAAACCCTGTCGAAAGCCTTGGAGATATCCAGAGCAACTGCGCGAGCCTCGTCAGACTCATCAAGGGCCTGTAGCATGTACTCCATTACGGTTGTTAGTAGGTCGGCCGTGGACCTGGCAAAGCGGAATCCATATTGCCTGTCAGAGAAGAGTTTGTGGGTGGTGAGATGATGAACTATTTCAGCATTGATTATAGCCTCGAATACTTTCCCGAATATCGGTAGAAGACTGATAGGGCGATAGTTGGATGGGTCTGAGGGTTCACCACAATTCTTAAATACAGGAACGACTGAAGAGAACTTCCAGCATGCAGGAAAGCAGGAAGCAGAAAGGTAGTAGTTAAATAGTTTAGAGAGGACAGGGGAAAGTTCAGGAGCACACCTCTTAAGGACTATCACCGGGATTCCATCATCTCCACACGCCTTATGGGGGTCGAGTTTTGAAATTACTTGGGATACTACTGTCGGGGTAATATATACGTTGTGCAGTTTGGCCTCAGTTCTAATAGGGAAGTTGGGTGGGTGGACTCCGGACGAGTCGAATGTGGAGTTGGATGAGAATCTGTGGGCAAAGCACTCAGCTTTGTCCGCAGATGACATGAGGACCTCAAATTCATGGATTAAAGGAGGTATTGAGGATTTCCTATTGTTGAGCACTCGTTTGCAAATCCTCCAATAGTCCTTGGAGCCGAACTTGCGGTCAGCTATGCGCTGTCGTATTCTCTCAGCAAACAACCGTTTGGCGTCATTTAGGGTTCTCTTGCACTCATTGCGAGCAGATATGAACAGGCGCCTATTGTGATCAGTTGACTGTCTCTGGAATAGACGGAAGTAATGGTTCCTATGGGCAATGGCAGCTGACCAGACCGGAGAGAACCACGGAGAGGAATGAGGTTTTAAGCAATACTTCCTGGTGGGTATGAAGGCATCAATGCCAGCTTTCACCCATGACGAGACCTCAGAGGTACAGTCATCAACTGATAGGTCGAACACTTTTCCCCAAGGGACGTCGCAGAGGAAATCGGGAAAGGCATCCCAATCAGCTTTTTGGTAGAGGTAGGAGGTTCTATAGGTAGGGGGCTCCTGGGGGGAGTGAGATTGGAAAGAAATACTGAGACTACAGCGTGGTCAGAGTTGCCGAAAGGGCAAAGCTGCGAGACTTGACAGGTGTCAGGCGCAGAGATGAAACATATATCTAGTAGTGAGGAATGACCCGAGGGAGTGCTTGGGAAGCGAGTGGGGAAGTCCACCACTTGCGTAAGGGATTGGGAAATAGAGAAGTTCATGGCATGAATTCCTGCTGGATCAGTAACGGCGTTTTCAAGCCACTCAGAGTTATGGGCATTGAGGTCTCCAAATACAAATATGTGGGCGAATGGGTGATAGGAAATAGCCTTATCTATGTCGTCAGCAATGCTATCTAGTAGGGAGCAGTCAGGAGAGGAGGGAGAACGGTAAAGAAAGAATAGGTAACTAACCGAACTGAGGAGAGACAGGTGGAGACATATGTATTGGTGGTCAGTGGATTCGAGTGAAGTCACCCTAGCTATGGAGAGGTGTTCGCTGACGTAGACACCCAGCCCATGCATGTGGACAGTGGAATCCTTGCTTAAAAGGGGAAGATAACCTGGGATAGAGAGGTCAGAGGAGGGAATAGTTGAGTTGAGGTTAGTTTCGCAGAGCGCAAGGATGTCAGGGGACTTTTCATGCAGGAACGCTTCTACACTAGGAAAGTTAGGTGGTTTTCATTTAACTGGTTTAGGGTAATTTCTGATTTGTTTAGTCATGATTTTGTTTATAGAAAGGGACCTAGCGTAGAGGATACAGGTGGTCATTAACCATGATCTGTGCCGGGAGGGAAACTGGCTAGGGCTGCAACAAGGTGTGGCCTCGGGGTTGCCCACTGAAAGCGCTTGCAGGGACACCTATCCATGCGCGACATGGCACTACAAGAACCCCGATATTATACAACTGTTGATCAGAGCAGCCGCTCTTGACGCTACACAAGAGTTAGGGCTCCTAACTACCAGTCGGAAGCAGCAAGCAGGAAACTGCCAACCCGGTACCCTCACAGTGATTAGCTGTTGCCACCAACCGGCCAGATCGCAGGAAACTTACGGAAGCACCAATACCAAGGTCTGAAGAGAGAGAAGAGAAAGCCGGAAACCACATCCTAAACAGGAAACATGAAAATATGTCGGTTGTTAATCCATTTTGCAAATCTCCTGAACTTTCCATAATAAAAGTAAATGCACAACATGACCCATTAGGGTTGTAAGGGCAAAATATCTACTGCAGCCATAGGAGCAGTGTTGTGCCTAGAGCAAGTTAACTTTATCGAGTCTATCTGTCTTGAGGATGGTTTTTGAATTCAGAGTTTTCCTTCTCCTAGGATGGTTGTTACCTTAAGATAGTGTAATCAGTCCTGCTATTTAATCTGTAGATGGGGGAGAAAAATGTACCCTGCCTTTACTAAGAGTATTTCTGTGGAAATGAATGTATCAAATTAAGCTGGGATTTGAAGTAGATCACCAATTTCTCTTTCAACCATTATATGAGTATATTATGCTTCTTTATATGAGTCACACATTCTTTAAGTATATTATGCTTCTTTTTATTTTAAGAAAGATTTTTAAAAAATGTGACTCAATTGCAATAAAAAAGCAAAAAAATTGTTTTAATCTTTTCACTCCAAGCAAGGCAATAAAACCACTAAAAAAATGTGACTCAATTGCAATAAAAACCAAAAAGATTGTTTTAATCATTTCACTCCAAGCAAGGCAATAAAACCACTAAGATGCGAGTAGTTACTGAGTATGAAAGAATATGAGAAAAAAATTATCAAGAGAGAACAATACAAGAATCTCTAAATGTATAGTAGGAATACCAGACTAGATGTGGCATCAATAGTCAATGTATGGACAACTTATGGTAAACTTATAAATTTGTAAGATGGATTCTGGAGAGAAAAATTGTCTTGTATTTTACAGTGAACCAACTTTCCTTGCCATATCCTGAGCAATCGATTCAACATTATCTTCTCACTTCATGTCAGTGGAAAATGTTAGTTCAAGAATGCGTGATGAATCACTCTCCTGTATGTTAGAATCAGCCATGCTCAAATCTCAAATCTCTATATTGTGTATTCATCACTGCTATAGCCAGGTATTGAACTCATAAAACTTTGGGTTGAGTCATTGGATCTAACTAATGCTTTTATCCATTGGACAATGTGTCCTGAAAATGGCCGCAGCGTACAATAGCTAAAATGTTGTTAATATGGATAAGGACAGCTGTTTGAACAATGTAAATACTATCTCATTTCAGAAGTATGAACAACTTTTTTTTTTTTTAATCATCTCACCCCAAGCAAGGCATTCCACTGCCACTATTGCGCATGGGGCTACGTAGGGGAAGGTAAAGAGAAGTAATGGTTAGACATAGGGAATGTCAGGAGGAAAGTGACAGATGAGTAAGGATAGCGAGGATGAGGGTTGGGCAGATGGGAAGAGTGTTTGATAGAATGGGAGCAGGTTAGTGTGTTAGGAGGTGTCTATTGACCTTACATTTAAACTCCTGGAGATTGTAGCCGTCGGGGAAGCAATCGTTTGGAAGAGAATTCCACAGTCGGGAAGTGCGAGGAAAGAAACTGTTGGTGTAGAAGTTGCGGTTGCATTTTATCGGTTTCACTGTAAAAGGGTGGGATCTAGTTGCTAATCTAGTATCTCGTTCAAATTAATATTTAGAGGGCACTAGTGATCTAAGTTCATCAGAGCAGAAACCGTGAAAGTATTTATGTATAACTACAAAAAATTGTTTATTTATATATAACTACAAAAAATTGTTTATCATACATCTAGATTAAAATAGTAATGCATTTATAGCAAAATAATTTAGTTTAAATAATAGTGGTATCAATAGAAAAACTGTTCTTTTGACACTGTTTTTATTTCTGTCGGCCCAAGTTTACTAAATGTCTTTCACTTTCTATTTCAGAAGGCAAGCAAAGTTTTTACTTTTATTAATGAGTGCAATGAAGAAGAAATTTGCCTAAATGGAAATTATACCAATTTTTCTTTTCTTTTTCAGTCATAAAGATGCTGTTTATCTTAGTCCCCACAAATTTGTTGGAGGTCCAGGTACCCCAGGTAAAACAAAACTTGTATTTATTAATTTGGTTGTTTAATAGATCCTATAGACTTCTTACTGAGTGGCTTCCCTATGTCTCTTCTACAAATACTTTCATGGCTTCTACTCTGATGAGCTTAGCTCCCTGGTGTCCCCTTTGCATGAATTTATTTGAGCTACTAGACTAGGAACTAGGCCCCACCCTTTTACAGTGAAACCAATAAAATGTAACCACAACTTCTACTCTATCAGCTCCTTTTCTCACACTTCCTGCCTGTGGAATTCCCTTCTGTATACTTGCTTCTCTGACGGCTACAATCTCCAAGAATGTAAATGTAAGGTCGATTGCCATCTCCTATCTCTCTGACTCACATCCTTTCCCTCATGTTCTTTTCTCCGTCCACTCTACTCTCATCACACCAGTATTCTCATCCTTCTCTTCTCTTACCCATTCTCTGACACCCCTATAAATTGTTCCTCTTTCTCATTTCTTTCCTCCTATGTAAGCCCCTGCACACCAGTGGCAGTAAAACTGCCTTGCTTGGGGTGAAATGATTAAAAAAAAATAATGTTAGAGTTTCACAATGCAATGTGTTGGAGGTGTGGTTTCTATTACAAGTAGGCTTTCATGAGATGAAGTTGCTAGTCACATCAAACAAGTTTAAATTGAGTTGAACAAGTTTTGAATTGAAACCTTCTCCTAGACTAGTTGACAGCCAAGGCTAAAAATACTGTCTGAAAACATTTCAGTATTGGGGTTTTTGTTAGACATATATAATTTTGTGAACTAATATAGTTCCTAGATAGTGAAATCAGAGCTTAGTAGACAGTTCTTAATGGATGAGAAGAGGAAGGCTTCATTGATATGATCATCTGCAGCTGTGAGATTGACATAGTAGACATACAATTTCCTATTTGATAGGTTTACAAACCTCTAGCAGGAATGCGTTAACACACAGGAAGATCTCAATAGAAACGAAGAAAAGAGTGCTAGACTGCTACGTGATGTCAGTTCTTCAGTACAGCTGTGAATGCTGGACAATATCATCGAAAATGAGGACAAAACTGGAAGCGGCCAAAATGTGGTTCTACAGAAGGATGCTACGGATATCAAGCAACGACGAAGTGTTAGAAAGAATGGCAACAAAAAGGAAATTGATGCTGAGCATCAGGAAGAGACAACTGAAGTTCCTGGGACATGCAACGAGGAAGGAGAGCCTGGAGAACCTGATACTGACTGGTCAGATAGAAGGAAGGAGAGACAGAGGAAGGCAGCGGATAACATATCTGCAGAGTCTGATCAGGTGGATGACGGAACGGGGGTTGCCAGGAGCAACAGGAGCAAACATACTAAGAGCCACAAGGGATAGGGAGACGTGGAGATCCATGATCGCCTACGTCCTGAAGGTACAGGGCACATAGAAGAAGAAGAAGAAGCAGGAATGACAAGAGATGGATTCATAGATTCCCAAGGGTATTTGTATGAAAGTGTATGATCAAATTTGAACTTGACATGCCAATTTGCATTTTCCATGCAAGTAACATTTATGTGATGTCAGTCAGTCAGTTAAGTGTCATGCGCGATACACGCTTGGGCGATCATGTCTCGGAAGAGACATGACTGACTGGGCAGAAGATTATCCCGCAGTAGGTTGCCATTACTTTCTGCGGTAGACTGGTTGCTGACCAAGGCTATAGAACCCAATCTGTTCTATTATTTAACCCATAACTGGAGGGAAGAGACAGATTAATACCTTTCCCAAGGGTATTTGCGTGTAAGTGAATGCAAGGAATTCAACTGGAATTTGAACTCGGTTCCCCAATTTCTCGTGCCGAGCCGATAGCCACTGCGCCACAATGTACATTATGTAATGTACACATCCATATTTATTTATTTATTACTGGATAAAATTATTTCCTAATTCTAGAAATTATTATGAAATGTTGTTTGCATGGTTAGAAATTACTACTAATAATAAACAAACATTAAAAACATATTTATATTGAAATATAATACTCTTCAGAAATGAATGCAGAATTATTTTTTCATATCTGAAAAAAGGTTTCTCAAGATATAAAAGTCACGTGGGATAGACATCAAGGGGTGGGTGATAAAAGAATGATAGCAGATTACTGTTGGAGACTGAAAAGAGATAAAACTGGATCATTTGTTAAAATCAAAAAGTGAAAGTTCTTACCATCAGTGTTCTTTTTTAATTTTCAACTTCATATTTGTGTTCTGATGTATTTTTCTTCTCACCTCAGAGTTGAAACTTTATTTGATTTGCATTTTTCATAGCTGTTCATTTTTTGCTTTTGAAACAAATCACTTAAAATAAGCAATTTTACTGTTTTTGCCCATCATATAAAGCAAGAAAACTAGAGCGAACTGAGAAAAACGACTATGACATCTGAATTCAGCACTATGAAATTGTTTAAAATTAGTTATGATATCCCTTGCAACATTTAAGAAAGTGTAATTCATTAGTCAGATGAGCGCTGTGGTGCAATGGATATTGATTCGGAACGAGAAATTGGGAAGCTGAGTTTGAATTCCAGTTGAATTCCTTGCATTCATTTACGTGCAAATACCCTTGGGAAAGGTATTAATTTGTCTCTTCCCTCCAGTTATGGGTTAAATAATAGGACAGATTGGGTTCTATAGCCTTAGCTAGCAGCCAGTTTACCACAGAAAGCAATGGCAGCCTACTGCGGGATAATCTTCTGCCCAGTCAGTCATGTTTCTTTCGAGACATGATCACCCAAGCGTACATCACCTATGGCACTTAAGTGAATTCATTATATGCCAATCATTTATTCCGTGCTAATAACCATTACTCATTGTACACATCCATATCTATTACTGGATAAAATTATTTTCTAATCTTAAAAATTCATATAAAATGTTGTTTTCATTATTTGAAATTGCGCTTTTTGTTAGGTGGCTGAAAAAGTTAGTCTAGTTTAACTAATAAGCATCAAAACATTTATATTGAAATGTAATATACTTGAGAAATAAATGCAAGATTATTTTTTAATGTCAGAAAAAAGGTTTAAACTTTAAAAAGCAATTTTATATTGAAAAGGATCATTTTTGGAAGAAAAATAATGAAAAACAAGAAAATAAATATTAGGTTAGTTGATTTTATCACATGGCAACTCTTGTTGAGTTCTGGAATTTCAAATTTTGTGTGGGTCACCCAGCGAGAATCAAGCTTCCTACTCAGCAATAATAGTCAATCAGACTAGCTCATTAACAATTACCCAACAGTAAGTCACCATTTTTATTTTCTAAGCTTATTTTGTTTTTGGTACAAAGCCACAAATATTGGTAACCTGGATTCAGGACTGGTTCAAGTGTCTCATGGGTCTCCTCCCCAAATCTATCATATGCACCCCAACTCTACTATATCTCAATTTTCATAAAGTAGTATTCATATAAAATAAACATTTTATTGTAATCTAGTTATCTATGATAACCGATCATATGCAGTATATGTGAGCAGTTAAAACTAGAAAAATTTAAAATATAAATACAATGTAAATACAAATTAGAGACCTGTCATAATAGATAAATAAAACAACAATGTTTTGTGGAAATTTTTACAATCAATTTGAGCTTTTATCTTTTTAAAAGTTGAAGAGTTTTAACACATCAAACATTATCAACAAAAAAATTGTGGCTTTTAAATGTTTTTTTGAGACTTAGCATAAGCAAAACAAATTCGTGGATTTGTATGAAAAAAATCTCAAAATTACGTCAAATCCACAAAAATTATCATCCTTGAATAATCAGTTGTGCATCGTTTAATTTTTAAACATATATATATATATATCGAGGCAGCAAGTAATTTTCTAAACATATGCTGTTAAATATAAGAGACAATGAATGTCTATTATGTTTAATCATGAGCCGTCTGTATTACCGTCTTAATAACCTCTCTGAAGATGGCTCATTTGAGCTGAAGCTTAGAACCAAATTAATAAAAAATTATCCAAATGTTGGAGAATTTTTGTCTTTAATTTCAACTGAAATTAAAGCCAAAATACGACATTTAGAACGGCTCATGATTAAACATAATAGACATTCATTGTCTCTTATATTTAACAGTATATGTTTAGAAAATTATTTGCTGCCTCGATACAATAAGTTAAATTTTTACGTATATAAATGTAGATAGAAAAAGCAAGTATTGATAAGATAACAAGCATCACAAAACACTGTGCAGAGTCCCGAGTCAAGCTTACTCTCACTGATCAGTGGGATTCAGGTGTAATATGTGCCAGCCCTGGTTGGATCTAATGAGCATTTATTATTGAAGTTCTCACATTGGGTTTTATTAGCAGTTTCATGAACTCATTAATAAGAAAATACTAAAAAATTACTTCTGTGAAAATTGGATCAAATGTTTAATGTATAAACAAATGTTCCTGAAACTTAATCTCAAACTCTTGTGATATGACTCTTATGATATGACTTTTATGATATGACTCTTATGATATGACCTATAAGGTAATAATTAATAATCTGACTGTTGCCAATCAGGAGCATTTGCAAGGTTTCGTACCGAGCCTAAACATAATTTTTCAGTGTCTGAAAGCGCTTATCGAGGGTGGGCCAGAAACTGATCATCTCTGGTCGGGTCGGCGTGGTGAGGGGGTATGATGTTGAAAGACCCGAAACTCCCTAGTGATCCTCGCGATGACATCAATGACGACACCCTCTAGCACCCCCATTATGGTGCGTATGTTTGAAATCAATAAAATTATTGAAATTTTAATCTCAGAATATTTTAAAAGGCTATGGTGTAATGTCGGGTACACTAGTTCTTTTGCTCGATTTGTTTTATTTACGACAATGAAAAATTCTACATGTGATCTTCAATATATTTTTCAGGTCTCTTAATTGCAAAGAAGAAACTTTTCAAAAATGTTGTTCCTGACCATGTTGGTGGTGGAACCGTCCTCTTTGTAAGATTTTTCCTCTGTTATATCTTCTTTCTTTCTTTCATTCTAACAATGAAACATCATGTCTCATCATTTCAAGAAAAAATAGTTGACTGATATATTTATGCCCCAACAGCTTCTCCACATTTTTGGTTATTGCTGATCCTAAAAATGGCAACAATCTGTTGTTAATTGGGCAAGAAATAGCTTGTTAATTTTAAAATCCCCATGATGAAACTGCTCTCTTTTAATAATCTAAGAGAACCTATTTACCTGCCATCAGCATGGCTGTTGCTCACTTCCAGGAGAGTGAATCTTTTTGCTTTCTTCGGCTAATGTTTTTCACTTACATAAAGTGGAAAGATTATATTGAACCAAATGTTAGGTTTGCTGCTGCAAAAGTTGGTTAACTGTGCTGTGCTAGACAATTTTTTCTCTCCAGAATCATCGATCTTATACATTTATAAATTTGCCATTTTTTCACGCATTGGATTTTTTTTTTTAATCATATCACCCCAAGCAAGGCGGTAATGCCACTGATGTGCAGGGGGCTACGTAAGAGTGAAAAAAATTGGAAAAGAGAAAGCCAGAAACAGGGAACAAGGGATGAGCCTCTTCACCTGTTCAATAGACATGGGTGGAGTGTGAACCAGGCGATAGTTTAGTCAATCTACTCCAATTAAAAAAAAAAAAAGTAAATAGATTGGAAAAGAGAAAGCCAGAAACCACATCTTAAACAGGGAACAAGGGATGAGCCTCTTCACCTGTTCAATAGACATGGGTGGAGTGTGAACCAGGCGATAGTTTAGTCAATCTACTCCAATTAAAAAAAAAAAAAAGTAAATAGATTGGAAAAGAGAAAGCCAGAAACCACATCCTAAACAGGGAATAAGGGATGAGCCTATTCACCTGTTCAATGCCGCCGCATTTTGTCTGGTGCTTCTGCTATGTATTTAGACATTCTTGATAAAATACATAATGAAGCATGGAGAGGACACAAAAAATTTTGATAGAAAATTCTTATTAAAATCGGACCACAAACAATTAGAATTCATATTTAAGGAGACAAAGCACAAACTAATGATAGAAAATGACATTATATGCAATGGAGATATAATAATAGCTCCACAAATACTGAAAAGTGACATAATAAAAGGAGTACATGATGACATATATTATGGCATAAAAGCAACGCAAAAGAAACTAAAGTTGCAAGCTTGGTGGGTAGGATGTTCAAAAGATGTAGAGGAATACGTTAGTGGACTCATATTAAATATAAATCTGCAATGTTATCGGTCCAACTGGTCCATTAGCACAAATAAGTAAGTGCCTTTCATATTATTTTTTCACAGGCTAAATTTATTTGATCATTTTTTTAAACTAAATTTTTATTTTTTTTTTGGTTGATACACTCTAAGGCCTTCTTCAGGTGTCTGTGAAGTTTTCAGAAAAATGTGATTAAGACAAGTTGGTTGGTTTGTTTAATCGCATATCAACTCTTTATGGGTTATTTAATGCCAAAATGTAATTTTCTCGGTAGCTTTTGTAATTTCTTTTTTTTACTATTAAAATCAATTGCTGGTATTTTTACTATAAAAATATATTTTTGTACTTTCATAGTGTTTTGATCCGAGTATGGGGGGTTTCATTATTTGCATATAACTGGGGCCCTAACAGGGTGGATCTGGGAACAGCAGCAATTAAAAAGTGGTTCCACACTCCTTAAAACTTCCCATTCTGAGGCCTTGCTGCTTGATGTAGTTTGTTGTCATAACCAGAATTACTCTAAGAGGTATTATCACCCTGTATCAGGGTAGACCTTGAAACAACAGCAATTAAAAGGTGGTTCCATACTCCCGACACACTCTCCTCAATAAGTGTCCTTGCTGCTGAATGTAGTTTATTGTCATACCCAGGATGTGTGATTAAGACAAAAGATAAAAAAGATATTTGAAAAAAAAAAATGTCATTGATCTCTAATATGGCATTGTCTCAGAAAATCAGGCCAAACTAATTAAAAAAGGTTGATCTATTGTAGGTAACCAGAGACAGCCACCTTTATTTGAAGGATATTGAAAGCCGAGAGGAAGGAGGAACACCTGGAATTATTGAATCAATTCGAGCAGGAATGGTTTTCCAATTGAAAGAGGTCAGAAGTTTTCCTTTTTTTAAAAGATCATCTAAAACCTGTTTAGGAACCCACAATAAAATATTTAACATTAAATTAACTCTATCAACCAAGTTAACAAACGTGCACAGTGACTACATCTTTTCAAGGCATGAACCCTTTCAAACAAGCAAAACTTTATAAAAACCCCAATGGCTAGCATTGCAGGTATGTCATATGACTATTTCTTTTCTAGGCATGAATATATTAACATAAAAAACAACATTAAATTCCGACCACCTCCATTGGTTGGAAAAACTTCATCGGAAATTGGCACAGAAATCAAACCATATGACATTCCTATATAAAGCTAGTTCCAAAGGAGCTTACCAATCAAGATATTGGTTAGGTTCAGGAGGGTGCAAAGGATGGCGGAAAGAGTAGAACATGCCTTCATGATGGAAAGGATTCTCTTCAACTGATGGAAGAAATATCTGTTGGAACATGAAAATATCTTAAAAGACTCAGACACTACTGAGCAAAATAACACTCAAATCAGACAAATACAGAATCCAACGAGACTTATATAAATCATAGTGTCAAGAATTTCAAAGGATCAAGGCTTGTCGCATACTGTATATACTTGAGTCTGAGTTTTTTATGCCAAAAAAATATAGGGTCACACTGTACATAGGTAAATCACTTATGAAGAGGCTTACGGCCATGTCACATTGAATACACCAGTTCTTGCTTGATCACCGAAGTTAAGCAACGTTGAGCCTGGTCAGTACTTAGATGGGTGACCACTTGGGAATACCACGTGCTGTAAGCATTTAGTGATGGATGTGCGTGCTTATGGCCATATCACATTAAATACATGGGTTCTCGCTCGATCACCAAAGTTAAGCAACATTGAGCCTGGTCAGTACTTAGATGGGTGACCACTTGGGAATACCAGGTGCTGTAAGCGTTTAGTGACGTATGTGCGTTGTGGTGCAGTGGATATCAGCTCGGAAACAGAAATCGGTGAGCCGAGTCTGAATTCCAGTTGAATGCCCTGCATTCACTTAAGCACTGTTACCCTTGGGAAAGGTATTAATCTGTCCTTTTCCTCCAGTTATGGGTTAAATAACAGGGTAGGACTTGGGGACCCTGCTCTTAAAAACAAATCCCAATAAATCTTGATACTCAAAAAGAAAAAAGTATTACTAGACACAAAACTTATAGAAAAACAACAATAAATTGTTGAAAGAAAAAGGTATTACCAGCAATAAATAAATAAAAAATTTAGTTGGCGATAAATGACCCGCCAAGGTTGATATGCCATAAAACCAACCAACCAATCAACCAACCAACCAACCAACCATTTTTGAAGAAGATAAGAATAAATGCATTTTCTTATCTTTGGTTTGGAGGAAATCCCAATCAATACTGGAAAGAGCAATAACAGATACTAAAATTGACAAACATATTTTCCTGAAAATTGTTTTAACAGGAAGTCTATATAGATTTTAACTGAAAGTGGTACTAATTGCTTTGTTAAATAAAACTATTTTCCGGTAAGGAAATTAATAATATTACCGTTACCATTAGATGACACATTTTGGTGTGATTAAAAAAGTTAGGCTTCATAATAAACAAAGATAAATGTACTTTTGACTGTAAGAAGATATCATATCAGCTTCCTGGTGCCCCCTCTGCATGAATTTAGTCAAGCTACTAGACTAGCAGCTAGGTCCCACCTTTTTACATTGAAACCAATAAAATGTAACTACAACTTCTACTCTAGAAGCTCCTTTTCTTGCACTTTCTGCTTGTGGAATTTCCTTCCATATACTTGCTTCCCTGACAGCTACAATCTCCAAGAATTTAAATGTAATGTCAATTGCCATCTCTTATCTTCTTTACTTACATCCTTTACTTGATAACTCTTGTATCATGTTCTTCTTCCTTTCCACTCTACTCTCATGCAGCCCTCTTCACGCCAGTGTTCTCATCTTTCTCTTACCCATTCTCTGACACTCCCATAACTTGTTTTGCTTTCTCATCATTCACTTCTTATGTAACCCCTTGTGCATCAGTGGCAGTTCTGCCTTGCTTGGGGTGAAATGACTAGAAAAAATATTTAGGATATCAAATATCAAAAGAAAGCATATCACCTGATGATAGACTAACAAAGAAAATAACAAAAATAGCTGCTTCAACAAATAAAGAAGAATTAGAATCTTTTTGGGGGATGATAAATTTTTATAGTAAATATATACCAAAATACAGCAACATAATAGAACTATTTGCAAAATTCAACAAAAAGAAGAACAAAACAATGAATTTGAGTGGGCACAGAAGCAAACCATCACTTTTGAAATACTAAAAATATTCTGAGGAGCAAACCAACAATAAAAGTTTTTGATCCCCCAAAAAGAAATAATATTAACCATAGATGCAAGTGAGAAGGCAATTGCTGCTGTCTCACTCAATCATGTACATATCAAGAAGGTTAATGTCAGCAGAAATTAACTACTTGAATATTGAAAAAGAAGTGCTAGTAATAGTATGAAGCATGGAAAGGGCACAAAAAATTTTTGATAGAAAATTCTTATTAAAATTGGACCACAAACCATTTGAATTCATACTTAAGGAAACAAAGCACAAACTAATGATAGAAAATGGCATTATATGCAATAGAGATGTAATAGTAGCTCCACAAATGCTGAGAAATGACATACTAAAAGGAGTACATGATGATGAAGATTGTGACATAACAGCAATGCAAAGAAAACTAAAGTTGCAAGGTTGGTGGCCAGGATATTCAAATAATGCAGAGGAATACCTTAAGAGATGCCCAAAATATGTGTAAATAAAGAACTTCAAACAAGCAAAAATTCACTCATGGGCCAAGGAAGCAGAGCTATGGTTTAGGGTCCATATGGATCACGTACATATCAGAGATAGGGGATTATTCTTAGTATTAGTGGACTCATATTCAGGATGGCCAGAAGTTGTCAGAGTAAAAGACAGAAAAGCCACTACAATAAAACAAATACTAAGAACCATATTCTCTTGGAAAGGAGTACCCCAGATATTAGTCACTAATAATGACCCAAATTTTGTGACAAAAATTTATGTGCATAGTTAAAACAAATTGAATGCATCCCACACAAGGCATCAGTATATCACCCACAGCCTAATGACATTGCAGAAAGAAAGGTACAAACTCTGAAAATGGTATTAAAAGATTTCTCACCATTTATAGAAAACATACAAGTGTATTTACCAAAAATGCTTCTCAGCTACAGATCTACTCCACATGCAGGAAGACAACTGAGCTCATTGACATTAATGGGAAGACAAATAAGAGCCCCCATATCTATGTTCTTTGTAATGAGAGAAAAGGTGTGGTACAGAAAAAATGTGCATTGTGGAGCATTGGCTATCGGCTCGGAACGAGAAATCGAGGGGGCCGAGTTCGAATTCCAGCCAAATTCATTGCATTCACTTACGCACAAATACCCTTGGGAAAGGTATTAATCCGTCTATTCCTTCCAGTTATGGGTTAAATAACAGGACAGATTGGGTTCTATAACCTTGGTCGGCAACCAGTCTACCACAGAAAGCAATGGCAAACTACTGCGGGATAATCTTCTGCCCAGTCAGTCATGTCTCTTTTGAGACATGATCACCCAAGCATGTATCACGTATGGCACTTAACTGACTGACAGAAAAAATAAAGAGATGAATCCAGAAGAAGACAGTTTCCTGATGCAAAAAGGTGACAACATGGCTATATTGGAAAAGAAGGGATAAAATATATTAGCACATGCAGATCAATTCAGAAGCAGAGACAATCTGGAGGATGTGGAAATGGAAGGTCAAGAACAAAAAGAGTCAGAAAGTTATAAAAGTGGAACAGAGCAGGAAATGGGAGAAGATGAGAATGAAGAAAATGAGCGAAGATGAGGAGGAAAATGAAGAGAGAATGAGATCATCATTGGAGAGAAAACATGAGAAATAAGGGGAAAGACAGTAGAAAACAAAAATAGTTAGGAACAGTAAGAGAAAAAAAGGATGTACGATCTCTCCGATTCAGGGAGGTGTAGTATTGTATGCAAATGAAGAGACCACTATATACAGAAAGTACTTGAAGAAGTAGGAGAAATAGCCTGTCATCACAAAAAATATGCAGAACTCTACTATGAATACTGCTACTCACATTGATATGTGAATCATAACAATTATATAGGTTAATACTTCTATCATAGTTTACCCTTAATCAGCAAAAGACGACTAGATTTTCATTCTAGTTTTTCTTGCAATCAAAACAGAATAGATCATTATTTATCTGAGTTAATGGCAAAGTGTAATGCATATGCAAATGTTGTAGAGCAGCTAACACCCCTCTAGCACTCTCAAGAATAGAATGGTCTGTGAACTAAGGTGACTATAAAAATAGAGACTAATAGCAGTTAGCATTCGATTCAGAGTGTGTTTGACAATTAGTATTGAACTGTGCACTCTGCAACTAACGGCTTGACCTCTCTTCTCCTCTCTTCTACTATTTGTTGTTCTGTCTTCTGGTGTTTGTCTTATTTGTATCAATATCCTTTAGCATGGATATTGTGCTATAGATACTCAGCACAAATCTTCTAGGTATTGTCTTACCACCTCGGTGATACAACAGCTAACTTACTATCTGATGGAGAAACAAACAGAATACGTTCTATAAGTTGAAACAAACATAAAATTGTTAAACATACCAAATAAAAAATATGAGAGACATCGTCTTTGAGCTTCATATAAATGGACTGGAATAATTATTAATTTTTAGAGAAAAATTTACTTGGGACATCCTTATTCCAACCACCCCTTTTATTAAATATTCAAATTTTAGGGATACAGAAGATGATTATCTCCCTCGAATTGAGACAGGTTACATTCATTATGTGATGGCCACTTAGTGACATAGATTCATAAAGTAATGCAAGTTTTGTAGGTATCCAAACTGAACAGTCATTTGTTTGCCTCAGGCAGTGAGACACATGCTGAGGATAAATCTGCCTCCTGCAACATATTATAAGCACATGGCACCATTTACCTTTGGGAATATATCTATATATATATATATATAGCTATCAGTCCTTAATTTGGGAAACTTCAAGACTCACTGTTTCCAGCTCATGAAATATGTTCTCACTTGGGATAGAGTAGTTGAATCTGGCTCCTTTGAATCTGGAGTTCTAAACATGGCATCTCCAGAAACAACAGAACTTCCATATTATATGTAAGACTCTATCTTTTCATTCTTCTTCCACTCTGCTTGCTATGTTATATTTTTCTCTGCGCGGAACACATAAATATGTGTATGTAGTTTTGTATATGTCTTAGTGGTATAAAATATCTCTGACAACAAAGTATGTTTATTATATCTTTCTTTCAGCCTTTTCAGTCTATCCATGAAGTACAGGGTTATTATATTACAAATATAATAATACCCATAATGGGGGAAATAAAAATAGAAAAATAAAACTTTCTTTCAAAGCTCATATTACAAAATAAAATACTTTGTTCTAGAATGCTTGCAGCCTAGATTAAGCAGTTGGAAGAAATGTCTTGAATACTTAATAAAGGGATGGTTGAAATGATTAAGTCTCAGATTTTTTTAAAAAAAACAATAATAGTTCATGTGAAACTCTTGTGCACTTAAATAGACATCCTAATTTAGCTGGGGTTGTTCCAATTTGTGGGGCCTGCCCCAGGGATATAAGCTAACCAGTTACATTTTTTTTCTCTGTGTGTGTGTATGTGTGTGTTTTTTATTGATTGATTTGTTTTCTATGGCTTATCAACATATTGCAGGTTAATTAAAGCCAGAAACTATTTTTAGATTGCAAGATTTTTCAGATAATAAAGATTCAGTGGTACAAATCTTACTAATTAACCCATAGCTGAAAGAGATGTTGGTGTATACCTTTTCCAAGGGTCAGTCAGCCAGTCAAGTGTCATACTTGATACACACATGGGCGATCATGTCTCAAAAAAGTGACATAACTGACCAGGCAGAAGATTTTTCCACAGTAGGTTGACATTACTTTCTACAGTAGACTGGAAGGTGACATCTTGATGTTGTAAGGATACAGAAAGCACATAATGATGTCTCTCCATACAGTGATGAAAGCACTAATAAATTTCAGTAGGTTTACAGCAGCTACCCAGTGAGGTTGCTTTCTTTTAGCCTGGGCCACAGGGCCAAGGTTGAGGCTAAACCTGACTTCCCAATATCTTACAAGTCCATGGTGTTATTTTTCTTTGGAAATATATCTTTCCCAGATATAGAATAAAACTCCAGCTCATTGTTCTCAATTTGGGAAAACCCAAGACTCCCTGTTTTGTGTGTGTGGAATATATCCTCTCCTGGGACATAGGTAAATACAGACTGTTTGAATCTGGAGTTCTAAAAATAGCTTCTCCATGTACAGGAGTATCTCCATATTATATGTAATACCCTTCCTTTTGTTTCTTCTGACACTTTACTTTGCTGTGTAAATATATGTAATATATTGTTCTACATGTGGTACATGGGTATATGTGTATATATATTTTTTTATATGTCTTTGTAGTATAAAGTTCTCTCTGAGAGCAAAGCATGTTTGTTATTCCTTTTCTTTAAAGACATTCTGTTTTGTCTATGAAATATCAGTGTTATTATACCATGGATATAATAATGCCTATAATTAGGGAAATACCAATTGAAGAATAAATCTTTCTTCCCTAGCACTATTAGTACAATGATATTGGCCTGAGGAGGTGATTCCAGAGCACAGCACCTTTGGAAAGTGCCTGAAAATCATTCAACATGTTGACCCAAATCTTGTGAGTGAAATTTGGTAGATAGAATTGTTCAAAAGTCGTTGGTGGTTGTGCCATCATGTCATCATGACCGAGGGTTTGAGCTATTGATCATGCCAAATAAAGCCCCCTCTTGCAGAAAGTGTAACAAAGGCCCACTCAGAATAATTGCAGTAGAAACTACTAGGCTGTGTGGGTGTTGAACAACTATAAAATGTGCCTGAGCATCAGGGCTGGATTATAATTCTTTTGGGATCCCTAGGCTAATGAAATTATGCTCACCCTCAAACAGAGCCACCCTCTAACTCATCTTGAATACATTTGACTGTTATATATTTTCACATTATTTCCATAGCTTGAAGTAAACTTATTGCAAATTCTTTAAATAAACAAGAATAGCTATTTTTGTTTTTAATAAAAATATTTTTTCAGAAATACCGCTATTTTAGTATTTATTGTAAATCAAATTAGCACATATTTCAACATAACCGTAGTAAAAACAGACTTTTATTATCAACATAATAACAATAAAACAATCAAAATAAAAATGAGTTTGACATTTTGATATCATTTCTGTTTATGAAACTATTTAGAAGTCATAACTTCTAGGAAATTAAAATTACTACTTTATAAAAGCTCGTGGGGTCCTATGCTGCTGCCTATACTAGTATAGTTTTTGGCCCTTCGTACGCATTTGGGCTCCCTGCATTAAACCTCGACCTTGTGTCACATCTATGTCTTAGTGGGGGATGAGGTAAATATCTATACTAGTCTAAGGGATAGTTCGACCATGCTGTGTGGGCATCTGTAACAGGGATTGGCTGAACTGCTTCGCAGACAGGTATTCTCAGAAAGAATTCACCAGCCATTATATATGGACCTGACTTGATTTGTTTGTTAAACGGCATTTCAATAACTTATGGGATATTTAATGCCAAATTTTCATTTCCTTGACAACTTTGAAGTAATAAAAATATGATATATATTATCCTGCTTTCACAAGTGAATACATGGTAGATGATACTCCAATTTTGTGCATATACGTGTATGTATAGACATAATTACCAGAGGCAGTGTGTTTTGTGTTGTAGTTTTGTTGAAGTTATATTTTGGAATACAATTTGATTTCTTTAGAAAATTATAGGATATTATATGGATTAATGTCCTAAAAGATTTCTTTCATCTTGGTTGTATGGTTGAATTTGTTTGGCAACATATAAAGCTCTATGAGTTATTTAATGCCAAAATCTAAATATTTTGAACACAGTTATAGTGCCAAGTAAATATATACTATACTATAGATATTGTTGGCAATTTTACTATTAAATATGTATAGTTGGTATTTTTTTATATAAAAAAAACATATTTTCATAATGTTTTGTTTTTGTTTGACAGTTCATTATTAACTCATAGCTGGAACCCTAACAGGTGCTACCACCCTAGGTTAGAGTAAACCTGAGAGCAACAACATTTAAGAAGTGGTTCCACACAACTCAAAACTTCCTGATCAGAGACCTAGCTGCCAGATGTAGTTTATCATTATACCCAGGACTATGAAGTAGTACTGAACAAAAAAAATTCTTTTTGATATACACTATCAGCCATAATTATTAGGCCACCCCAGTGTTTTAAAAAAATAATGTATTTCATACTATTTTATAGTATTTATTGCCAAGTGAATAATTGTAAATGAAAATAGAATGGTTCTTTTGTTAATACTGCACAATAACATGTGCATCAAATGAATTTATAAATATTTAATAATTACCGATATTGCAGTTTCATCAATGAAAGAATAAAGCAAATTTAGGGTGATTCGGATGAGTTCATCTTTGATTTCTTGCCTTGTAAAATTTTGCAAAGTAATAACAAAAGAACCATTCTATTTTCATTTGGCAATAAATACTAAAAATAGTATGAAATACATCATTTCTTTGAAAAAACTGGGTGGTCTAATAATTATGGCCGGTAGTGTATATATGTTACTCTTTCTGAAATTCTAAATTTGGAAACATTTCTAGTCTCAACTATTTCAGAAGAAAGTTTCTCTACATTTTTAATTTAAGATAACTGGTGTTTGTCCACCTATTAAGGAAAACATCTTAACTTATTTGTTTCTTTCGTGTTTTGCATCTTTCAGGCAGTTGGACCAAACAACATTGAACAACGAGAGGAAGATCTCTGTCGGTGAGGAATTTTACTTGCTTGTTAGGAATATTTGAACTTTGTTTTTTATAATATTTATTACTAGCAGTATAGCCCAGCATTGCTCGGGTGTAATGAAAGCTTTAAGACTAATCCATGATGCTGGGGCTCAGACTCTTGGGACGTTGGCACGAAAGAGTAAAAAGCAATAGTTGTTTCCAATTAAAGCGAAACCGTAGACTGAAAGAAAAATGAATGGATGTAAGTCAAATTTTGATTTCCTAGTATTGATATCAAACAAGTTTTTTTCATTGTAAACTGAATTTTGAAGGCTAAATAAGTCCTCTGAGTAAATGGTATCATGGCTGAGACTAAGAACTACAATTATACCTACTTAGAGTCAAACCCGAAGCAAAAACTAAAATAAAAGAGCTGAAAAAATACAGACATTCAGGCAGATAAACAGACACACACACAAACATCTTGCCTTTTATATATATATATATATATATTATCGATTTTCTGCACTATTGTAAGAACTGCAACCTTGAAACTTCTGAATATCGTTTCTTATGTCTTTGTCTATGAGTGTATGAAGTTTGATTAAAATCGGACCACTCCTTCTCTAACCCAATTTTTTCGATTATCGATTTTCGATATTTATCGGGGGTACCTTGACACAAAACCTAGCTAAGAACACTTGCAGACGCTTATAGTACAACTGTGTAAACTTTCAAGAAAATCAGTTCAGCCATTTCGGAGTCTATAGGTAACGGACACACACACACACACATACACACACACACACAGACAAAGTTCCATTTATAAATAAGTAAATAAGTTTAGACATTATACAAATATTAGGATGATGCAACTGTTTCTCCACTTTTGTTCATATATATTCATGACATCAATGTTCCTCCCTCAATATAATTCGCTTGGTTGTCTATAACTTTACAGTCAATTTTAGGTAAATTATGCATTTAGTTATATTATGTTATCACACATGAAATGATGCATTTTGTGGTTGGTTGGTTGGTTGGTGATCTGGTCGTTCAACAAAGTAACCACATTAATATATAAAAAATATCTTTACTTATTCTTGACTCTTTTTCTTTCGAGATAATTTTTCTTTCAATAAATTGTTACTTATAAGCCCAATGAAAATGATTACAATGAAACAATGTCGAGTAAGCTTACTGTATGTTTTGCCGAATAGAAAAAGAACCACAGATGCAGTGAGAAATAAATGCTCATAAATAAATAAGAAACAAGAATAAACGAGTAGGCTTGTGGTTAGATGTGAGTGAATCACGAAATCAATGCCCAAAATCTCAACTGCATCTTAAAAAGTTAGTGGTTACTGAATGGTAGTCTTTCAAAGGGGTTATTCATTATTCATTCTTGTCTCAAGGGAAAACTGTGTCAACCTTGTATTGTGGATAAATTGAACATAGAAGGCTATAGAACTCAGTCTGTTCTGCTATTTAACACAAAGCTGGAGGGAGAAGAGATGAATACATACCTTTCCCAATGATATTTGTGCATAAGTGAATGCAATGAATCCAATAGGAGCTCAATATCCACTGCACCACAATGCACATTTCACCTCCAGATATATTTTTATATACGGTGACTATTTTGCCTAAAGTTAATTTTTTCATAAGTTCAGAAAACTTGGACATTTTTCAACATATTTCAGTAGAATTTTAATTTTTTTTCTTTTATAATCATTTCACTCGAAACAAGACAGGACCACTATTGGTGTGCAGGGGGTTCAGTCAGTCAGTTAAGTGCCATACGTGATACACGCTTTGGATGATCATGTCTCAAAAGAGACATGACTGACTGGGCAGAAGATTATCCTGCAGTAGGTTGCCATTGCTTTCTGCAGTAGACTGATTGCCAGCCAAGGCTATAGAACCCAATCTGTCCTGTCATTTAACCCATAACTGGAGGGAAAAGACAGATTAATACCTTTCCCAATGATATTTGTGCAGTAGACTGATTGCCAGCCAACATTATAGAACCCAGTCTGTCCTGTTATTTAACCCATAACTGCAAGGAAGAGACAGATTAATACCTTTCCCAATGATATTTGTGCGTAAGTGAATGCAAGGAATTCAACCTGGAATTCCAACTCGGCACCCCGATTTGTCATTCCGAGTCGATATCCACTACACTACAATGCACATCCTAGTGCAGGGGAAGCCTAAGAAAAGAGATGCATAGGAATCAAGTCGATAAAAGATAGCAGTTGATGTTGCATTTAAAATTTTGGAGATTGTAGCTATCAGGGAAGCAAGCAAACACTAGGGATTTCCACAAAGGGGTAGTGCAAGAAAAGAGACTGTTAGAGTAGAAGAGAAGATTGCATTTAACGATTTTGATGCTAAAATGGTGGGACCTAAATGCCAATCTAGTAGCAGGAGTAAATACATGCAATCTGGGAACTAGGAGAGAAGGCTCATCAGAGCAGTTGCCATTAAAATATTTAAGTTTTCAAAATTACATGATATCTACTCCACAATAAGTGACCAAGTCTACATTTTAGAAAATTCCAGAATACGTACCTAGATTTTATGAATTTCTAGTTCTAGATTGGTTGTAAGATCTCATTACAGATGAAATGGCTAGATAAGAACTCGTCGTCGTCCTGCAGCCTTGGCCGAGATGGAACTCACTACACCCCTCCAGTATTCCCTGTGCATTTGGAACCCTGGTGCAGTTTGCAGCAAAATTCATAATCTTGTCAAATAGCTGAATACTTGATGCTTCGCCAGGGCTACCAAGGGTGTTTTTATTGTGACACCAACACTAGATGGGTTGCCTCCAGGCCCCATCGTACTGGAGGAAGTACCTTTCCCAAGGGTACCAGTGCTGAAGTGAATGCAGGGTACTCAACTGGAATTCGAACTCGGCTTACCGATTTATCTTTCCAAGCTGATATCCACTGCACTACAACGCAGATCCGTCACTGATAAGAACTACAAGACCTATAACTATGAGAACTGTTTCTTCTCTCACTCTTCTCGCTTGTGGAACACTCTTCCGAATTCCTGCTTTTCAGTCAACTTAGTTTTTTTTTGGGTTTTTTTTTTCTGTTCTTTTATTGTTCTCTCCTTACTAATATTTTCTTATTCTTATATTCTCTCGTACTAAGTAATCACTCGAGGACTAATTGCCTTGCTTGGTGGTGAAATGGTTAACCCATTTTAACCCAGTGTCCGCATTTGAGGACAGCATAAAAACTGTAAAAAAAATAATGGGTATAAATCGTTATATAAAACCATCTAAACTTATTTATAAATGGAACTTTTTCTGTGTGTGTATGTGTTTGTGTGTGAGTGTGTCCGTTACCTATAGACTCCGAAACGGTTGAACTGATTTTCTTGAAAATTTACACAGTTGTCAAATTTGCTGTGAATGTTTCATGTGTTTTAAATTAAATTTTTGAAGAGTTTTTGTCATAAATTGATAAATCAATATGTCCTATGTATAATAATAGTTTTATATAATGGTTTATACCCATTATTTTTTTACAGTTTTTTATGCTGTCCTCAAATGAGGACACTGGGTTAAAATGGGTTAAGCTTTTTCCAACTCAATTTTCAAAAGTTCTTCGTGTCAGTTATTAGTTCAACTAAACAAAGAATAAGAATTTAAACTTATTTATAAATGGAACTCTGTGTGTGTATCCATTACCTATAGACTCCAAAACGGCTGAACCAATTTTTTTAAAAATTTACACAGTTGTACTATAAGCGTATGCGAGTGTTCTTAGCTAGGTTTTATGTCGAGGTACCCCCGATAAATATCGAAAATCGATAATCGAAAAAATTGGGTTAGAGAAGGAGTGGTCCGATTTTAATCAAATTTGATACACTCATAGACAAAGACATAAGAAACGATATTCAGAAGTTTCAAGGTTGCAGTTCTTCCAATAGTGCAGAAAATCGATAATATATATATATATAAGGCAAGATGTTTGTGTGTCTGTCTGTTTATCTGTCTGTATGTCCTTTATACAAATCCACAATTTTTATCCGATTCTTACCAAACTTCACACAAATATTCTTTAGGCTGAGTCTGAGCTCCAGGACTATGGATTAGTTTTAAAGCTTTCATTACACCTGAGCAACACTGGGCTATACTGCTAGTTATTATATATAGGTTGTGAGGACATATTGATTCATCAACTTATGACAAAAACTGCTCAAAAACTTAATTTAAAACACATGAAACATTCACAGCAAATTTGACAAAAAATACACTTCCATAACTGCTTAGATGCTTACCAATATTTTCTTGTATTTTGATTTCCGTATGCTGCTATTGAAAGACTTGTGTGAATAACAGTTTATTTATATCATGTTTGTCTTATTTCTTAAAAAATTTACATTTATAGGATATATAGTAAAATAAAATTCGCTGTCCTCAAATGAGGACACTGGGTTAATACATAGGCACATTGAAAACATAACGCGTTTGATACTACTAATATGATGTAATGTCAAGGCATTGTCTTGAACATGCTCTGCACTGTCTGGAAAAAGGAAGCTGCTTTTTTTTCTTGAAATAAAGGATTCTTGAATTTTCTGTATGTTTATAATCCTATTTTATGCTACTGTACTTGAAATCAGGTAAAAAATTTAAAAAAATTAAAAACTTGGGTTAAAATGGGTTAAAAAAGTAATCACTTTATGAAAAGCGATTAAAATGTGGGCAAAGCATTATCGAAATTGTTCTTATATGGTGACCAGTCAGTCAGTTAAGTACCATACGTAATACACGCTTGGGTGATCAGGACGCGAAAGAGACATGACTGACTAAGCAGAAGATTTTCACGCAGTAGGTTGACATTACTTTCTGCGGTAATGGTTGCCAACCAAGGCGCTAGAACCCAACCTGTCCTGCTATTTAAGCCATAGCTTGAGGGAGAAGCGACAGACATACATTTCCCAGGGGTATTTGCGCTTATGTGAATGCAACGAATTCAACACGATTTCGAATTTGGCTCTCTAATTTTTCATTCTGAGCTGCTATTCACTGCACCACAACGCACATACGAATTTAAAAAACGCACATACCAATTTAAAAAACAAACAAACCTAGTCATAAATTATATATATATATACTATATGTTGTATCGTGGAATGAAGAGATACACAGAGAAATGTGGTCCTGGGCATGACATTAAACTGCATCTAGCAGCAAAGATTCTGATTGAGAGGTTGTGAGGAGCATGGAACCCCCTCTTAATTGATGTTGCTCCCAGGTCCACCCTGATCCGGAGTGGTAGCACCTGTTAGGGTCCCAGCTATGGGTAAATAGTTAACCCCCAAACTGGGGTCAAAACACTATGAAAGTATAAAAATACACTTTTATAGAAATATATATATATATATATATATATATATATATATATATATATATATATATATAAAAATAGACTTTTATATAAAAATATACATTTTTGAATGAAAAATATTACCACCAATACTTTTTGAAGAAAAAATTATTATCATTAGACATTTTTGAAGAAAAAATAATTATTGCCATCATACATTTTTGAAGGAAAAAAATATTACCAGCAATACATTTTTGAATACAAAACTGGAGGACATCTTCAGTTTTCTTAAATAAAATAAAAATACAAACATTTTTCATTAAAATCTGACTAAATCAACCTTCTATAATCGAACATTAAAAAATATCCTTTTCGGCATTAATTAACCCACAGAGGTGTTGATATGCCGTTAAACAACACTCAACCTCAAACAAAGAAATGGAGATAAACTACTTTATTAACAGAGTGGTACAACCAAGATGTATATGCACTATTTACAGTCTCTCGCAGTAGTAGGTGTTACTTCCCGAAGTCCGTGATAATGACACTCCCCCGTGCTAAGCGCACATTGTCTTTTATACATCCGGGCGACCGGATGTCACATGGTACGAGCCACGACACAACACTATATGAGGTGATGGTCAACATACCCTGTAGTAAAGAGTTCAATTTCCATATTGTCCCGTAGAAGGAAGTGAAAACTCAAAAAGGGAGGTGTCATATAGAAGAAGTATAAACACCGACGCGTGTGGTTGAACACTGATCGCCAGTGAAAGAATAATACAAAAAAAATGGATTATTCCACAGGCGATCAAGTGACCACTAAATAACTATAAAAGCACCAGACAGAAGTTTGAGTTGACCATTGTACATTGAGAATTTATAGCGATCATTTTTGACCAAGCTCTCTTTTGTTTAACTCTGCTTTTGAGCAGAAAGATAGACCCAAACGAGGCTCCGCCGAAGGGTAGAGTCTCGTTTGGGGTGATAAAACAAGAGCCCGACCCATTCTTAAGCTTGGTCTACGGGATATTTTTGGCTGAGCTTAAGGGCTCAGAATTCCCACATCAATTGACCTTGTGTCACATCCGCCTTGGTGGGTAGGTGTTTAACACCACTGGACACTGAGCGATTGAGCAAATAGTGAGTAATTGGAGTTCAGCGAATAACGAATCTAACAAGTGACCCAAATGTGGCTCAGTCGTATTATGAGTAACTCCAAGACCGAAATATACAACTTAAATAAAGTTGTATATTAAGGTTCCGCAATTGAAACATTTTTTGTTCCTAAAATTGCACTCTCTGTACCAGTGTAATTCACCGCAAGCAAAAACACGGGTACGGGAGTTTTTGATTATTTTTTCCTAGTATTTTCGTTTGATGATCTTCAATTTAGTATTTTTCTTTTTCTACTGACTTTCTTCTTTGTACCGTAGTTTCCTTACGTGTGAAACGCCAGAATGTTCAATCTTTTTTGCATCTTTTTTACGCTAACTTGTTTTGTACTATGCTCTGCCAGATTCTGTACAGTAATATTTGGGACGTTTTCTAATTTTGTCAGTACCATTTTTCTCATCTCTGCGTCTTTTTCTGATACGAGGCCCTGAATGAATACCAAGCACTTGAAATTGTCTGCGCTCAAATCGGCCAGCTTAAATTCTACGCAATGCTTGTTTACATTTGCTGTATATGTTATGTAATCTTGTTCGTCCTCCTTCATTAAATTCAAACATTTCCACCTCTTGTGGAACAGAGATGTTTTATCAGGTATACAGAGATGTATTATCAGGTATATATCCCTAAGATGTATGATCTGCGGGGACCTTTAAATGAGTTACTAAAAAAAGAAAAACCCTGGAAGTGAACTGATGAATCAAGGTTCTAATCTCAACAACTCGGCGTGGTGTAATGGTTAGGAATCTTGTCTTGTTAGAACCTATTACAACTGAGTAGTGAGTTCGATCCTCACTGGGCGCCCCATACTTTCGGCCTTGTGCCACATCTAGGCGGCGCTTAGAAAATCAACTGAGTCTACAACACATATTTTGATTGATCTGTTCTACGACCGTCATCAGATGTACTGTTCTTCACAATTTCAACTGACATCACATGACCTTTTCTGTGTCAGGAAATTTAATTTATAATTAGTCAGAAATCTGCGAGACATCAATTGCATTACAAGAATTTTGTTTTAAAACTCAAGATCTGTCAACTATTTTCTTTTGTAGCCGAGCTTTTGCCAAATGGAAGAACAATTCCAACCTTCTGATACTTGGAAGTTACTCCAGTCGAAGACTTCCAATTTTCTCCTTTCTTGTGCGACACCCACAAAGCAACAAACTTCTTCATCACAATTTTATCTCCAGTGTTCTGAATGATATGTTTGGTATCCAGGCTAGGGGAGGTTGTGCTTGTGCTGGACCATATGCAACTGTAAGTATGAATTATTTATCGCAATTATATCAGGCAATAGATTAGGTCTATTCGCTTGTTCCACTGAATTTTTTTTATTTTTGTCAGAACGTACACCAAAATTTTGTTTCTCTTTTCTTTGTATTTTTTATAATTTCGCCCCAAGTAAGGCAATAAAGCTACTAAGATGCAAGGGATTGCTGAGTGTGTGAGAATATGAGAAAAAGAAAATATTTGTAAAGAGAGAGAACAATAAAAGAATTAAGAAGACATATGATAACGATTGACGTTGCATTAAAATTTTAAAATTCAAAGTTGACAGCAAGAAGCCAGAAAAGAATTCCACAAGTGAAAAGTGCGAGAGAAGTAACTGTTAGCTTAAAACTTAGGGTTACATTGAGCCATTTCGATCATTAAACGATGAAACCTAACTGCCAATCTAGCAACATCAAGGTACCAAACAGGAAAGCTTATAACAATTACCATGAAAATATTTACAGAAAAAGCACTGGGAAGATGCATTACAGTAATGGGAAAGTAACTGAAACTAAGATGCCAGGTCAGGACTAATAACATTGTAGATTTTTCTTCGTATTTTATTACGAATCTCTAAATATATAGCAGAAACACCAGAGCAGACCAAACGTGACAGCAATATTCAGTGTAAGATAGATTCTGGCAAGAAAAACTATCTATTTCTATCGAAAAATAACCACAGCATTCTACACATACACACATACCTGCATATATATATATATATATATATATATATATATATATATATATATATATATTGTTATGGTGAAACACACCTATTCCTCAGATAATGGACTTTCCCTCCTATATTAATAAGAGTTAACAGAAAGTTAACGGAGGAAGTACTTGGGAAGTTCATAGGAGTTCTTTAGATTTCTATTGGCGTTCAGTAGAACTACTAGGCAGTTGATATTAGTCGGCAGTTAGCCTAATACTAAGGAGTCAGCTTTCAGTGGAAGATTACCAAGTTCCTAACATTCTGGCTGCGTTAAGTCGATTAGCAACCGACATAGCCCGATTATAACCATCAGTGCGAAAACTACTCCACAACATAATTGGCGATGAAGATCTACGAATTAACTCGGAAGAGGAGAGAAAACTTGTTTTTTTCTAGAGGTAAAAGTCGCCATAACAAAATCGGCGACGACAAAACTTTTGCGAGGTCACACGGAGTTGGAGAGAAAATTTTTATCTCACACCAAAGAAATTTGGCAAATAAACATTACCAACACGACATTTGGCAGAAGAAAATTGCAAAGTTATGAATACTTTGACAAGATCTCGAAGTCACAAAGCAACAAAATTTTTGCTCAGAAGACTTTAAAAAAAGCGTCAAATAGTTAAAAAAGACAATTTTTGGGCAATGAAATTCGCACACGTAAAAATAAATAAATAAGTATATATTGTTATATTCTCAATACACAGTTGCTCAATAGGTCACGAATTACGAATTCGTTTGACCCCCCCCCCCCCCACCTCAACAACATAAGACGTGGTATAAATTTCTTACATAAAAACGGAGGAATTTAAGGGTTTATTCCAGGAATGTGTAAAATTCCAGGCGGAACAGCAAGCAAAAATTCTAGAACAGCAAAGTACCTTCCAGAAGCAAATTCGGGAGGAAATTTTCGACACGCAGTTAAAATTTCAACAAAATATGGTACAGGCGCAAATGGAATTTCAAAAGAAAATTTTGAATGTAACTGGGAAAAGAAAAATATTCAAGATTCTTTTCCAGAGAATACAGTTTGAAACTCGATCGAGACTTTCACATACAATACAAAGAAGCAACTTTCGAGGATTATTACAAAAAATACACAAACGTGAATTCCGTAGACTGCTATTCGTGATCAGAAAAAAAGAAGGTGAGACTTCTAAATAAGCAAAATGGTAAATAATATTTTATGTAAAAAATATAGCAAAATGGTAAATAATAGTTTATCTAAAAAACCTGTGATTTAAAGTTTACCGAGGCGGTAAATATATTAACGGAACTTTTAGCAAGAAAACATTTCTGTTCCACAAGAGGTGGAAATGTTTGAATTTAATGAAGGAGGACGAACAAGATTACATAACATATGCAGCAAATGTAAACAAGCATTGCGAAGAATTTAAGCTGGCCGATTTGAGCGCAGACAATTTCAAGTGCTTGGTATTCATTCAGGGCCTCGTATCAGAAAAAGACGCAGAGATGAGAAAAATGGTACTGAAGAAATTAGAAAATGTCCCAAATATTACTGTACAGAATCTGGCAGAGCATAGTACAAAACAGGTTAGCGTAAAAAAAAGATGCAAAAAAGATTGAACATTCTGGCGTTTCACACATAAGGAAACTACGGTAAAAAGAAGAAAGTCAGTAGAAAAAGAAAAATACTAAATTGAAGATCATCAAACGAAAATACTAGGAAAAAATAATCAAAAACTCCCGTAACTGTGTTTTTGCTTGCAGTGAATTACACTGGTACAGAGAGTGCAATTTTAGGAACAAAAAATGTTTCAATTGCGGAAGAATGGGACACAAAAGCTCGCACTGCAGAGGAAGAAATAAAGACGTAAAAATAAAAAAAAATAAAAAAGTCCAACCAAGTTGAAGACGGAATAACGAGAAAATTCGTTACAGTCGAGATAAACAGCAAAAAGATAAAAATGCAACTCGACACTGGGTCGGATCTGTCTATTATAAATATGTGGAAGAAGTTGAGGAAACCAACGTTAATAAAAACGAATAAAATTGCGAGGTCAGTGATGGGTGAAAAATACAGTTCATCGGAGAATTTGTCCCAAACGTCACATTAAATAAAAAAACGCGAAAAGTCAGAATATTTGTCATCAAAGATACCACAAATTTACTTGGTACAAATTGGATAACGGAATTTCAATTATGGGATCTACCAATTAATTCTTTTTGTCATATGGTAGAAAGCTTACAAAACGAGACAAAAACTCATAAGTAAACTAAAGGAAACATTTCCTACTGTTTTCTCGCCAGGTTTAGGAACATGTACCAAGATGGAGACAAAATTCTAATTGAAAGAAAACGCTCAGACGGTATTTAAAAAGAAAAGAAATTCGTGTCTGTGCTGATTTCTCGACGGGGTTAAACGCAGCACTTAAAGATTACAGTTATCCCCTACCAACAGTAGAAGAAATTTTTGCGAAATTAAACGGGGGCAAAATATTTTCGAAAATAAACCGCAGCGACGCATACCTGCAAATACCGGTAGAGAAAAAAACTTCAAAGCTCTTATGCATAAAGACGTATCGAGGTCTGTAAAAGTATTTTGGTGTCAAGATCGCGCCCGCCATTTTCCAGCAAGTAATAGATTCGATGTTGGGTGGTCTAGATTTTGCCGCCGCGTATACGACATACTAATGAGAAGCACAAATATAGCTGAACATCTAAAACATGTAAATTCAGTAGTTGCAAGAATTCAAGAATTCGAATTCAAACTTAAGGAAAACAAAGTTTTTTATGGACAAAATAAAGTATCTGGGGCAGATCATCGATAAAGATTTTAGAAGGCCAGACCCAGAGTGAGCAGCGGCTATAAAAGACATGCCGGCTCCGAAGGATATTACCACGCTACAAAGTCTTTTGGGATTAGCCAATTATTATCAGGTAATATGATAATATTATACTAAGATGTATAATCTGCGGCACCTTTAAATAAGTTACTAAAAAAGGGAAAACCCTGAAAGTGGACTGATGAATGTCAGAAAGCATTCGAAAAGATAAAAGAAGCATTAACTGCGGAACTCTTTCTAACCCATTACAATTCGGATTTAGAAATCATAGTAGCCTGTGACGCAAGTGCTCATGGGACTGGAGCATGCATATTACATAAAATGGCAGATGGTCAAGTTAAACCAGTTGCGCATGCTTCTAGGGCACTACTTCCGGCTGAGAAGAATTACTCTCAGATAGAGAAAGAGGCGCTAGGTATTATATTCGCAGTAGCGAAATTTCACCGATTCATTTACGGTCGACATTTTAAGTTAGAAACGGACCATAAGCCTCTAATATCAATTTTCAGTTTGAAAAAGGGTTTGCCGACACAAATAAATTAGGTTATGCTGATGAGCTGTCCAGGTTACATTGTTTCAAGTTAAATCTTTTGGCACTTTTTAAAAATTGATGAAATCACATATGCAAACAGAAAAATTATTCATAAAATGTAAAATAAAGAATATTAAAAAAAAACGTAACATGAATATAAATTCTTTAGACCAAAAATAAATTTGAAGATAATAATAATAATAATAATAATAATAATAATAATAATAATAAATGCCAGTGATAGTAGGTGCACTTGGAATGATAAAAAATGGAACAAAACAACACATTGAAAGAATTTCCGGAAACCCCAGCTTAAGAGATATACAAAAAAATTGTCATATTAAGTACAGCCCACACACTAAGGAGAACTTTGTCTATGTAATGCTAGGGATGATGGGGAAGATATAAAAAATATGAAATGGAGCCATAACACGCCACGACCTGCCTTAGGTTTTTCCGCAGACTTGGTTGGTAGTGCGACCATAGCAGAAATCGAAATATGATGAAAAATGACATAATAATAAATATAAAATATATAACAAAATAATAAAAAAATAATACAATAATAATAAAAATTATAAATATAAAAATAAAAAATTTCCCTTCATTTTCTATTTCTTCTGTATTTTCCCTTTCCTCTTTCTTTCACTTGCCTTGATGTCTCATCTTATGTAACCCCCTGTGTTGTGTACTGCTCGAATTTTGATGAGGTTAGCAACACACAACACAGGGGGTCACAAAATGCAGCAAAAAGATGTGGGATATGCAATAGTAGAAGAAAACCACTTCAAGTTCGAAAACACATCTACATTCGAAATAAAAATAAATCTGAGCTGCAACTCTAAAAACGTAATTTATGCTCTAAAATGCGATGAATGCTCAAAAATATAGGTGGGTGCGTCACAAGGCCTGAATAAAAGAATAGCCCTGCGCAGAAGTAACATTAAACTAGCTAAGAACAGGAAATTGTACGTTTCCCAACATTTACACGAATGTAGTGGAGGTAAATTCAGAGTAATACCTATCTACCAAAACGCAGAATATGACACGCTCATGATGCAGGTAGAAATGTTTATAAAAAATACAAGCCTTCCATCAATAAATCAACATGAAAAACCTAACACACACACACACACACACACACACACACACACACACACACACACACACACACACACACAAATTCGCGAACTATTGAAAAAAATAGTATTCCAAAAACAACAAAAAGGACTAGATGGCCTGTCGAATAGAATTGGATCAAAATCGCTGAAAACAATTTTGAAGTATGAAAACGAAATCAAATTATGCAAGACAGTGTAAAAAGTTTTTATGGCCAACGAAAGGTGACTGACTGCCAAAATGAAAAAGATTTAATGTGCGAGTGTTAAAAAAAACACGCATGCATATGAATTTTCTGACCTGCTCACCTATTACCTATATATACACGATATTTTGGTCATCATAAAAACAAACAAATCTTGATAAAGTCATAAGTTTATTCGCCTGAAAAGAGTCAACTTTAGACTCAGAACACGTGTAGCGACACAAATAGCATTATGAACACTTAATATATCATACAAAAAACAAGTAATATTAATAATAATAATAACAACAATAAACCTACACTTTAAACAAAACTTTCAATCCTTCTCGCACTTTTTTCTTATATATATATATATATATATATATATATATATATATATATATATGGAAATGAGTTATTTTCGCAACTTAGGTTTCACCCTTTCGGTATCTTCAGACAATTGATAATAACTGATTTTTCAACGTTTTTCAAACGTACAACAGGGATATTTTTACGAACGCGCTACTGGAATTTTTAAACAACAGAAAATTTTCAAAATTAGGGAAGAGTTATTTAAGGATCTGAAAACATCTTTATCCAGATTTGTATGATCCTAATGTTTATGTATAGGTGTGATTACCTGTGGACATTACTTCTAATTTTTCATTAGTTGTAGAATCACTTCTACATGCATGTACATACTTATATACATATCACCATGTACGCACGTATGCACACATATACTCACATACTCTTAGATTAGTACCGCACGTGAAACCTCTTCTTTCCCGCGCTTTATTCAGAAATATATAAGCTGATGTTCACACGTGCTTAGGCCAGTTGGATCCTGCTTTTCGGAGCTAACAGTCCGAATGCCGTTAATTCCTTTCCAACTCACATATTGCGCTAATTGTGTTCAGCAATTAGTTACACCAAAAATGTTTCTCTCTCTCTTACAAGCATACTTCACTACATGTATAATTCTATTCAACTACTAATTAGTACAAACATCATATTTCCTTTTTTCAGGAACTCTTCCAGTATGAACATTGATACATTTTATTTTCTTCAACACCCAAGAGAGAACTTTCTCCACTATATCTTGCATGCACAAATTATTCAATCCTGTAACTATGTACATTGTTATTATTCTTGTTATATTGTTCTCTGAGTTATTTTTATTATAAATGTAGTGGAATGGACAACCAGTCTACTTTTAAATGGTGACTCCACTTTCAAATTACTACCACGACGTTCGAGCTACAACAAATGGTAACCGCGTTGTCCAGTCCACAACACAGTAATTATTATTATATATATATTTTTTTGGTCTGGAAACAACATAATGGCTAACTTTTCTTCTTGGCACAATTTGCAGACATCACAACCGTTGTAAGGTTTTTTATTTTGTTTTTTTACTATATTTCATGTTATATTATAGCGGGGTATCTTATCTTATTTATTCTTTTCTAGTTGTAGTAGGATTCCGTTCTAGCGAAGGGTTGTAGTATACCATAGCAGGTTAACGGAATTTGGACTTGTGGGAAGATAGCCCACTATAATTCGTAAAATGATTATAAAATCAAGAAAGGCAATTTGAGTATAAAATAACATTTATATATATACACATTTCAATTAATGTTTTTACAATTAAAATAATACTTGAATATAAGTCCAACGTAGGTAAAAAGAGTTCATGGAAAATAATTATGAGCTGATAGAGAAAAACGCTTAGGAATGTGGAAGCGTCTTGTAGGTAAAGAATGTTCATTTATGAGTTGCCGCTTCTAAGGTCAGTAGGGCAGCAAGTTGGTTTGTGTGGAATGTCTTTGAAAATGTCAGTTAGTACTTTTGAGGAATGTCTTTGAAAAGTTCAATAAGTACTTTTGAGACAGGGAAGGAAAGAGGTCAGCATAGTAGCCGCTCGACTTAGGTCAAGGGAGAAACTAATCCGCTCGTCCGTCTCAGGTCTGTGCCAGGGCTGTCTGTCTGGGTTCCTTTTGTCTCGGCTTTTTATATTTGCCTTTTGGATCAAAACACACTTCGTTTCGAATTTCATCCTTGTATTTGATTCCTGGCTTCCCAGTGGCTGGTAAATAAAATAAATGGAAATTTGATACTTGATTAATTTTTATTTTTCAACAGGAACATCTGCGCGGATCCACTTTTGCGGAAATGATTTTTATTCATTAGCTTTCTGGTTGGCATAGAGCCAACATCCGGTTTGCTCGCTTTTGTTTGGTCGGTATCACCACAATATCAGGGTCTTTTCCATTTTTCAGTTTTAATTTCCACACATGGAAAAAAATATTTGGGGTTCACAACAGGAATTTTTCAAAACAGATGGAATAATCACAAATCTACATTTAAGCTAGAAAACCTTAAAAATTGTATGAAACTGGCTATTCACGTGTAGAAATTAAGATATATTATTTATATTTTAAATATCTTGTTTGAAACTAGCTTAATCATAATGTGTTATTGCTTGATAAAAAAAATTCCAGTATTTCATTGACTTTGTTTGAAATAATGTGGAAGAAAAGCTTGGAAAATTTAACCCTCACAGGGCATAGATAGAGGAAGACAGATAAGAGAAGTCAGCGAGCCACTTATTCACGTGTAGAAATTAAGATATATTATTTATATTTTAAATATCTTGTTTAAAACTAGCTTAATCATAATGTGTTATTGCTTGATAAAAAAATTCCAGTATTTCATTGACTTTGTTTGAAATAATGTGGAAGAAAAGCTTGGAAAATTTAACCCTCACAGGGCATAGATAGAGGAAGACAGATAAGAGAAGTCAGCGAGCCACTTATTCACGTGTAGAAATTAAGATATATTATTTATATTTTAAATATCTTGTTTAAAACTAGCTTAATCATAATGTGTTATTGCTTGATAAAAAAAATTCCAGTATTTCATTGACTTTGTTTGAAATAATGTGGAAGAAAAGCTTGGAGAAATTTAACCCTCACAGGGCATAGATAGAGAGACAGATAAGAGAAGTCAGCGAGCCACTTATTCACGTGTAGAAATTAAGATATATTATTTATATTTTAAATATCTTGTTTAAAACAAGCAATCATAATGTGTTATTGCTTGATAAAAAAATTCCAGTATTTCATTGACTTTGTTTGAAATAATGTGGAAAGAAAAGCTTGGAAAATTTAACCCTCACAGGGCATAGATAGAGGAAGACAGATAAGAAGTCAGCGAGCCACTTATTCACGTGTAGAAATTAAGATATATTATTTATATTTTAAATATCTTGTTTAAAACTAGCTTAATCATAATGTGTTATTGCTTGATAAAAAAAAATTCAGTATTTCATTGACTTTGTTTGAAATAATGTGAACGCTTGGGAAAATTTAACCCTCACAGGGCATAGATAGGAGAAGACAGATAAAGAAGAAGTCAACGGAAACCATATTCACGTGTAGAAATTAAGATATATTATTTATATTTTAAATATCTTGTTTAAAACTAGCTTAATCATAATGTGTTATTGCTTGATAAAAAAAATTCCAGTATTTCATTGACTTTGTTTGAAATAATGTGGAAGAAAGCTTGGAAAATTTAACCCTCACAGGGCATAGATAGAGGAAGACAGATAAGAGAAGTCAGCGAGCCACTTATTCACGTGTAGAAATTAAGATATATTATTTATATTTTAAATATCTTGTTTAAAACTAGCTTAATCATAATGTGTTATTGCTTGATAAAAAAAATTCCAGTATTTCATTGACTTTGTTTGAAATAATGTGGAAGAAAAGCTTGGAAAATTTAACCCTCACAGGGCATAGATAGAGGAAGACAGATAAGAGAAATTGTGAGCCACTTATTCACGTGTAGAAATTAAGATATATTATTTATATTTTAAATATCTTGTTTTAAAACTAGCTTAATCATAATGTGTTATTGCTTGATAAAAAAATTCCAGTATTTCATTGACTTTGTTTGAAATAATGTGGAAGAAAAGCTTGGAAAATTTAACCCTCACAGGGCATAGATAGAGGAAGACAGATAAGAGAAGTCAGCGAGCCACTTATTCACGTGTAGAAATTAAGATATATTATTTATATTTTAAATATCTTGTTTAAAACTAGCTTAATCATAATGTGTTATTGCTTGATAAAAAAATTCCAGTATTTCATTGACTTTGTTTGAAATAATGTGGAAGAAAAGCTTGGAAAATTTAACCCTCACAGGGCATAGATAGAGGAAGGACAGATAAGAAGTCAGCGAGCCACTTATTCACGTGTAGAAATTAAGATATATTATTTATATTTTAAATATCTTGTTTAAAACTAGCTTAATCATAATGTGTTATTGCTTGATAAAAAAAATTCCAGTATTTCATTGACTTTGTTTGAAATAATGTGGAAGAAAAGCTTGGAAAATTTAACCCTCACAGGGCATAGATAGAGGAAGACAGATAAGAGAAGTCAGCGAGCCACTTATTCACGTGTAGAAATTAAGATATATTATTTATATTTTAAATATCTTGTTTAAAACTAGCTTAATCATAATGTCTGTTATTGCTTGATAAAAAAAATTCCAGTATTTCATTGACTTTGTTTGAAATAATGTGGAAGAAAAAACTTGGAAAATTTAACCCTCACAGGGCATAGATAGAGGAAGACAGATAAGAGAAGTCAGCGAGCCTTATTCACGTGTAGAAATTAAGATATATTATTTATATTTTAAATATCTTGTTTAAAACTAGCTTAATCATAATGTGTTATTGCTTGATAAAAAAAAATTCCAGTATTTCATTGACTTTGTTTGAAATAATGTGGAAGAAAAACTTGGAAAATTTAACCCTCACAGGGCATAGATAGAGGAGAAGACAGATAAGAGAAGTCAGCGAGCCACTTATTCACGTGTAGAAATTAAGATATATTATTTATATTTTAAATATCTTGTTTAAAACTAGCTTAATCATAATGTGTTATTGCTTGATAAAAAAAATTCCAGTATTTCATTGACTTTGTTTGAAATAATGTGGAAGAAAAAGCTTGGAAAATTTAACCCTCACAGGGCATAGATAGAGGAAGACAGATAAGAGAAGTCAGCGAGCCACTTATTCACGTGTAGAAATTAAGATATATTATTTATATTTTAAATATCTTGTTTAAAACTAGCTTAATCATAATGTGTTATTGCTTGATAAAAAAATTCCAGTATTTCATTGACTTTGTTTGAAATAATGTGGAAGAAAAGCTTGGAAAATTTAACCCTCACAGGGCATAGATAGAGGAAGACAGATAAGAGAAGTCAGCGAGCCACTTATTCACGTGTAGAAATTAAGATATATTATTTATATTTTAAATATCTTGTTTAAAACTAGCTTAATCATAATGTGTTATTGCTTGATAAAAAAAATTCCAGTATTTCATTGACTTTGTTTGAAATAATGTGGAAGAAAAGCTTGGAAAATTTAACCCTCACAGGGCATAGATGAGGAAGACAGATAAGAGAGTCAGCGAGCCACTTATTCACGTGTAGAAATTAAGATATATTATTTATATTTTAAATATCTTGTTTAAAACTAGCTTAATCATAATGTGTTATTGCTTGATAAAAAAAATTCCAGTATTTCATTGACTTTGTTTGAAATAATGTGGAAGAAAAAAGCTTGGAAAATTTAACCCTCACAGGGCATAGATAGAGGAAGACAGATAAGAAGAGAAGTCAGCGAGCCACTTATTCACGTGTAGAAATTAAGATATATTATTTATATTTTAAATATCTTGTTTAAAACTAGCTTAATCATAATGTGTTATTGCTTGATAAAAAAAATTCCAAGTATTTCATTAGCTTTGTTTAAAATAATGTGGAAAGAAAAGCTTGGAAAATTTAACCCTCACAGGGCATAGATAAGAAGACAGATAAGAGAAGTCAGCGAGCCACTTATTCACGTGTAAGAAATTAAGATATATTATTTATATTTTAAATATCTTGTTTAAAACTAGCTTAATCATAATGTGTTATTGCTTGATAAAAAAATTCCAGTATTTCATTGACTTTGTTTGAAATAATGTGGAAGAGAAACTTGGAAAATTTAACCCTCACAGGGCATAGATAGAGGAAGACAGATAAGAGAAGTCAGCGAGCCACTTATTCACGTGTAGAAATTAAGATATATTATTTATATTTTAAATATCTTGTTTAAAACTAGCTTAATCATAATGTGTTATTGCTTGATAAAAAAAAATTCCAGTATTTCATTGACTTTGTTTGAAATAATGTGGAAGAAAAGCTTGGAAAATTTAACCCTCACAGGGCATAGATAGAGGAAGACAGATAAGAGAAGTCAGCGAGCCACTTATTCACGTGTAGAAATTAAGATATATTATTTATATTTTAAATATCTTGTTTAAAACTAGCTTAATCATAATGTGTTATTGCTTGATAAAAAAAATTCCAGTATTTCATTGACTTTGTTTGAAATAATGTGGAAGAAAAACTTGGAAAATTTAACCCTCACAGGGCATAGATAGAGGAAGACAGATAAGAGAAGTCAGCGAGCCACTTATTCACGTGTAGAAATTAAGATATATTATTTATATTTTAAATATCTTGTTTCATAGCTTAATCATAATGTGTTATTGCTTGATAAAAAAAAATTCCAGTATTTCATTGACTTTGTTTGAAATAATGTGGAAGAAAAGCTTGGAAAATTTAGCCCTCACAGGGCATAGATGAGGAAGACAGATAAGAGAAGTCAGCGAGCCACTTATTCACGTGTAGAAATTAAGATATATTATTTATATTTTAAATATCTTGTTTAAAACTAGCTTAATCATAATGTGTTATTGCTTGATAAAAAAAATTCCAGTATTTCATTGACTTTGTTTGAAATAATGTGGAAGAAAAGCTTGGAAAATTTAACCCTCACAGGGCATAGATAGAGGAAGACAGATAAGAGAAGTCAGCGAGCCACTTATTCACGTGTAGAAATTAAGATATATTATTTATATTTTAAATATCTTGTTTAAAACTAGCTTAATCATAATGTGTTATTGCTTGATAAAAAAAAAAATTCCAGTATTTCATTGACTTTGTTTGAAATAATGTGGAAGAAAAGCTTGGAAAATTTAACCCTCACAGGGCATAGATAGAGGAAGACAGATAAGAGAAGTCAGCGAGCCACTTATTCACGTGTAGAAATTAAGATATATTATTTATATTTTAAATATCTTGTTTAAAACTAGCTTAATCATAATGTGTTATTGCTTGATAAAAAAAATTCAGTATTTCATTGACTTTGTTTGAAATAATGTGGAAGAAAAGCTTTGGAAAATTTAACCCTCACAGGGCATAGATAGAGGAAGACAGATAAGAGAAGTCAGCGAGCCACTTATTCACGTGTAGAAATTAAGATATATTATTTATATTTTAAAAATATCTTGTTTAAAACTAGCTTAATCATAATGTGTTATTGCTTGATAAAAAAAATTCAGTATTTCATTGACTTTGTTTGAAATAATGTGGAAGAAAAGCTTGGAAAATTTAACCCTCACAGGGCATAGATAGAGGAAGACAGATAAGAGAAGTCAGCGAGCCACTTATTCACGTGTAGAAATTAAGATATATTATTTATATTTTAAATATCTTGTTTAAAACTAGCTTAATCATAATGTGTTATTGCTTGATAAAAAAATTCCAGTATTTCATTGACTTTGTTTGAAATAATGTGGAAGAAAAGCTTGGAAAATTTAACCCTCACAGGGCATAGATGAGGAAGACAGATAAGAGAGTCAGCGAGCCACTTATTCACGTGTAGAAATTAAGATATATTATTTATATTTAAATATCTTGTTTAAAACTAGCTTAATCATAATGTGTTATTGCTTGATAAAAAAAATTCCAGTATTTCATTGACTTTGTTTGAAATAATGTGGAAGAAAAGCTTGGAAAATTTAACCCTCACAGGGCATAGATAGAGGAAGACAGATAAGAGAAGTCAGCCAGTACTTATTCACGCTGAGAAATTAAGATATATTATTTATATTTTAAATATCTTGTTTAAATTAGCTTAATCATAATGTGTTATTGCTTGATAAAAAAAATTCCAGTATTTCATTGACTTTGTTTGAAATAATGTGGAAGAAAAGCTTGGAAAATTTAACCCTCACAGGGCATAGATGAGGAAGACAGATAAGAGAAGTCAGCGAGCCACTTATTCACGTGTAGAAATTAAGATATATTATTTATATTTTAAATATCTTGTTTAAAACTAGCTTAATCATAATGTGTTATTGCTTGATAAAAAAAAATTCCAGTATTTCATTGACTTTGTTTGAAATAATGTGGAAGAAAAGCTTGGAAAATTTAACCCTCACAGGGCATAGATAGAGGAAGACAGATAAGAGAAGTCAGCGAGCCACTTATTCACGTGTAGAAATTAAGATATATTATTTATATTTTAAATATCTTGTTTAAAACTAGCTTAATCATAATGTGTTATTGCTTGATAAAAAAAATTCCAGTATTTCATTGACTTTGTTTGAAATAATGTGGAAGAAAAGCTTGGAAAATTTAACCCTCACAGGGCATAGATAGAGGAAGACAGATAAGAGAAGTCAGCGAGCCACTTATTCACGTGTAGAAATTAAGATATATTATTTATATTTTAAATATCTTGTTTAAAACTAGCTTAATCATAATGTGTTATTGCTTGATAAAAAAAATTCCAGTATTTCATTGACTTTGTTTGAAATAATGTGGAAGAAAAGCTTGGAAAAATTTAACCCTCACAGGGCATAGATAGAGGAAGACAGATAAGAGAAGTCAGCGAGCCACTTATTCACGTGTAGAAATTAAGATATATTATTTATATTTTAAATATCTTGTTTAAAACTAGCTTAATCATAATGTGTTATTGCTTGATAAAAAAAAATTCCAGTATTTCATTGACTTTGTTTGAAATAATGTGGAAGAAAAGCTTGGAAAATTTAACCCTCACAGGGCATAGATAGAGGAAGACAGATAAGAGAAGTCAGCGAGCCACTTATTCACGTGTAGAAATTAAGATATATTATTTATATTTTAAATATCTTGTTTAAAACTAGCTTAATCATAATGTGTTATTGCTTGATAAAAAAAATTCCAGTATTTCATTGACTTTGTTTGAAATAATGTGGAAGAAAAGCTTGGAAAATTTAACCCTCACAGGGCATAGATAGAGGAAGACAGATAAGAGAAGTCAGCGAGCCACTTATTCACGTGTAGAAATTAAGATATATTATTTATATTTTAAATATCTTGTTTAAAACTAGCTTAATCATAATGTATTTATTGCTTGATAAAAAAAATTCCAGTATTTCATTGACTTTGTTTGAAATAATGTGGAAGAAAAAGCTTGGAAAATTTAACCCTCACAGGGCATAGATAGAGGAAGACAGATAAGAGAAGTCAGCGAGCCACTTATTCACGTGTAAGAATTAAGATATATTATTTATATTTTAAATATCTTGTTTTAAAACTAGCAATCATAATGTGTTATTGCTTGATAAAAAAATTCCAGTATTTCATTGACTTTGTTTGAAATAATGTGGAAGAAAAGCTTGGAAAATTTAACCCTCACAGGGCATAGATAGAGGAAGACAGATAAGAGAAGTCAGCGAGCCACTTATTCACGTGTAGAAATTAAGATATATTATTTATATTTTAAATATCTTGTTTAAAACTAGCTTAATCATAATGTGTTATTGCTTGATAAAAAAAAATTCCAGTATTTCATTGACTTTGTTTGAAATAATGTGGAAGAAAAGCTTGGAAAATTTAACCCTCACAGGGCATAGATAGAGGAAGACAGATAAGAGAAGTCAGCGAGCCACTTATTCACGTGTAGAAATTAAGATATATTATTTATATTTTAAATATCTTGTTTAAAACTAGCTTAATCATAATGTGTTATTGCTTGATAAAAAAAATTCCAGTATTTCATTGACTTTGTTTGAAATAATGTGGAAGAAAAGCTTGGAAAATTTAACCCTCACAGGGCATAGATAGAGGAAGACAGATAAGAGAAGTCAGCGAGCCACTTATTCACGTGTAGAAATTAAGATATATTATTTATATTTTAAATATCTTGTTTAAAACTAGCTTAATCATAATGTGTTATTGCTTGATAAAAAAAAATTCAGTATTTCATTGACTTTGTTTGAAATAATGTGGAAGAAAAGCTTGGAAAATTTAACCCTCACAGGGCATAGATAGAGGAAGACAGATAAGAGAAGTCAGCGAGCCACTTATTCACGTGTAGAAATTAAGATATATTATTTATATTTTAAATATCTTGTTTAAAACTAGCTTAATCATAATGTGTTATTGCTTGATAAAAAAATTCCAGTATTTCATTGACTTTGTTTGAAATAATGTGGAAGAAAAACTTGGAAAATTTAACCCTCACAGGGCATAGATGAGGAAGACAACAGATAAGAGAAGTCAGCGAGCCACTTATTCACGTGTAAAAATTAAGATATATTATTTATATTTTAAATATCTTGTTTTAAAACTAGCTTAATCATAATGTGTTATTGCTTGATAAAAAAAATTCAGTATTTCATTGACTTTGTTTGAAATAATGTGGAAGAAAAGCTTGGAAAATTTAACCCTCACAGGGCATAGATAGAGGAAGACAGATAAGAGAAGTCAGCGAGCCACTTATTCACGTGTAGAAATTAAGATATATTATTTATATTTTAAATATCTTGTTTAAAACTAGCTTAATCATAATGTGTTATTGCTTGATAAAAAAAAATTCCAGTATTTCATTGACTTTGTTTTGAAATAATGTGGAAGAAAAGCTTGGAAAATTTAACCCTCACAGGGCATAGATAGAGGAAGACAGATAAGAGAAGTCAGCGAGCCACTTATTCACGTGTAGAAATTAAGATATATTATTTATATTTTAAATATCTTGTTTAAAACTAGCAATCATAATGTGTTATTGCTTGATAAAAAAAAATTCCAGTATTTCATTGACTTTGTTTGAAATAATGTGGAAGAAAAGCTTGGAAAATTTAACCCTCACAGGGCATAGATAGAGGAAGACAGATAAGAGAAGTCAGCGAGCCACTTATTCACGTGTAGAAATTAAGATATATTATTTATATTTTAAATATCTTGTTTAAAACTAGCTTAATCATAATGTGTTATTGCTTGATAAAAAAAATTCCAGTATTTCATTGACTTTGTTTGAAATAATGTGGAAGAAAAGCTTGGAAAATTTAACCCTCACAGGGCATAGATAGAGGAAGACAGATAAAGAAGTCAGCGAGCCACTTATCTGCTGAGCCTGTGAGAATGGACAGACCGAGGGGTGGTGGTGGGCTATGATCATTCATGTCCTGAGGAGATTCAGCACAATTAAATCAATTATTCAGATTTGTATCCCCATGTTTGTTATTTTTATCATTTTGTTGTAACGAATAACCTATGGGAACGTAAATAAAAATTAAAAAAAAACTGATATAGTCTCGATTTTTATTTTTACAAGTTACAAAAAAAAATAAAATAAAATAAATAAATAAACAAATAAGCAGGAAATCAATTACAAATCCAAATTAGTAAAAAGCAAATACTTGGGTAAGGGTTTTTGTTTTGTTCCCCAAAGGCCTTTACCCCTTCAAATCTTTCAAAAACATCTCTATTTCCGTGCAAATGTATATGCTGAACTCAAATCGGTAATTGTTTATTGAAGAAACATACCTTTTTTTCATTTTATCGAGTAGAAAAATATGGAACTTCTTGTCGCTGTTTATCTCACCCCGTAACCACGGTTCAAAAATGTTATTCACTGCTGACTGAATTCACGCGTAGTTTTATGATTTTTCGTCCTTTTTTCAATCCCTACGCGCAAAATGAGTTCCGAAACCGGACAATTCGCGGAATGATTTCTCGAATGGAGAAAATCGACCGAAAAAAAGAAACCTACGCTTCAATTCATTCAGCGGTGAATCAGAGATGACAACGGTAGTAAGGGGTAAAATATAGTCCGATATATTTATGGTTGATACCATGAAAGAAAGGTAGGTTTCTTCAGTAAACAATTATCGATTTGAGTTCAGAATGTACATTTGCACGCAATTTAGGATGTTTTTGAAAGTTTTGACGGGGTAAAAGACCTTCGAACAAAACAAAAATTTACTAAAATACTTTTATGATCAATATATTTGGTTGCAGAAATACTATTAGCCAGAAAAGAAATAAAGAGTTTTGTTTAAAATACGGTAATATATTGTTGTTCTATTTTCTACGTAAAAACAATAAATAAATAAATAAATAAATAAATAAATAAATAAATAAATCAGAAAACAAAAATTAAAGAAACGAACAAACAAGGGAAATAATTAATTTTACCTGACAACAATTTTTATAGTTGCTTCCCTTGTTATCACTCCCCCCCCCCCCCGACTCTCTCTCTCTAGCAATTAATTTTGAAATGAACTTTTCTTATTTTATCAAATAAGTTTTTTGTTGTTGCAGGATTTATTGGGAATTTCTGAAGAACTTTTTGCGAAATTCTCGTGGTTTTTGAAATCTCAGTGTGAATAGTAAGTACTATATTAAAAAATGAATATTTAATTTTTTTTTTAATTCTATAACAACTTGATGATATTTTGAATGTATAAATTCAGTATTAATAAAACAAAATCATAAAATATATCACAATAATTAACGACAACAGTAGCAGCGAAAGAGGACCATTCGTTTAAAGGCACGTTTCACTAGCGGACGGACGTGAAATCAAGCTCTCCTATTATTTTGAAGATTAGATTCTGATCTCGAAATATTAATGAATAATAAATAAGTAATACCCAACACCTTCTTTACCTTCCTGTATTATACTAAACACATGGTGATAACCTTCAAATACCTACCCATGCATAAAATATATAAATATAAAGAAAAAAATTCAAACTCTGCAAAATTTTTCTGAGAATTATTGGTAAAGCTGAGTAAAATAACCAGGTAGTTTGTGGACTTGATGGTATTCCTGTAATAGTCCTAAAGAAACGTGCTCCTGAATTGGCTTTTATTTTCTCTAAACTCTACAACATATGTCTTGCTGCTTCTTGCTTTTGTACTTGTTGAAAATCCTCTTCTGGAATTCCAATATTTAAGAACTCAGGCAAATTGTTTGATATTTGTAACTATCAAACTATTGGCATCCTACCTCTTTTTTGGCAAATTACTAAAGGTCCTAATCAACTCTGAACTGGTTAAGCATCTGACCTCACAAGGTCTTCTTTCAGATAAGCAATATGGCTTTTGCTTCTTTAGATCAACTGCTGATATATTAAGAATTAACTCGAAGAGTCTATCGATCATTAGGTAAAAATGGTGAAGACAATGAACTAACCTTTTTTTAAGTAATTTAAATTTTCTTTTTGCTTCTCAATACTGGAGATTCAGTTTCTGGTTGTTTTGAAGACATTTAAAGTTGAATATTTGTTGATTGATCATGTCAGAAATATCAGAGAACATGATATATAAATGTTATTTTTCTTATTTATTGATGTGGAAAGCAGCAAATATTAAATGAATACAAGATATAGAATTTATATATCATATTCTTATTTTATTTATTTAATGCTCTTTATTAGCATTTAATTATTTTACAAATATTTAATAATTATTATTTGGTGTTATTTATTAAAAATAAAGAAAGATTCAAATTTTTTTACTTAATTATTTATTGACCACAATTTTTAATTATATTTCACTTTTTTAGTTTATAGAAAAAAATACATGACTAAATATGTACTGTGTTTCTTTACTTGTAAGACACTCTGATGTATTAGACACACCCCAAAATTTTGAAGGAAGAAATCAGAAAAAAAGTTTTTCCTTGTATTTTATAGCCCTCCCCACTATCACCACTTTTACTCTAGAGTTTGATTGGTGCTAAACAAAATCAACCAATTTTACTGACTTAATAGTATATTTCAGTATGAAAACCTGACTAATCATGACAAATCTGAGAAGTGCTAAAGGTAAATGTTCGTTTTAATTCCCTTCGCTTTTCCCCCCTTCAAATTTATCCAAAATAGCATTATTTCTGTACAAATGTATATGCTGAACTCAAATCAACAATTAGTTATTGAAGAAATTTACTTTTTTTGCTTCGAAAGTCCATAAAAAAAAAACGAACTATATCTCGCACTTTTTCTCTCCCGTAACTCTCATGAAGTCATGTAATTAACTGCAGAATGACGTTCTGCGTAGGCAGAAATTTTATTTGGAATTTTGGTCGATTTTCTTTATTTACTGATACTTCCGGCGATGTTCTTCCGCTAATGAAAGTAATAAGCGTAGAAATACAATAGCGCATTGCTTTCATTCCCGGAAGTACATCACCGGAAGTATCAGTAAATGAAGAAAAATCCCCCAAAATTTTGCGAAAATTTGTTTACATGCGCAGTATGTCATTCTGCAGTTAATGACATGACTTCGTGAGAGTTACGGAAGATAAAAAGTGCAAGATATAGTTCGTTTTTTATGGACATTTAGATAAGAAAAAAACGTAAGTTTCTTCAATAACTAACACTTGATTTGAGTTCAGCATACATTTGCACAGAGATAATGCTATTTTGGATAAATTTGAAGTAGGGGAAGCAAAGGGTATTAAAACGAACATTTACCGTACTAAATCAAATAGTGACTATTTAGAATGTAATAATAATGTAATAGGAAGTTAACTCCCGTCACCGACCTTCGATGTATACTGGATTGTTTTTTGGAGATAAAGGGAAAATAATGAGTCTTCTAAGCAATAAATATGGTAGTTTGGTAAATCAATGTAAGGGAGGTAATTCTCAATTTAATATGCGAAAATCCTTTCGAGCACCGAATTGAAAGATTCACGAATATCATTTGTTTTACAATAAGGCCGACTTTTACAAAATAAAATAAAATAAAATAAAATAATAAAATAAAATGAAGGAGCCATAACTCTTGCGTAGCGTCAAGAGCGGCTGCTCTAATCAACAGTTGTATAATATTGGGGTTCTTGTAGTGCCATGTCGCACATGGATAGGTGTTCCTGCAAGCGCTTTCAGTGGGTAACCCTGAGGCCACACTTTGTTGCAGCCAGAGCCAGTTTCCCTCCCAGCACAGATCGTGGATAGTGACCACCTGTATCCTCTACTCTAGGTCCCTCCCTATCAGCAAAACATAACATAACATGATAAACAAAATCAGAAAATATCCTAAACCAGCATTGCTTTTTTCTAACTGGTTCGTCTTCCTCTTCACGCTCTTCTAATTAATCTTTTTACAGTTATGTAGCCCCCTGCACATCAGTGGCATTACCACCTTTGCTCGGGGTGATACAATTAAAAAAATAATAATAAAAATAAATAAATGCTGTTTAATATATGGGCTGTTTCATGAACATATCTGAGTATATGTTTCTAGGAATCGATTCAAGCTTCATTTTATTCTTATTTTTTTCAGTGGCAAAGGGTGTGAAAAATGTATTGAGAATACTTTAGAGGTGATGAGGTAAGTAAACAAATTTTTAGTAATTCAAATTTAGTACAATTAATGTACTAACAAAAATCTGCACACTAATGGAATGTAGGCACATTGGTATGGTGTAAAGGGGTGGCAAACTAGTCACCCCGACTAGATGTGTAAATACAGACTACAAAATATGACTTGTTAATTTTTATGCTTCTAAAATGAAACTGCTCTGTTTTAATTATCTGAGAGAATCTTTTTTGCCTTCCAATAGTATGACTGATAGTAACTTCTGAGAAAGTGATTCACTGGCCTTTTCGGGCTAATGTTTTTCATTTACATGAAGTGGAACGATTATATTGAATCAACTGCTAGGTCTGCTGCTTGGAATGTTGATTCACTGTGATGTGATAGACAGTTTTTCTTGACAGAAGATCTTACACTTTTATAATTCTACAATTCCACTATGCATTGACTATTGTGCTCACATCTAGTCTGGTGCTTCTATGTATCTAGGAATTTTTGATAAAATCGAAAAAAACTGCAATGCTATTAATCCTGACCTGGCATCTCAACTTCAGCCACTTTCCCACTAATATAATGTAACTTCCCTGTACCTTTTCTATATTTGCATGGTAATTGTTCTGGTGCATTTTCATCTTTGGTACCTCGACTTCATGAATCTAAGTATGTTTCCAGCTAGATCTCATCATTTTACAGATGAAATCAATAGTTGCAAGTTATATGCTAACAGTTTCTTCTCCCACACTTCTCACTTGTGGAATCCTCATCAGGCTTCTTGCTTCCCAGTGTACTTTGATTTTCAAAAATGTAATGCTATAGCAATCATTATATTCTTTCGTTTTAATTCCTGTTCTTTTATTGTTCTCTTTCCTTAATAACATTTAACATATTCTTTTGCATTCAGCAACCCATTTGCCTTTTAGTGGCTTTATTGCGTTCTTTGGGGTGAAATGATTCAAAAGCTACTTGTTTGGTGGCAGGCCATTGGCAAAGATGTAGAGAGGCAGAGTTAGAAAAAATAGAGATGAGCAGTGGGCTAGTGGTTGAGAAATGGATAGGAGAGAGACAGTTAAAACTTTTACATTTTTCTTTGTCAGTATCTATCTTACATATTTGTAAGTCTACCATTCATCTATGCTTTGAATATTGCTATCATATCCGGTCTGGTGATCCTGCAATATATTTAGAAATTCTTGATAAAATCCAAAGAATAATTTGCTATGTTATTGGCCACAATCTGGCATCTTGGCTTCAGTCTCTTTCCCACTGCTGTAACATAGTTTCTTTGTGCCCTTCTGGTATATGGTACATAGACTTTGTGAATTTAAGCACGGTACTAGATTGGTGTCAAGGCCTCATCACTTTACAGTTGAAATGACTAGATGTAACTGTAAATTTTATGCTGATAGTTTCTTTACTCGCACTTCTTACTTGTGGAACTCCCTTTCAGCTCCTTGCTTTCCAGTCAACTTTGATCTTCAAAAATTTAAATGTAATGTTAATCGTTAGCTTCTACCTTATTAGTTTCTTTTATTTTATTTTTCTCTTTTAATAATTTTTTTATATTCTTTCACACTCAGTAACCCCTTGTGCCTTAGTGGTTTTATTGCCTTGCTTGGAGGTGAAATGATTGCAGTGAAATTACAACCCTGATTACCTCACAAAGACCCCTTATAGCATGCAAAATTGACGTTATTTAACATTATTTACACTCAGGCTAATGTTCTTACCATTGTTGTTGGAATCATAAAATTTCAGCCATTGTATTCCTCTACCTTCTTCAGGTGTCTATTACTATGAGTAACTCTCATGGAATATGGGAGTGAACTCTTTATTTAATAACCAGTCCTGAGCATGATGTTAAACTGCATCCGGCACCAAGGCCTCTGATTGGGAGGTTGTAAGGAGCATGGAACCACCTCTTGATTGCTGTTGTTCTCAGGTTCACCCTGACTTGGAGTGGTAGCACCTGTTAGGGTCCCAGTCATGGGCAAATAATTAACCTCCAACTGGGGTCAAACACTGTGAAAGTATAAAAATAGACTTTTATAGAAAAAATTCATTTTTGAAGGAAAAATATTACCAACAATACATTTTGAAGAAAATATTATTACCATAACACATTTTTGAAAGAAAAAAAAATTATTCCCAACAAAACATTATTGAATACAAAATTAGAAAACATCTTCAGTTTTCTAAAATAAAAAGAAAATTGTCATTAAAATCTGACTAAATCAACTTTCTCACTATAACTGAACATTAAAACCCCACCTTTTTGGCATTAAATAACCCACAGAGGTTGATATGTTGTTAAACAAAACTCAAAAATCTCAAATTATTTAATAACCTCTCTGGAATTAAGTAAAAATACTAAACACGGAAAACAGTGGAGAATCAGATGTCTAAAAAAAATGAGTGATTGACTAATCTTTGTAAATATCAATATTAAAATGGGGTTAAGCACAATATATGCATGAGTGAGTTATTAGAACATTCACTTTATGACGATAAACCCTAGATTTGAATATCACTGTAGTCAATTTGTCAGGAAGGTGACTTCTTGAGGTTAATGGCCTGGGGAGGCAATCCCAGTATGCTGTACCATTGGAAAGTGCTCAAAGTCTATACAATGGGTTGATTCTTGAGTGAAATTGGGTAGATAGAATTGTTCATAAATGGTTGTACTAGCATGAAGTCATAAGTAATTGTAACCAAGGTTGTGAGTGTAATGGCCTTGCTCAAACTGTTGATCGCACCTGATAATGTGCTCTTTCTCAGAAACTGTAACTTTTTTTTGTCAATTCTCAGGAACAATGAAAATTTTTAAATTCACTTTCATACCTTTAAATTATATTACTATTCTAATCATCATTTTTTTAAAACTATAAACTCCTGCAACCAGACTGGCAACTGGGTCTCACCCATTCCAAGTTAGATCCACCAAATGAAGACGACAATTCTACTCCTGCAGCTTCTTCTCTTGCACTTCCCGCCTGTGGAACTCGCTTCTATATTCTTGCTTTCCTGGTGGCTACAACCTCCAGGAATTTAAATGCAATCTCAATACTCATCTCTTAACCACTTGAATCTAGTTCTTTCTACTCCACCCTGTATATCTTCTCATTTCTCTCCACCTTTGCAAATGTCATCACACCTGTATTCCCACCCTTAACTGGTTCGTCTTTCTCTTTACTCTCCTCCTATCTAATTTTTTTTACTCTTATGTAGCCCCTACACATCAGTGGCATTCCTGCCTTGCTTGGGGTGATACAATTAAAAATAAATGAATAAATAAATATTGCCAAGAAGTGAAAGATAATAGCAGTGTTAATGGAAAAACCATCCTTTTGACAATCTATATTTTTGCAGGTATGAAAGTCCATATTTGTCATTTATAGATTTTAGTAAACTAAACATGTTGTTTTTTCATTTAAAAGAAACAATTTATGGCTTCTCTTAGACATCTCCAAATTTTCAATATCTCTATTCTGGCACTTTGAGACCATTGTTAAGTAAAACTTATGAACTGTTTAATTCTGTTAATGGATGAGCTATGGCAGAAAGGTTTATTCATAGGTTTTATATTCTTTATTATTAGTATTATCATATCCATTATATGAAAACATCTTAATACACCAATGAGATGGAATCATAAGAAAAGGAATGAGAAATATTTTTTTAATTGGAATCAGCCCATGCAAAACAATAATGCCACTAAGACACAAGGGGTTACAGGGTGTGGAAGAATTAACCACCAGATCAGGACCAGTAATATTAATTATTCTTAGATTTTATAATGGAGCTCCAGGTAAATAGTAGGAGTACCAAATAATATATAACAGGAATATTCTAAGCATGGATGAATGATAGACTTATAGATATGTAAGATAGATTCTGAAGAAAAAATTGCCATGATTCATTCTTAAAGAAATTTTTATACCACCAAGTTATACTTACAATTATAAACATAATGTGTCTCACACAGAGAAACTATATCCTATGTCAACAACAGCAAGCAGTGAGATTCTTGCTTACAATATTTCCAAAAAATGTTCTATAAACCTGGTGAGGCTACATGGTTTTCCCTGTAAGACCTACCGCAGTCAGCTAGACATCCTTGGTCATCAGGTGACCCTTATAACTTTATTTCAACAAAGGAAGATAATCAGCTTTTGTATCCCTCCTACACTGGCATTGACCACAGATGACTGAGACTGTGAAAAACAAAAACATGTATATGAGGAAAAAGAGCAATGCATTACTTTTTGATTCTGTGAACTAAATTATATTTGCTTTCTATTTATTTCCAGACCCGGTTTCACTCGTCTAAACTTACCGTTTTTTTATGACGATAAAACAATTGATTACATTTTGGATGCTGTTGATTTTGTTGCTACTCATGCATGGAAATTACTTCCATTTGTAAGTTTTTAAACTTGTTTTTGTGTTTATGCTGTAACCTAATTAGAAATATATACACATGCTTGTGCATGCGTGTGTTATTTTAATGGTCATTTTATTATACAAATATATTATATATATATGTATATGTATAGTCATCCGCAGACAGATCTGTTTTGCGGTATCACAGTTCATCAGTATGGTTAGACATCCAATTGCTTTTACCCAGGATTGAAACCTGACTGAATTGGTGTCAGTCGGCGATTCTACCTTTAAGCTATGGGTGCACGGTAGAAGGAGGTAGATTTTTAGCATGTGATGTATCATACATCAGTAGTTAGAGTGCTCTAATTCATTACTGAATGAATATATATATATATATATATATATATATAACATTAAAAATCACAGCCATTGCTTTTTTTCCATTTCAGTATATTTGTGAACCTCACACGGGTGCATGGGTTCATCAGAACTTCTATGACCATTATGGCGAATCCTTTTTCAGCCTTGCGGACATAGTCTATGAAAATGGTCAGTGCTTTAATACAAATCCTTGTCCAGCATCTTTGGATATGACATGTGATCTACAGGTCAGTATAAAAAACAAGTTTTTAAATCTTCCAGTTTCTTGATTTCTTTTAATTTAAGTGCAATGTCTTAAGACCTTGCTGCAAATCTTGTACTTAATTAGTGTTATTGTTGCTGACCTGGCATCTCACCTTTATTCCCTTTCATGCCACTAGAGTGTAGCTTCTTTGTTTATTTTTCATAAGTATTTTCTTGGTAATTCTTCTAATAGGCTTTCTTCTATGGTACCTAGACTTTATGAATTTAAGTGTATTACTAGATTGGCAGCCATGTTAATCGTTATCTTTGCTATTTTTAATTCTTAAGACCTTGCTGTAAATCTTGACAGTGCTTAAATTCATAAAATCTAGGCACTGTACTTTTATTCTTCTTGAAGCATTTTATCATTTATTCAATAATTTTTTTTATAATCATATCACCCCAAGCAAGGCATTTTACTGCCACTGTTTTGCAGAGGGTTACTGTTATGGTGAAACACACCTATTCCTCAGATAATGGACTCTCCCACCTATATTAATAAGATTTAACGGGAAGTTAACTCGAGAAGTTCTTGGGAAGTTCATAGGAGTTCTTAGAAGTTCTAGAGAGTTCTTTAGAGTTCTATTGGAATTCAGTAGAACTACTAGGCAGTTGATATTAGTCGGCAGTTAGCCAAATACTATGGAGTCAGCTTTCAGTGGAAGATTACCAAGTTCCTAACATTTAGGGTGCGTTAAGTTGATTAGCAACCGACATAGCATGAGTATAACTTTCAGTGTAAAAACTACTCCACAACAGTTACATAGGAGGAAAGTTATGAGAAAGAGTGACAGGTTATAGGGAGTGTCAGGAAGTGGGTAAGAGAAGGATCTGAATACTGATGAGTGGAGTGGATGGAGAAAGAAATATGAGAGAGAGGATGCAGGCTAGTGAGATAGGAGATGACTATTGATTTACCTTTAAATTTTTGGAGATTGTAGCTGTCGGGGAAGCAAGTAAACAGGCAGGAAGTATGAGAAAATAATGAACCCGTTAATACATAATGTTTCCATAAAATTTTTTGTCTGATCTACCTTGCTCACTAATGGTAATCTTATGACTGGCAGTATTTATATTATTTGGACTATTGTCCTCATCTTTGTTGCCAGTTGTACAATGTTTCAGCTGTTGTATGCTACAGCCTTCATCAGGTGCTAGAATTTTGAACCAAATCCTAAAAAAAATACTAGAGAAAACCATTATCATCAAAATATTGTAATATGAAGTCTGGTAAAAATGGGTTACTGAACATTAGGGTTATAAGTCTCTTAAGGACACATAGCCCAGTGGATACAGACATTGGTTGACTTGACCCAAAGAGTTGTGAGTTCAATACCAGGCTATAGCAGTGGTGAACAAGTAACTTACAGGGTTAGAGGGAGATAACTCATGACTACTAGACGTGCAAGGAATGAAGATCATATACCCCAGTGATAGTAATAAAGGGTTTGGTTTGAAATTTATAGCACCTGAAGAAGGCCGAAGCATACAACAGCTGAAATGTCATACAAATGGCAACAAAGATGAGGACAATAGTCTGAATAATGTAAATACTGTAAATACTACCTCATCTCAGAAATATAGACAAATATTATGACTGGTAGATTCTAAATTTTTAGGTAATTCCTTCTCTAAAAATGTTGGACACCATACAGGTAAAACAGTTTCAGCATCCTAACTTATAAGTAGTTAAGTAAACCTAATTATTAATTATTAAATTATTAATTTCTAATCATTAAATCCAAAGCATGGATGTGCACTACTCTGTCTGCCTATTAATACAAAAAGTTACAAACTAATAGAATAAATGAATAAATTATTCCAAATTAATAATTTATTAAGTGTGGCTTTAATTATTTTCAGTTATAGCCTTATCATAATGTCCTTGGATATCTTAGAACAGTTCTCCTTGATGGCAGTCTTGAGAGAATGGATTTTGGGGATGGCATCTTGTTGGTTCTCAACACAGTATAGTCTAGCAGATTCATTTCAAGGCTGACTGAAGGCTAGAAGTCTATTTTTGCTTTGCAGAACTCCTGCTGTTCTTGGTTCCCATGTAGTATCCCTTTAGCAAGTTGGCTTCGAGTTTTGGCAGAACATAGTACCTCAGAGTCTTGTAGTAAACTTGATTCCCCAACCAGATGTATTTACTTGTGCTACTAGATTGGCATCTAGGTCTCACCTTTTTACTGTCAAAACAGATGTAACTGCCTTTTTTACTCTAACATTTTCTTTTCCCACACTTATTGTTTATGGATATCCTATGTCTAACATTCATTCCTCCTGACATTCCCTATGTCTAACCACTCCTTCTCTTTACCTTCCTCGATGTAGCCCCATGCACAATAGTGGCAGTGGAATGCCTTGCTTGGGGTGAGATGATTAAAAAAAAAAATCCTTACTGTTTGCTTGCTTCCCTGATAGCTGCAATCTCCAAAAGTTTAAATGCAATGTCAATTGCCATCTTTTATCTACTTGATTCTCATCCATCTCTTATCCTTTCTTTGACATCCCCTCTACCTTGTTTTTCCTCTCATTATAACCCCTTGCACACCAGTAGCAGTCCTGTCTTGCTTGTGGGAAGAATGATTATAAAAAAAAATTCAGAACCCATATTTTTTTCAAGTTTGTAGGAGAACAGAGACATCTATATATTTTTTTCCTGTTGGAAGTCACAACACCCAAATGAATGATTAGATGTTTTGTTCTGATGGTAACATCAACTGTTGACTCCATGGGATACTGATTACTCTGGTCATATATCTATTGTGACAATTTTAATGAGATTATGCAAGAATATAAGTAGAAGAGTATTAAATAGTAACGATAAAAATTATTATGATGATAAAAATGGTAACAAGCAAGTAAGAGACATTATATGTGACTGTAAAATGATGGTAATAATGACAATGATGATTGGGGTCTGTACCACGGAACTTAAAGAACCAACTTAAAGAAAATCAGAATAAAGAGTCATCACTTCAGAAGTCCTCATTGCTTGGCACTGTAAATATTCTTTATATCTGTTATCTGTTTGAGATTATAAAGTTTGATTGGGAAAATATAAGAAAAATCATTCAATACTTATCAAGAGTTAACTCATAGTTTTGTAATTTATCAACTAATCAATCATATTTCTTAGTTTTAAGAGCTAGCATTTTTATTTTATTCTCTCACTCTCCCTCTCTCTCTTTTATATATATACTAGCTGTATAGCCCGGCGTTGCTCGGGTGTAATGAAAGCTTTAAAACTAATCCATGGTCCTGGAGCTCAGACTCTTTGAACGTTGGCGCAAAAGACTAAAAAGCAATAACTGTTTCCAGTCAAAGTGAAACTGTAGATTGAAAATAAAATGAATAGATATAAGTCAAATTTTGATTTGTGGTATCGATGTCAAATAAGTTTTTTGTCACAAACTGAATTTTGAAGGCTAAATAAGTCCTCTGAGTAAATAGTATAACTGAAATGAAGAACTACAATTATACTTACTTAGAGCAAAACCCAAAGCAAAAATCAAAATAAAAGGGCCTAAAACCTGATTTTGATCAGACCCGATAGGATATCAGGGTATCAATTTCCAGTATCACAGTCAAATAAGTCATTCAACAACAAACTAACCTAAGTAAATCCATGAAAACTTACTATACCCATCAGAAAAAATGAGCCATATTGATGGTTGAATATCAGTTTTTGATCAGATTCAATAAAATATCGGGGGTATCAATTTCTGATATCGGGGAAAATGAGTCATCTGAGAAGATCTACTAATGTTTGAAACTAAAAATTATAATTTTACCAAGTTAGAGCAAATTCTGCAGCAAGAACCATGATAAAAAGGCTGAAATCCTGATCTTGATCAGACCTGATTGGATATTGGGGTTTTGATTTTCAATAGGGGGGTAAAATCGGAAAAAAATAAGTAAACCATGACCTGACCAGAAGACTAAAGAATATTTGTATGAAGTTTGGTGAGAATAGGATAAAAATTATAGATTTGTATAAAGGACATACAGACAGACAGACAGACAGACAGACAGACACACAAACATCTTGCCTTTTATATATATATATATATATATATATATATAGATCTGTTCTTCATAAATATGTGAGTGTTTGAACACAATAGTTACAGGTGGATAGAGATGGATGAATGGATGCATGTATGTGTGATACATTTGTATGTAGACATATATATAAGTATGGACATGTCTGTAGAGAAATATATGTATGTATGTGTGTAAGTATGCAAATATATGTGTATTTTCTGAGTATATGTGGGATTTGTTTGTATACTTGCGTAAGTATATGTTGCTACTAATTATACGTACATAAATTTAGTCTTCATAAAAATATATATGCGAACGCAATATATATATCTGAGCACGGATGGATGTGTGTTTGTGAGTATATTTAAAAGTGTACGCACAGATGCATTTGTATGTACATATATAGAAGTATGGACATATGTGGATATAAGTAAGTATACGTGATTGTGTTAATATGTAGGGTTATATGTATATAAGTATTCATGTGCTTGTGAGTGGGTGTATAATGAGTTTATGGTCACTATCTAAGAACGATGAACTTTTCTCGACCAGTCTAATGATCCCCAACTGAGATAAGGCTAAAGTCTCTGTTTTAGATCATGTTACTTGTTTTCCATTTCATTTTAAAGAAATGTTTATTCTAGGAAAATATTTATACCAAATGGAATGAATATAGTGTGGTCTGATGAAATGAGCCAATTTAGCTCATAGAAATGAATTATAATTTATAACCAATCTAAATGATGTGTTGAGTTTTCCTTTATAAATATCATATTGCTCTGAATAACATCCACTGAGCTCTCTATACAGATTTAACACTTAATATTTGATATTAATTAGATCTTGTTTGATTATCCTCATCATTCACAGACTTGACATCATTACCTATATATATATATTGAGGTCTAGACTGGGCCTGGCTAGTGTGGAGGAGGTTCTTCGGTGGAACAGACTGTGCTGGTATGACCACCTTCAGCGCATGGACCAAGATGTGTGGCCTAGAAAAGTTGAGAGCATTATCATCTTGGGCTCCTAACCTAGAGGTCGCCCACGGAAAAGATGGACTGACTGCATCAATGAGGATCTGAAAAGCACCAGCCTCAAGCCTGAGCAAGCAATGGATTGGGGGTGGTAGCGAATGAACATCATAGACCTGGACGGCATGGCAGAACTTCCAACCCTCGGACACAGGGAAGACAGGGAAGAAAAACTGAGTAGTAGATATATATATATGTGTATGTTATTTTTAGTGGATACTTGTATTTGAGTATATACTCCATTTATTTATTAAACAGTATATTTATTTATTTTCATCTACTGGCTTGAATGTTTGAGAAATCTTATTGAAGAAAAAATTTGCAATCTTTGGCAGGATTTGCCCCTGCAAACCTCAAGGCAGAGGAAGCTACCATCAAACCCAACTTGCCTTAACCAACTTGGCCACAAAGAGTGCTTAGTTAAGCAAGACCAAGTTTAGTGCCTTCAAGTGAAATCTTTCCCATCATAGAATCTCTCAAAATTTTCTTTTCTAATTCTGCACAGTTTTGTATCCAAACTCTACTCCAATATTCAAATCCTGCTGGAGAGTGCAAATATCATTTCCTTCTATATAAACATGATGACATTTAAAAAAATATTATCAACAGAAACATGGCTTATATATGGCCATTTTTAAAATTTAAATTAAAACTAAGTACCACAGATGAAATATTTATTAAAATATGTTTTAAAAATTGTAATGCAAATTGAATGTTATTAATTGCATTTTAAAGGGCTTTTGTTAGTAATATATATAAAAAGCTGATTCTTTATAAGCTAATGGCATAGGCTGGGCTGTGAAGTTTTTGTGATCCTACTCATAAATTTCATAAGAATCAGCATGAAACTGGAAATGCATAAAATGAACCAAATCTGCCACCATGAGGCTTCTAATATGATTATTAATATTGCTCAAAATTTATTTTAATTGTCACCATGTAATTCTACTCATCAAATTTCATAAGAATCAGCATTAAACTGGAAATGCATAAAATGAACCAAATCTGCCACCATGAGGCTTCTAATATGATTATTAATATTGCTCAAAATTTATTTTAATTGTCACCATGTAATTCTACTTATCAAATTTCATAAGAATCAGCATTAAACTGGAAATGCATAAAATGAACCAAATCTGCCACCATGAGGCTTCTAATATGATTATTAATATTGCTCAAAATTTATTTTAATTGTCACCATGTAATTCTACTCATCAAATTTCATAAGAATCAGCATTAAACTGGAAATGCATAAAATGAACCAAATCTGCCACCATGAGGCTTTTAATATGATTATTAATATTGCTCAAAATTTATTTTAATTGTCACCATGTGATTCTACTCATCAAATTTCATAAGAATCAGCATTAAACTGGAAATGCATAAAATGAACCAAATCTGCCACCATGAGGCTTCTAATATGATTATTAATAATATTGCTCAAAATTTATTTTAATTGTCACCATGTGATTCTACTAATCAAATTTCATAAGAATCAGCATTAAACTGGAAATGCATAAAATGCACCAAATCTGCCACCATGAGGCTTCTAATATGATTATTAATATTGCTCAAAATTTATTTTAATTGTCACCATGTGATTCTACTCATCAAATTTCATAAGAATCAGCATTAAACTGGAAATGCATAAAATGAACCAAATCTGCCACCATGAGGCTTCTAATATGATTATTAATAATATTGCTCAAAATTTATTTTAATTGTCACCATGTGATTCTACTAATCAAATTTCATAAGAATCAGCATTAAAATGGAAATGCAAAAGAAATGCACTAAATTTGCTTTAAGAAGCTTCAAATAATCATATATTGTTCAAAATCTACTGATGTTTAGATTAAATTAAACATTATACATATTTATAAAAGATAATTGCTTTGATTTTTTTTTTGCAGGAAGTAACTGATGATGCTCATGAAGTGATTGTTGCCGTGGAAAATAATCTGGAGGTAAATTCATCTCTTTCTCCTAGAATTTCTTTAACTTAGCTACTTAATTTTCTAAATCAATAGTTGAATAATACTGTATTTGATAAAAGATTTGTTGAGCATATGGTTATTTCTACAATTCAGAAATTAATTCACTTTTAATCTGTTCATTTTCTTTATGCTTTGAGATTAACCATGTTTTAATCCACTCTTAATCCATTTGTTTCCTAAGTTTTTTATCTACTCTTAATCCATTATTCTCTCATTACTAATTTCTATTAAAATTAGTTTCGTATGGCACACAGTGAAATTTCGGTTATAAAGATTATGTAGTACCAGTTTTCTAAGTGGGGATCACCTATCTGTCTTGGAAATCAGCAACTGAAGACCTAATATTTTGATTCATAATATGCACTGCTTTCTCAAACACAAGATCAAATAAAAGAACTCTTGGTAGGAAGATTGTGTTGAGTCAGTGTTATAAACACTAATCTATAGCACCAGTGAAAAACATTTAACTATCTCAGTTGCAAGAAAGTCTCATTGATGCTTACTAAACTTAGATTTATATTGTAATCATTAAAATTGGGGTTAAAGGTGATCTCCTATGCTCAGTGGTATTGGAACATTCCCAGACTAGATGTAAACAAAATATCTGTTACTGCAGTCATTGTCTAAAGTTCCATATATAATACACTCATAAACAAATGATCTAAAATCAAAGTGATCTAGTGTCATGCCATTGTCCCAGATTTTGAACCATTGTACTAAGCCCAAAAGTTCATTATTTTTTTGCCATGGTTTGAAGAGTGGGGTGGGAGTAAGTTCCTTTCTTTGAGACGACATGTGAGGTGAATTTGTTTTCAAAGTTAACTTCTTCTAGAGCCGTTCATTATTATAAAAAAAATAAGTCAAAAGTTTATAACAAAACTTTTTTCTTTACATCAAAATATGCAACAATTTGAACTTTTAACCAAATATTTACAGGTTGTGATGAATGAACTATTGTCAAAATTATGCAAAAATGAAAATAACAGTGACGTCTCATTTTAACAGAGATATTTTCCTGGAATTACACAAAAAGTAGCTTGAAATACTAAAGAGTAAATTTATTCTATACAATTGCCATTGGCTTCAACCACAACCTCCAGACGAATGTGGAATCTCTTGCAACTCTTCTGTATGGTCTCCTTATTTAAGTTGGTGAATGCAACCATAATTTTTGCCTTCAGTTCATCTTTGGTGTTACAAGGAATTTTTTTGGTCTCTTTGTCAACTGTGCCCCACACATAATAATCAAGGGGGTTGCAGTCTGGAGAGTTAGGTGGCCAGATGTAAAAGGTAAAGTAGTTGCATAAATTATCTGACAGCCATGACTGGGTTCTCCTGCTTGTGTGGCATGGTACAGAGTCCTGTTGCCAGACATAGGATCTTCCAGCAGCCACCATCTTAACTCAGGGCAGCACTACCTCCTCAGGTCACTTGATATACATCTCTGTGTTGAGTCTGAGGTTCTGTGGGAATATAAAAAGAGGTATAACATAGCTGTCACTATTGAACACTCCAAACACCTTTGTAATCATCATTAGACTCATCCAAGTGTTTCTGAATCCTCTGCACTGTCCTCAGTTTGACACCCAAACACTCTGAAATGTTCATATTGAAACTTCTGGCACAAAAGCCAAGCAGTTCAACATGGTGTTTCCAAATTTCTGGCAGGATGAATTGTGTCACGGTGCTCATTGTCTCACAGACAGTGCCCAACTGATCTTACAAAACTGTACAGTTAACAAAATGAAAAACAAGCCACATGCATGTGTGAAATTAAAAATATAAATTGGTAACAATTTACACATCACACCCTGTATACATGAAATATATAGGTGTGGGTGTCAATATATATATAGGTTTGTACGCCGATGACACCACAGTTTACTCTCGCCTCCAACAAAAATCTGGTGTAGGCGTCAAAGCTAAACTCGCAGCCGAGATTGAAAAAGACCTCCAATCCATATTGGACTGGGGTAAGAAATGGCTAGTAAATTTTAATGCTTCTAAAACGAAGCTACTGTCAATTAACCATCATCGACAATCTCACCTACCTCCCATTAGCATGGACCAGGCTTGCCTCCCAGAGAGTAAAACACTACGCCTCCTTGGTCTCACACTTTCAGCGGACCTCAAATGGAATGACTATATCGAATCCATTGCTAAATCCGCTGCTATGAAAGTCGGTTCTCTGTGTAGGGCCCGGAAGTTTTTTCCGTCTAAATCTATCCTGCACATTTACAAATCTACCATCCGCCCGTGCATTGAATACTGCTGCCATATCTGGTCGGGTGCCCCTGCTGTTCTCCTCGGGCTTCTCGATAAGGTTCAGAGGAGGGTCTGTAATGTGATCGATACCGACTTGGCAGACCGCCTGCAGTCTCTCTCCCACCGGCGAGACGTGGCTTCCCTGTGTCTCTTCTATAAATACTTTCACGGCTTCTGCTCCAATGAACTTAGATCACTGGTGCCCCCTAAATACGAATTTGCACGAGATACTAGATTAGCAACTAGATCCCACCCTTTTACAGTGAAACCGATAAAATGCAGCCGTAACTTCTACTCCAACAGTTTCTTTCCTCGCACTTCCCGACTGTGGAATTCTCTTCCAAACGATTGCTTCCCCGACGGCTACAATCTCCAGGAGTTTAAATGTAAGGTCAATAGACACCTCCTAACACACTAACCTGCTCCCATTCTATCAAACACTCTTCCCATCTGCCCGACCCTCATCCTCGCTATCCTTACTCATCTGTCACCTTTCTCCTGACATTCCCTATGTCTATCCACTCCTTCTCTTTACCTTCCCCTATGTAGCCCCATGCGCAATAGTGGCAGTGGAATGCCTTGCTTGGGGTGAGATGATTAAAAAAAAAAAAAAAAAAAAAAATTAAGTAAATCATCGAGCTTTATATTCGACCTCAACAGAATGCAGAAAGCACTGGACGGTCGTTTCGTCCTATATTTGGGACTCATCAGCAGTGCGCATCCACTACCAGGAATCGAACCCAGACAGTCTTGGTTATTAAGCTGATGTTATACCAACTGTACCACGGGCCCTGGTGATGAAGAGGTAACGAATTAAGCTTGATATATATTTATAAATATATAGTTATGCACAGACACACACTTTTTTTAGTATTAATGCAAATATATATTAATAAATATACATATTATCCTACATATGTGGTAGGACTCGGAGCTTGATGCCCTATGCAATCATCAGGTGCATATTATGATGATTGCATAGTGCCTGAAACTCAGTCATTCTATAGATGTAGGATAATATGTATATTCATTGTGAAGCAGGAGGGCAGCCGGAGAGAGATCGCACATGTGAAGGAGCCATTAGCAGTCATTAGCCAGCGGGCGTTCTCTGTCTCTTCAGCCAAAAATTCTAGACTTTATATAGTCTTAAAATCTCCACACATTTTTGCTTTTTTGAGTTGTCACTTTGTTAATGTCATCTACAGCCTGATATATCTGTCAACCACCTTTGTCCTTGGTTGACTTTTATCTATGGCCGAATGTATCTGCCAATCATATCCTTGTCAGCCATTGTCTTTCAAGCTGGTTGTTGTTTGTGTTTTTTCTTTTGTCATTGCTATTGTTGACATCATCCACAACTAGATATATCTGTCAATTATCTCTGACATTCAAGGTAACATATCTATCTATCTATCTATCTATCTATCTTTTCCTTTCGTAAATGAGTTATTATGCGGCCTAGGTTTCTACCATGGGTGTTGTTTTTAGGCATTTTCCAATAACAATAATAGTTATTGAAAATCGCCTGAAGACACCACTTATGGTAGAAACCTAGGTCGTGTAATAACTCGTTTACAAATGGAAAATATTCAAAAGTTTTACAATATACAATATAATTGTATTGAACACTTTTTAATACAAATGTGCACTGGTCTAATTTTATTATGACCAAAAAGTAAGTAGTTAAACAATCACTATATATATATAGATATAAGCCAAAAATTTCAGACTACCATCTTCATTTCAAAGAATTGCCTAAAAATTGAAGTTTGCATGTTTTTTTTAAACTAATTTTTCAGCTCATTTTGGACCAGAAGGCCTTTCTTTTTTTGAAGGGTTTACTTATATTAATGTAATAAAAAAGCACATCTCATTCCCCTTTTCACCTATAACTATCCACTATAGTGTAATAAATTGTTTCATCTAAAAGCTGCATAAGTCAAATAAAGTTCCATATGGTTCTATTTATCATTGTTGCTATATTATACATGTAATCGATAAGTATAATAATAATAATGAAATTAACTTGTTATTGCATTAACTTTCCTAAAAAATTTAGATCTTTTTTACCTCATCTACCTCGTTAGCTAATGTTAATCTTAGAGCCAGCAGATTTAAAATTCTAGGTAAAGAATTAAATTCTAACAAATGTCATATCTTACAGTCAGTTAAGTGCATACTTGATACACGCTTGGGTGATTATGTCTTGAAAGAGACATGACTGACTGGGTAGAAGATTTTCCTGCAGTAGGTTGCCAACCAAGGTTGTAGAACCGAATCTTTCCTGCTATTTAAACCATAGCTTGGGGGGGGGGGGAGAAGTGATAGATTAATATCTTTCTGAAGGGTATTTGTGCATAAGTGAATGCACCAAATTCAGTTGGAATTTGAACTTGGCTATCTGATTTCTTATTACGACTGATATCCACTGTACCACAACGTACGTCTTACAGAAAGCTTTAAATATACTAATCATTAAAAAGTATTCTTCACCCCTTAAAAAAAAAATCCCTATTTTTCATGAGTGGACTAGTCTACACAAGTAGTAGTGAAAGTAGCAAGTATTAACTCAGAAAAAGATGTATTTTATTACTTACTGGATGATAAAATGTCAGCAAGATTTACATAACACCATCTGTTGTTACCCATTCACTGGCAGTGTGTCTAGGATTTCTTTTGAATAAGTTTTGCTTTTTTACACTGGTTACTAATAGATGTAAGAGAATTAACACTTTAAAGATGGAAGTGCCCCAAATTTCACATACTTACAGGCCATGAGCTTCTGAATGTGATTGCAATCAGGTTGCAATGTTTTTCTATAAACAGTATTAAAACCCGGCACATAATCAATTAGAGGTGCCAGAAATCTGCAACCTTTAGGAAGTATGGAAGTTGTAAATTTTCCAAGTCACATATCATATCCATTAGTACCAAGAAGATTCAGTCAGTTAAGTTCCATACGTGATACACACTTTGGGCGATCACATTTTGAAAGAGACATGACTGACTGGGCAGAAGATTATCCCACAGTAGGTTGCCATTGCTTTCTGCAGTAGACTGGTTGCCGACCAAGGTAATAGAACCCAATCTGTTCTGTTATTTAACCCATAACTGGAGGGAAGAGACGGATTAATACCGTTCCCAAAGGTATTTGTGTGTAAGTGAATGCAAGGAATTCAACTGGAATTCGAACTCGGCTCCCCGATTTCTCGTTTCGAGCCAATATCCACTGCACCACAATGCACATCCAAGGAGATTAAGTTGTCCAAAATTCTTACATGCCATGTTGTCATGATTATAAGTTTTTGATTGAATGATTTGTCTTTTATGGCTTATCACCCTTTTGCACATTATTTAAAGTCAGAACATGCTTTTAGATTGTAAGAACCTTTTGGAAGTAATAATGCTTTACTGATACAAGTCCTATTAATTAACTCATAGCTGGAGAGAAAAGAGATGGATTCATACCTTTCCTAAGGATATTTGTGTATATGTGAATATAACTAACCTGACTGGAATTGAAACTCAGATCTTCAAGTTCCATTTTGGAGCTTTTATACATGACAACCTGCACATTCACGCTTACAGCACCTGGTATTCTTAAATGGTCCATCATATAGTGTTGTGGAGTAGTTTTTCGCACTGAAGTTTATAATTGTGCTATGTCGGTTGCTGATCGACTTAACGTACCCAAAATGTTAAGAACTTGGTAATTTTTCACTGAAAGCTGACTCCTTAGTATTCAGCTAACTGCCGACTAATATCAACTGCCTTAGTCCAACTATGTCCAAACTGGAACTAACTAGTAGTTCTACTGAACTCCAATAGAACTCTAAAGAACTCTCTAGAACTTCTAAGAACAATATTTATTTTTGTAAAAATTACAAAAATTGTGGCACAAGGCCGAAAAGGGGAGGGGAAGAGATTGGTACTCACTGAACTATCCTATACCTAGTTAAACACTATCACAACCCAATCACTCATTACAGTTTTGCGCATTCACCACAAGAACCCATCCATCATCTCCCAGTCCTTCACACACCACAATACCACATATTTGCAAGGGGCACCTAAAAAGGGGGAAAAAATCCATGGCAATAAAAATGTATTTATGTACAAAATAATATATAATTTAAGAACTTCTAAGAACCTCCTGTTAACTCTTATTAATATAGTAAGGAGAGTCCATTATCTGAGGAATAGGTGTGTTTCCCCATAACATATGATTATTGATGAGGTTCACCATTGCTTACCTTTGCTGATCAGGTGAGAATCAATGTTTCAATGTAATATGCCCATAAGCCATACAGATGTTTGAGAATTTTAATCTGCATGTTATTTTTCTTACTTGTTTACACTTAATAGTATTAAATATGATGGGGTACTTGGAAAAGAAAGAAATTATATTAATTTTCTATGCTCTTCGAGGTTCACATTAGGCATTAATATACCCAGTATTAATATAACATCCATTATTAATCTTCATCTATGGCTGTATCGTGTTGAATACACCGGTTCCCGTCTGATCACCGAAGTAAAGCAACATTGAGCCTGGTCAGTACTTAAATGGGAGACCATTTGGGAATACCAGGTGCTGTAAATGTAAGGACCAAGAATGATCCACCGGTCCTCCAGGTTTGGGGGTTGGGTGCAGGGCTAACAACCCTGCCCCATAAAAAACAGTTTGTTACAGAAAGAGCAACAAAAAGTTGCTGCCCTATGCACCATCTGGGTGTGATGGATAAATGATGATGATGATTAATCTTCATGGATGCTATTGAAGCAGGGAAGTATATGAGCAAGTGTTTAGATACTTTTCACTGATAGTGTGCCTTGAAGCTATTTGTATTTCTCTCTTTCTTCTTTCTCTCCCTCTCACCACCTATGTTCCTATCACTGCCATCCTCTTTTATTTTCTCTTCTCTCTTTGTTCTTCATTTTAAACTCTTTCTCTTCTTCACCCTATATTCCCTCTCTCTTCCTCACTAAACATCTACTCTATCCATCTCTCTTCCTGTATTTCTTTCTCATTCTTTCTCTCCAGTCTTTCTGTCTCTCCACTATCTCTCCTATTCTCCCTTCTACACATTTTTTCTCCTGTATCTCTCTCTATCCCTACTAACCTCTTTCTCTTCTCTTCTCTTCTCACTTCCTCTTTCTCTTTCTTTCCCTTCTTTTACTACTATGTCTTCCTCTTTTAATATACCCCCCTTTATCCACTCCTCTTTCCCTCTCTTTTATTTTCTCTTTTTACAGTTTTCTGAGGATCAGTTAAATGACAACGTAGATGATCTGATTCCAGAGGACAGAAAATGTTTACGTTGGTTTCTTACTTCAAGTGAAGCCTTATCAATCATGAAAAGTGGCAACTATTCTTCCATCTCCAACATCATGGATAAGACTGATGGTCCAGTGTTTATGCCAAGGCCCCCATCAGTCCGAAGATTGAGTATTGACGCTTCTTACAGGAAATCAATGCAGAAAATATTGTCATGGAACAAGCAAATATAGAAATTTTCCATCACTGAACTCATTTCCCACCAGTTTCATTATCATGTGAATGGATTTCATTATTTTTCTTTGGATAACTCTACACTAAATACATAATGCATCAGAAAAACATTAACAGTCACTTCTTGTTTACAACTTAGGAAAATGACTTCATTGTGTAATAGTTTAAAATTAACTTGTCTATTTGTTAAAAAATTACTTCATTATCAACTAATTAAAATGACTTCATTGTCAACTAATTAAAATGACTTCATTGTCAACTAATTAAAATGACTTCATTGTCAACTAATTAAAATGACTTCATTATCAACTAATTAAAATGACTTCATTGTCAACTAATTAAAATGACATCATTGTCAACAAATTAAAATGACTTCATTATCAACTAATTAAAATGACTTCATTTCAATTAATTAAAATGACTTCATTATCAACTAATTAAAATGACTTCATTATCAACTAATTAAAACGACTTCATTGTCAACTAATTAAAATGACTTCATTGTCAACAAATTAAAATGACTTCATTGTCAACTAATTAAAATGACATCATTGTCAACAAATTAAAATTACTTCATTATCAACTAATTAAAATGACTTCATTGTCAACTAATTAAAATGACTTCATTGTCAACTAATTAAAATGACTTCATTGTCAACTAATAAAAATGACTTCATTATCAACTAATTAAAATGACTTCATTGTCAACTAATTAAAATGACATCATTATCAACTAATTAAAATGACTTCATTGTCAACTAATTAAAATGACTTCATTATCAACTAATTAAAATGACTTCATTATCAACTAATTAAAATGACTTCATTATCAACTAATTAAAATGACTTCATTGTCAACTAATTAAAATGACATCATTATCAACTAATTAAAATGACTTCATTGTCAACTAATTAAAATGACTTCATTGTCAACAAATTAAAATGACTTCATTATCAACTAATTAAAATGACTTCATTATCAACTAATTAAAACGACTTCATTGTCAACTAATTAAAATGACTTCATTATCAACTAATGAAAATGACTTCATTGTCAACTAATTAAAATGACATCATTGTCAACAAATTAAAATGACTTCATTATCAACTAATTAAAATGACTTCATTGTCAACTAATTAAAATGACTTCATTATCAACTAATTAAAATGACTAATACTTAAAAAAGGTCTTCTCTCAACAAAAAAGTAACTTATTTTTCTTTTTTTATGCATTTCAACCCAAGCAAGGCAGAAATGACACTGATGCACAGGGGTTTATGGTGAGAGAAAAAAAAGTACAGGGGATGTTAAAGAAAAGATAAGAGATGGATGGGAATCAAGTAGATAAAAGGTGGCAATTGATGTTGCATTTAAACTTTTGAAGATTGTAGCTATCAGGGAAGCAAGTAAATGGAAGTGAGTTTCACAAATGGAAAGTATGAGAAAAGAAACTGTTAGAGTAGAAGAGTGGGTTACATCTAACAATTTCTACAGTAAAAGGGTGGGACCTTGATGTCAATCTAGTAAAATGAGTAAATACATGTGGTTAGGGCACCATAGAAAAAAGCTCATCAGAGTAATTTCCATGAAAATACTTGAAGCAAAGACAGAGGGAAGCTACATCATATTGGTGAAAAAGTGACTGAAGGCGGGCTGCCAAGTCAGGATTGATTATATTGCAGATCCTCCTTTGGATTTTGTTGAGAGCCTCAAGATGAATAGAAAGGAGCACCTGACCAGATATAGCAACAGTATTCAATACACAGATGAATCGTAGATTTACAAATGTGCAAAATTGATTCTGACAAGAAAAACTTCCTGGTCCGATACAGTGAACCAACCTTTCTAGCAATAGATGCAGCTATGGATTCAATATAGTCATTTCATTTGATTTCATTTGAGAGAGTGAGGCCAAGAAGTTGCAGCATGTTGCTCTCTAGAAGACTATTGTCATCCATTCTAATTTTAGGCAGAAATGATTCTCTATGGTGGTTCAAAGGGAGCAGCTTTGTTTTGGAGGCAATAAACTTTATTAGCCATTTCCTAACCCATTCAATAACAGATTAAAGGTTCTTTTAAAGTGCAGCAACCAGGTTTACTTTGTCAACCTTGGCAGACTTCTTACAGAGATGGTTGCAAATGGTGGTGTTATCTGCATAGATGCCAACTTGGGAACTGATTATATCAGGAAGATCATTGAAGATCAGAAAAAAGTGTATGAACAAGGATAGAGCCTTATGGGACACCTGCATTGCCATAAAAGGATCTAGAATCTTGCTCATTCAAAAAAATCTTCATTTCATGATTTGATAGAAATGATTAAATCCAATAATTATCTAGAAATACCATAGCTCTGGAGCTTGCACATAAGTTCAGCATGTCAAATACTTTCAAGATATCAAGCACAACAGCTCAAGCTTTTCTGTTTTTAACAAGAGCCTGGTATATATATTTAGTGATGGCCATTAACACATCAGTGGTAGACCTGGCAAAATGAAAGATATTGTTTGTCAGAGAGAAGGTTGTGAGATGCCTATTTCAGCATTAATAGTAGCTTTGAAGACTTTTCCAATGGCTAATGGGGCAATAATTAGAGGAGTTCTTAAAAACAGGAACTACAGAGGAAGATTTCCAACAAGCAGGAAAGCCAGAAGAAGTGAGACAATAGTTATAGAGTTTAGAGAGGACTGGAACCAGCTCAGGGGGACATTTCTTTAGGACAATGGCTCGTATTCCATCACTTCTGCCTGCCTTATGAAAGTCTAGCTTACAAATTATATTAGAGGCCAGAGATGGAGCTATATATATATATATATATATATTACTTAATTGAGCCTTAGTTCTAGGTGGGAAATTAGGTGGGGGTACTCCAGACAAGTCAAGTCTTACAAAATTATCCTTACAAAATTGACTTCATTGTCTCCTACTTAAAAAAATAACTTCTTTGTGTCTGTGGTATGATTCATTTCTTCCATGAATGGATCTGTCCTAAATACATATATTCAGATGAATTTTGCTTGTATTCCGAGTTCATTAAAGCTTACATTTAATCCAATACAAATTGTCTCAAACAATTATGCTACAGCCTCATCCTTAAAAAATGTCTTCCCTTTCTAATACTTAAAAAATAACTTCATTGTCAAATACTTAAAAATTGCTTCCTCCTCCTACTTCCACAGTTATTCTCAATTTATACTTGTCTACTAATTTGTATATGATACTATAATTTCATTGTGTAATATTTAAAAAATGACTTCCCTTTCTAATACCTAAACAAATTATTTCTCTGCCTAATACTTAAAAAATGACTTTATTGTCTAATACTTAACCCTGGAACACTAACCATCATTAATTAAAGTTACACCACTACTAACTATGGGTATATCATACCCAATTTTGAAAATATCAAAAAGGTATTAAATATAAATCTTTATTTGAAATATTTTACATGCAGGCTCTTCAAAATATGTACTTTGAATTAACATTAATAGGAACTGAAAAACATTATTTAGGTAAGAAAATCAGGTACTGAAAATTAAATTAAATTGTAATTAAAATGGAGTCATATGTGCTGGGTACTATATATATATGGTTAGTGCTCTCGGATTAAAAATGGCTTCCCTTTCTGATACTTAAGAATGACTTCTTTGTCTTTTACTTGAAAGAATAACTTAAAAAGCATATTTAGAATTTAGTATAACAGAAAAATAAGAGTCAAATACTTTAATCTATTAATTAGCATTTTTTAAAGTTGGAAGTTAGCTTTTCTAATGTGTTTTTGTTTCACTGACATCTTAAGACAATCTAAACTTATTTATAAATGGAACTTTGCCTATGTGTGTGTGTCTGTGTGCGTGTGTGTGTGTGTCCATTACCTATAGTCTCCGAAATGGTTGAACCGATTTTCTTGAATATTTACACAGTTGTACTATAAGCGTCTGCGAGTGTTCTTAGCTAGGTTTTGTGTCAAGGTACCCCCGATAAATATAAAAAATCGATAATCAAAAGAATCGGGTTATAGAAGGAATGGTCCAATTTTAATCAAATTTGATACACAATTTGATACATATAGTTTCAAAGTTGCAGTTTTTACAATAGTGCAGAAAATCGATAATATATATATATATGTAAAAGGCAAGATGTTTGTGTGTGTGTCTGTTTATCTGTCTGTATGTTCTTTATACAAATCCACAATTTTTATCCAATTCTCACCAAACTTCACACAAATATTCTTTAGGCTGAGTCTGAGCTCCAGAACCATGGATTAGTTTTAAAGCTTTCATTACACCCGAGCAACGCCGGGCTATACTGCTAGTATATAATATAAATATTTTTAAACAAGAAGTGGTTAACTCTGCCCATTTCTTATATCACTTTACATTTCCTTCTTATTTTTAGTGTTTCTTGAGTAGCAAATAATATTTGTAAGTTTTGTCGGTTTTTCATTTAATTTATGTAATTATCTTTGCCAAACAAGATGACAATTCAATTTTTATTGTCTTTGCTATTTTTAGCTTTGAACTACTTCTCTCACTTCAGATCATTGTGACTTCATTTTTAAAACATTTTTTGAATAGCAAACAATATTTGTAAGCTTTAGGGGGCTTTTTACTCTAATATGTGTAACAATCTTTTTTAAATAAAAAAGATAATTCATAGACAAAGACATAAGCAATGATATTCAGAAGTTTCAAGGTTGCAGTTCTTACAATAGTGCAGAAAATTGATAATATACATATATAAAAGGCAAGATGTTTGCGTGTGTGTCTGTTTATCTGCTTGTATGTCTGTATTTTTTCAGCCCTTTTATTTTAGTTTTTGCTTCGGGTTTGGCTCTAAGTGGGTATAATTGTAGTTCTTAGTCTCAGCCATGATGCCATTTACTCAGAGGACTTATTTAGCATTCAAAATTCAGTTTACGGCGAAAAAAATTATTTGATTTCGATACCAGGAAATCAAAATTTGACTTACATCCATTCATTTTTCTTTCAGTCTACGGTTTTGCTTTAACTGGAAAAAACTATTGCTTTTTAGTCTTTCATGCCAATGTCCAAAGAGTCTGAGTTCCAGGACCATGGATTAGTTTTAAAGCTTTCATTACACCCAAGCAACGCCGGGCTAAACTGCTAGTATATATAAAAGGCAAGATGTTTGCGTGTGTGTCTGTTTATCTGCCTGTATGTCAGTATTTTTTCAGCCCTTTTATTTTAGTTTTTGCTTCGGGTTTGGCTCTAAGTAGATATAATTGTAGTTCTTAGTCTCAGCCATGATGCCATTTACTCAGAGGACTTATTTAGCCTTCAAAATTCAGTTTACAGCAAAAAAATTATTTGATTTCGATACCAGGAAATCAAAATTTGACTTACATCCATTCATTTTTCTTTCGCTTTAACTGGAAACAACTTTTGCTTTTTAGTCTTTCGTGCCAAAGGAGGAGGAGTAACAGAATAGGAACAGAGAAAATAGCAGATAATGATTGACATTGCATTTAAATTTTTGAAGATCAAAGTTGACTGGGAAATGTGAAGCTGGAAGAGATTTCCACAAGTGAGAAGTGCGAGTGAAGAAACTGTTAGTATAGAACTTAGAGTTACCTCTAGCCATTTCAACTGTAAATTGAGGAGATCTTGTTGCCAATCTAGTACTGTGCTTAACTTCATGAAGTCTATGGAAGAACTTATCCGAACAGTTATCATAAAAGTACTTATAGAAAAGGCACAGAGAAGCTACATTATGACAGTTGGAAAGTGACTGAAAAATTAAGAAAAATTACATATGCATACCCCTGTCAACCTAAATATTTAACACCATAATGAAAATAAACATTGAGAAATCAGAAAAACAAAAGAAAATCTAAAATTTAAAAACACCTAACAAAAAAGAGAACATGGTCCATTGAACAATTTCAGCAACTTACATAGGGTAGGTGTCAGGGGTAAGCGATGGGTGGGGTTGGTGTTGGAGGAATGGAGTAGAAAGTTGACTGAGACAACATTGTCCCTTTTGAAGGTGTCCTCGCCCAATGTCTGTCGCCGGTCGGTCAGTCCAATCAGCTCTCAGTTTTTGCTTTATGTTTATTTTTTAATTTTTTATCAGAAATGGTGGTGATTGGGTTTTGATTGTGTTTTTGCAGTCATAGTATTCAAATTCGGTTGGGTGGATCAGCGGGAAATAATGGCAGGCTTTTTGTTGAATTTGAAAGTCTCATCTCTCATGTTAAAAATAGTCATGGGTAATCAGGCTTGTGGGCCGGTCAAAATGTCTTTGTGGGCCAGATCCGGCCTGTGGGCCAGATCTGGCCTGTGGGCCATAGGTTGCTGACCCATGCCATAAAAGGCACAGGGAAGCTACATTACAACAGTTGGAAAGTGACTGAAAACAAGATGCCAGGTCAGGACCAGTAATATTGCTGATTCTTCTTTGGATTTTCATCAAGAATCTCTAATATACAAAAGCAGCACAGGACCATATGTGGTAGCAATATTCAAATGAATGGAAGAATGGTTTACTTATAAATAAGTAAGTTAGATTTAGGAGAGTAAAATAGTCTCGTATGACACAGGAAATCAACTTTCTTAGCAGCAGGCCTAGCAGTTGATTCAATACAGGCATTCTATTTCATGTCACCTAAGAATGTAAGTCAGAGAAGGTGCAATGAGTCACTTCCATGGAGGTTAGCATCAGCCATACTGATGGGAGATGGGAAGGGGTCTTTTTATCTGACTGATAGAGAGGAGTATCATTTTGGTGGTGTCAAAATTAACAAGCCATTCTTTGCTCCAGTTAACAACAGACTGTAGGTCATTTTGAGATCAGCTTCCAATTGGATATTATTGAACTAATCGGGCTTACAATTGAGACAGGAGTAAATAGTTGTGTTATCAGAATAGATATCAAGTCAAGGCCTGATTTACAAAGAAAATAGATTTGGAAAATGAAACTTAGATTTGAAATGAGGTTGTTCTTGTTTACTTAGAACTGAAGAGAGTAAACTTTAGGTAATTGCCGTAATATTTCAAACTTCAACTTATTTACATAATTGCTGTAATATTTCAAACTTCAAGTTATTTACATTTTTTAAAGGTGCAAGTTGCTTTTTGCAGTTATATTGTTTAAGAGTAAACAGTTTTATTATTTGCGATATTCTTAGAAATGAGTCTGATATAAACTTCATATATTTAGTCATGTTTTGTTTTTAATCATTTCATCCCAAACAAGGCAATAAAGTAACTAAGACACAAGGAGTTACGGAGAGTAAAGGAAACTGAGAAAACATTATTGAAAAGAAAGGACCATAAAAAGAACAAGATTCAAAGATACAGAAGATGGCAATTAATGTTGCATTTAAATTTTTGAAGAATTTTTAGAAGGAAAGTAAGAAGCTGAAAGACAATTTCATATTTAAGAAGTCTGAGAGAAGAAACCATTAGAATAGAACTTATGGTTACATAGAGAGTTAAAAGTGTATTGACTTCGAGAAGCTGTCATTTACTCTGGTTGTCAGTGAGATTTTGATCTTCTGATTTGTGATTGTCTGGCTTTTTTGAGTTGTCTGACCTTGACTTGTTGCTAAGTCACATTTTTATCTGTATTTGTGTGATACAAACTTGAAGATTTTTTAAAAAATTTAGTTAAACAATTAGAGATTGGTGAACATATTTTTTTATACATTTCTAAATTTCAAGTCATAGAGCAGTTTATACATATATATATATATAGTGTTAGAGTGGTATGATGTGAGTCTTCTTGTTAGGCATGTTGTAGTATATACAATATAATTATTTATGAATTTGTATTGATTAGGATTACAGTTCTTTAAGGGATATATAAACTTTTATATATATATATATATATATGGTGGGTATTAATGCATATTTGACAAAAATGAAAGATCTTTCACTGGTTTTTAAACAAACATGTGTAAATTGATGCTCAGATATGCACAATATATATATATATATATATATATATATATAATAATTTTGTTTAAGCAGGAAATAGACTGTTGCTGCTGGGTGTTGACTTCAATGTCCACTTTTATAAATATATATATATAGATAGATAGATAGATAGATAGATAGATAGATACTGATCCTTTCTATGTGTGGCGTTTTACCATGCTTCTGAAAGTGTTTACTTGCTTGCTATATCAATTATTAAATTTTTAATATTGCTAATAACAGTACCATTCTTTATATTGCTCATCAGAAAGGAAAAGAAATATAATGCTGCTACACCCACTGTTAATCTTGACAGGAGCCAATAAATGAACTAATATTGTGATTTTCTTTTCTTTGAAGGTGTGTTTGTATTTTTCTCACCATAGTTTTTCTGTCCCCCTCACCTATCTTTTTTTCTCCTCTCCTTTGTTCTTATTTTCCTTTGCTTTTTTTTCAAACTTTTCAAACTATTTCCTCCTTTTTCCTTCTTTCCTCCACTAAATATTTCCCTCATTCTTCTACTCTATCACTCTCTATACTCTATATTTCCTTCTCGCCCTGTCTACCTGCCTTTTCTTCTCTTCTAATTGAGGAGTTGTCCTTTTCATATATCTCTTGTTATCTTCTCTGTCTCTGCTACACTCTTTCTCAATCTCTTCCCCAACCCCGGACACAGAAAGAAAAAAAGAAAAGAAAAGAAAAGGAAAGAAAAGAAAAGAAAAGAAATCAAAAGCATTTGACTTTTGATTTATTTTCCTTTTTTCTTTCTATCTTTCTTTCTTTCTTTCTTTCTTCATCTCAGTTTTTAACTTCTCTTATATATATATATAGAGAGAGAGTGAGTGAGAGAGAAAGAGAATTAATAGATTTATTTTCAATAAAATATTTATATTATTTTTGATGTCATTATAGAGGTTACTCATATTTGAAATAGACCCCGACCTGTACCTGTACCTGTTTCGGCATTCATCCTGGTCAGGATGAGCCGGCTTCCGAAAAATGATGGAGAAAGATTTGTTGGGATTTGTTTAAGGGAAGGGTCCCAAGTCCTACCCTGTATAGACCTAAGGCTTTTTAATTATCCCGCAACAAGTTGCCAATACCTGCTGCGGTAGACTGGTTGCCAGCGAAGGCTATAGAACCTAATCTGCCCTGTTATTTATCCCATAACTGATAGGAAGGGATGGAGTAATACCTTTCGTAAGTGAATACAGGGCATTCAACTGGAATTCGAACTCGGCTCTCTCATTTCCTTTTCCTAGCCAATATCCACTGCACCAGGCACCTCGGCGTGGTGTAATGGTTAGCCAGCTCGTCTCGCTAGAATCATTATAACTGACTAGTGAGTTTGATCCTCACTGGGTACCTATTACTTTCGGCCGTGTGTTGCGTCTAAGCTATGCTTAAAAATCACCTTCCTCCAGCTTTGGGGGTTGGTCGCAGGGCTAACAACCCTGCCCCATAAAAAAAAACAGTTGTTGCGGAAACAACAAAAAACGCTGCCCTACACACCATTAGGTGTAAGGAAAGTTAATCCACTGCCCCACTACGATGTACATCTAATTTGAAATAGACAACCGATTTTTATTTTAAACAGTGTGTATTAAAGCCGCACATTTATTCAAGAAATGTTAAAGAAAACCAACAGCATCACAGATTTTTTTTTATTCAGATTTCACTATCATAGTGTTCAAATTTATATAAAAATGGGACATCCATTTCAAATATGAGTAACCATTATAATCACATTTGAAGTAAAATATATAAATATGTGTGTATAAATTTTTGTCTTTTATTTATAGTTTTCAGGGGACCAGTTAAATGACAATGTAGATGGTCTGATTCCTGAGGACAAAAAACGTCTACGTTGGTTTCTTACTTCAAGTGAAGCTTTATCAATTATGGAAAGTGGCAACTATTCTTCCATCTCCAATGCCAAGAACAAGACTGATAGTCCAGTGTTTAGGCCCAGACCCCCATCAATTCGAAGACGGAGTATTGATGCTTCTTATAGAAAATCAATAGAAAGATTATTCTCGTGGAGCAACAAAACATAACCTGTTGACGCCATTGGATTCACTTTTCAGGATTAGAAGACGTCAGTTTCATCAGTTTGCAAATGGATTCCAGGATATTTTCTCAAACATCTTTATACGAAACTAGCAGTATAGCCCTGCGTTGCTCGGGTGTAATGAAAGCTTTAAAACTAATCCATGGTCCTGGAGCTCAGACGCAGCCTAAAGAATGTTTGTGTGAAGTTTGGTGTAAATCGGATAAAAATTGTGGATTTGTATAAAGGACATACAGACAGATAAACAGACACACACACAAACATCTTACCTTTTATATATATATATTATCGATTTTCTGCACTATTGTAAGAACTGCAACATTGAAACTTCTGAATATCGTTTCTTATGTCTTTGTCTATGAGTGTATCAAATTTGATTAAAATTGGACCACTCCTTCTATAACCTGAGTTTTTTTTCGATTATCGATATTCGATATCTATCGGGGGTACCTCAACACAAAACCTAGCTAAAAACACTCGCGGACGCTTATAATACAACTGTGTAAATTTTCAAGAAAATCGGTTCAGCCATTTCGGAGTCTATAGGTAACGGAAACACATACACACACAGACAGACACACACAAAGTTCCATTTATAAATAAGTTTAGATACATGATACATAATACATAAAGAAATGTCCATATAGTCATTTCATTATTTGTCTATACTTTTGGGATGAGGTAGTATTTACATTGTTTGGATTATTGTCGTTATCTTATTGCCATGTTTTTCATCTTTTGTTTATAATCGTTTCATGACAAGTAAGACAGTAATGCCACTGGTGCACAGTGGATTACTGTAAGAGAAAAAATGTATAGGGGATGTCGAAGAAAAAATAGGTGCTGGATAGGAATCAAATAGATAAAGATGACGTTTGACGTTGCATTTAAAATTTTGGGGATTTTTAGCTATCAGGGAAGCAAGCGGAGGGAAGTGAGTTCCACAAACAATGTTTTGGCTGCTATATGCTCCAGCCTTCTTCAGGTGCTAGAAATTTTGGACTGAACTCTCTATTTTGATCACTGAGGTATATCATTCTCATTCAGTATACAATGCTCTTCTGGGTGTCATGTAGTTATCTCCCTTTAACTAAATTTTCAGTGTTATTTGTTCACCACTGCTGTAGCCAGATATTGAACTCACAACTGAGTCAAGTCACTGGAACTAACCATCACCTACACTACTACTACACAATAACATGTGCATCAAATGAACTGTTCTGGCATCCAGTGTTTGGGCCCTCTTTCCCATGTTAGTCTCTTCTTCTTATTGGCTGGGCGAAGCAAAGGTTTCCTGGCTGCATCGTAAAATTTTGCAAAGCAATAACAAAAGAACCATTCTATTTTCATTTAAAATTATCCACTTGACAATAAATACTAAAAATAGAATGAAATACATCCTTTTTTTTAAAGACTGTGGTGGTATAATAATTATGGCCAGTAGTGTATATTCACAGTGGATATAATTCTTAGCACCTGAAAAAGTCCGGAGCATACAAAGGCCAAAACATCATAAACATGGCAATAAGGATAAAGACAACAGTTCAAACAATGTAAATAATAAGTCATTTCATTGGCTAACAATAGATTCATAGCTTGAAAAAAAATCAAAAAAATCAATTTTGAAACTTAGTATAACAGTTACAGAAAAATTAAATAAATACTTAATTTTTGTGAAGTTGAAAGTTAGTTTTACTTGTAACTTTAGTTTTTAGTCTTTGTTTCCCTGACATCTTAAAACAATTTATGATATAAATATTTTCTAACAAGAAATGTTAGGTTCTGTTTCTTCTTTTTTTGTCTGTCTTATCTTTTTTAGCTTTTCTTGAATTCCAAACGACATTTGTGTTTTCAGGGGATTCTTTGTTTAATTTGCACAGTGGTTGTCACCAAATATAAATGGCACTTCAGATATTCTCATTACTCTTTTATACATCCTCTCCCCCTTCAGCAAACCTATGTTGTATTTTTAGTTCTTCATGCATCTTAAATAATATTTGTAGTTTTGGGAGGCTTTTTAGTTTGTATATGCAATAATATTTATTAAATAAAAAGGAGAATTCCGCTAAGTAAATTTCACTTTGATCTTCTATTTCTTCAGTCCTTCGTATCATGTTTTTTTTTAGCTTTTCATGGATTTCAAACAATATCTGCAGTTTTCGGAAATGCTTCATCTAATTTATATAATGATTTCCTTTGGACCAATTGAATGAAGTATGTTCTGATTTCCCTTTTGCCTTTACATCATTGTCTCTTGTAATCTTTCATATGTCACTTTTTACTTAGTGTTGTGAATGTTACCGACTTCATTCTTGTGCCAGAATTTTCTGTAAATCTGCAGGAATATTCAGTTTTCTCAAGGCTTTTTTAAATTTCATCTTTGAATCTTTTCTTTGAAATTGTATATGATACTGGGCATTATTAAATTCCAACAACGATAATATTATTTTATAAATTTACAAACTCAGATATCAAGTTGTTAACCTTATATTTAAACAAAAAAAAAAATGTAGCAAAAAACATGCCTCCAATTAAAGCTGATAGACATAATATCAGGTCATAAAACGGCTCCTACTACCATTCTGACAGAGATGCGAAAATGCCAAACCCTGCCACCGGCCAACACACACATATCAAACCATAAATTAAACCAGACAGGTATATCATCAAATCATAAAACGGCCCCCACTATCACTTTAAAAAAGATGCAAAAAGCCAAGTCCTACTATCACGCACATTCATATAAACCATAAACACATACACACACATGAAATAATACACTTACAGGTACACACACACACGCGCGCGCGCGCGCACTACAACTAATGACAGCAGTAGCAGCAAAAGAGGACCATTCTATTAAAGGCACGGTCCTCCAGCGGACTGATGTGAAATCAAGCTCTTCTATCATTCTGAAAATGAGATTCTGATCTTGAAATATTAATGAATAATAAATAGGTAATACCCTTTCTTTATTATACTAAATGCATGGCAATAGCGTTCAAATATCTACCCATTCATTTTAATAATGATATATATATATATATATATATATATATATACCAGAAATTTTTTTAGATATTCTACAATTTCATGGGTAATACGTATTTTGCAGGTTGAGTCTGACAAGCAGCAAGGTCAACCTGCAAAATACGTATTACCCATGAACTTGTAGAATATCTAAACTTTTTTCTAAATTGTATTACTCTGTTAAATTAAATAAATAAATTTAACATTGAGCTCTTTTGAGTTTGTCTCTATCGGAATTTACCTGACTTATATACCAAGTATTCTACGTTATATATATATATATATACATATATATATATAAATTTTTTAAAAATTGATATACCTAAATATTTGCAAAATAAATAAAATCCCTTTCTGTCAATTCAGAAAAGTTAATATTAGTTAAATGACTGATATTAATTTTTTTAGTAAAAGAAAACAAACAATTTAAGTATTTATTTCTGAGATAGTAATTTTCAATATCGTGGCATAATTTTGAACTATTTTCCTTATCTTGTTTGATGTAGATGTTATTATAGACACAATATTAGTATCATCTAGTGGTCATGAGTTCGATCCTTGGATCTGCTACTGATGCACCAATTCCAACAAAGAAAAGACAATAACTGATTTCACAGGATCTATCACAATATTCAACAGATAATCCATATCAGCCAATCAATAGAGACCTGATGATGATCAGAAGGTAATTGGTCAAAACGTTGTGTCTTTAATAATACCTATATCAACCAAGATGAGAACAATAGTTCAAAAACAATTTAACTGCTTTAATTTGATGTGATTAAGTATCATTATAGTGCCTATATTGGTGTAATATTCTATAATACAGTTTGACCTCAAAGTTTCATGGCTTGAAATATAGTCAATAAAAAAGAGCCAGTAATCAGGTCACATGGTTTATGCATCTATATAACCATTTGAATTTAACCATAAAAACAATCTACTTGACACAGTGGCTACTCTGCTCTGTTAGAGGTGGTCAAATGAAAGACATTCCTTGTTTAACTGTAAATTAAATAACTTGTTCAACCTTTTCATTCTCTTCGCAACCAAAGATTCAAATAAAATAAGACAACTACAGTAACAGTTAAAATGTTATTTCCATGATCATTAACACAAAGCTCACTGGTCTACAAAAATGAAGTTTATTATTTTACAGTATCAAACCAATTAAGTGACAGTTAGTATCATGACTAAGTAAAATAATAGGCAATTTTCAAAATCCCACAAACATAGATCTATATTATTTATATTTAGCCATAATATTGTTTCCAGAAAAAAATTACTACATGAATGATCAGAAGTAATGTTCAGATGTAATCATACAAAAAAAATTCATTTCAGGATCATACAAACCTGGATGAAATTTTTTAAGATCCTTAAATAACTCCTACTTAATTTTGAAATTTTGGTTGTTTAAAACTTCCAGTCGCGTGTTAGTAAAAATCCCTGTTGTACGTTTGAAAACGGTGGAAAATCAGTTGGAAAACGCTGGAAAATCAATTATTATAAATTGCTTGAAGATACTGAAAGGTTAAAATCTAGGCTGTGAAAATAACTCGTTTCCAAATAAAAAATATTCAAAAGCTCTACAATATATATGTATTGGGCACTTTTTAATGCAACTGTGTACTGTTCTAACACTATAAGAATCGAGATTAAAATTACATTTCTTAATGTGATTAAGAAAAGGAGTTTTATTCGTATTTCTCCAGATTGGAATTCGGTCTAGAGCAAAGGTTGTTGATTTGTTCAGAGAAGAAAAAGGACAATTATTAATTACTGAAAAATGACTGTTTAAAAGTTCCCTGAGAAAAGCTGACGTCATGCAATAATTCTGCCCAAATGGAGAAACTTTTCCATGATTGGAAATAAGAAAAAAAGATAGAAAGAAAAGTAAGGCGACAAAGAGGCTGACGTCATGCTATAACTCCGCCCAAAGTGGAGGGGGAGAACAGTCCATGATTGGATGTGTGAAACAGAAAAGGAGAACTGATTGAATGTCAGGATATTTGCATAACACCCCTTATGCGTCCTCACCACTCCAGTAAAAAGGGGCACGCATAAATATGAGAGTCCCGACAGGCTAAAGACAGTTTCCCTGAGTTCCCGGCCAGAGATGTAGCAAGACGGAGTTAGTCACTACGCCGCTGGCGCTAACCATAGAGCTCCTGCCGCCAACCGTATAGCTCCTGCCGCCAACCGTAGAGCTCCTGCTGCTAACCGTAGTGTTTCCGTGTGTTCCTCGCAGTTTCCTGTAAGGAGTGAGATGAAGTTAGTTCGAGTCACCGCAGCCTGCCACCAACTGTAGAGCTCTAACCGGTGGTGAAGTGATTTTGCAGTCAAAGTCTGAAATTGCCAACCAAAATTTGAAATAATAATAACTAAAGTTACCTGCTGAAGAAGAGAAAATCCCCGACGAAAACCTTATGCCAAACTAATGATAATAATAATAAGAAAAACGCTGACGAACATTTTCGCAAAGGACAAACAGTAGTGTTTGAATTACTAGTTACCTGATTAGCGAGTCTGGCCCGATTTAGAGAAACTGGTCGAAACTTTCGTTCCGTCACCAATTAATAGGAACGGGTTTGGAAAAAGACGAATTGTAATTATTTTTCTCTAATTGAAGTACATAAATAATATCTACAGTTTATGCAGGCGTCATTTATTTTATTTCTAAAATTGGTGCCGTTTTTATGTCCACAATTGTGCGCGCGTATCCAACTTGGTTTAGCTTGACGGAGATACCCCAGTGAGAATTCAGCTTAACTCTCTTAAGATCAAAATCACAACGTGGGTAAGAAAGATTACAGTTGAAGAAGTCAACGTTATCAACGACCGACGAGTATGAGCTGACCTATTGTTCCTAGAGCAGGATCGATCCTGATACAAGGGACAACAAGCCACAAAGGCTCCCGGTGTACGCCGCGTCACATATAGTAAGTTTCCTGAACTGGCTAACAAATTGGCCAGAAGCTTTCGCGATAACTGATAAGAAAGCCCAAACAGTATTTAACTGGAAACAACTATTGCTTTTTAGTCCTTCGTGCCAACGTCCAAAATGTCTGAGCTCCAGGACCATGGATTAGTTTTAAAGCTTTCATTACACCCGAGCAATGCCGGGCTATACTGCTAGTTGTTCATATACAAGAGACATTTAACTTTGTGCAACAAGATTTGTTTTTTTTTGTGTGTTTGTTTTGATACATAAAACAACTTCTTGTCCTTCGAAAATTGCATCAACTTGGTTATATTTATATTTTTGTTAACCTGATTCTTACCCGACGAACACGCAGGTAGACCGACGGGGAGCTACCGGGTTTCTACGATCTGATGACCACTCTCCAGGATAAACAAAAAAAATCACAAGGTGGCTGGTGGGTGGCATCAAATTGACATTGGGAACCGGAGACTGTAATACTGAACTATGCTGGACCAAAGGCCTGTCTGGAGAAGTGCGTCGGTCCAGTGGGGTGAGGATACGGTGTTACAATGTAGCTGACTACAATTAGGTATTTTTAAAAACGAAGCAATCGGTTTTTCTCCCGCTCTTCAGGTATCAACTAGAGATAAATTGTTGGAATAAAATAAATCTAAAAATGATTGAAGTGGGCAAAAAATTATTAGTACTAGCGGAACCCGTGGAATTTCCACGGAAGGATAATAATGATTTCCTGGAAAAATTGTACTTTGTCATACTACAAATGATAGTAACCTCTTCAAACATAAAAGTATTGAATAATAAAATAACGATAACGCAGAGTGTCATTTTATTAAAATATCTATAAAAGTAATGTTCATAAAAGCTACTTTACTGTACTTATATTAAGCGGCATATGCACAGACCATAACCAAAACACTGTACGCTATTTTGTGAGAGATTTTGAAAGAGAAAATGTTTTTTTTTTATTATTACTGAAAAATCATGGCTCCTTTGTCCATTGTAAACAGAAAAGACCAACTGAGTAATGGCCAAGGGTGTAGAGGCCAGAAATTTCGTTATTAGGTCGCGGGATACGACAAGAAACCTACCTATTTTTACTATATTGTACAGTATACACACATATACACACACACACAATTACTGCTACAACCACCAGCTTAAGTTGCTACTGCTACGGTAATGCTATAGGCTCTCTCTTTCTTCTCTCTCACTCTTTACTACCCTTCGGTTTGACAAAGGTGAGAGAAAGGCTGAGGAGTGTAGCGTTTATAAATAGATAGAGAAGAAGGAAAAGCTCGTGTAGAGAGTAAGTGTGTCATCTGTCTTTAGTGGCGTAACGGACGGAGGAACTAAGTAACTAACTAACTAACTAACTAACTAAGGAAGGAACAAGCAGAATTATTATATGATGATAGGGAAAGAAGTAATAGAGGCTATTGATAGCAAGTTCCCACAATTATTTACGCTGTTAAACAGAGATAATATTTGCGGGATTTGATAAACAGAAACCCCAGCACTCTTTTAAGTGAAAATAGAGTGTGAACGGGACACAGTTGTGAACCAGTCCACACGATATTTATTGTACAAATGTACCAATTCGACCCAAGGCGTAAAATGGGAATGGGGAAGGCTGGTCATCATCATTTCCCCAATGAATATATACAATGAAAAGTAATATTTACAAGAAAGAAAATAAAATCATATTGATAATAAAAAAAAAACTCACAACCCTTACATTGTGGCAGAAACATCAGTTAACTGGACAAAATTAATGCGTGACTTTCTAAGTTTAACGACAATCATTCGATCCAAAACACTTAGTCCCTCACACATGTAAACACGACAACAAAAACGAAAAATCACACTCGAAAATACGAAACACGTCATGCATCCATCAGAGAACAGTCATTCTTAGTCACCTAATTAGGGAGGAGATAGGGAATTAAACTAAAAAAATGGGAACAAAAAAAAAGTGTCAATGAGCATTCATTCCCTAGCTAAGTTGACTTGTAAAAATAAAAAACAAACGTAATCTACTAGGAGGGGGCTGCCTATGTTCCCTTCCAGAACACCCAAAATCATGATGCCTAACCGGCATCAAACAGTCACTCTAGGTCAGAGACTTACTCACTAGCCAGGAAACACATCTAGAGTGTCCATCAAAAAATGTTGAATAAAGGTCAAACCCCCTAGACAAAATGCCTTTATAGTCGCCAGTTAACAATTGTGTTTCTTGCAAACAACAAACATCCACACCGAGGCGCCGAAGATTGTGAGTAACGCTGACCCTTCGAGACTCCGCCCTCAGCTCCCGGGCATTCAGAGTTGTCAACTAGAGAGTCATTGTCAGACCTGATTAAGGTTTGGAGTATGGACGGAACATGAACGGGGAAAGGATACCGACAATCTCTCCCATCTCAGTTTGATAGTTCCATCTAAGGAGAGGCCTTCGATATCCCAGAGAATGGTGAGTTTTAGCGCCCTATAGAGGGAGGATGAACTAAAACTGGGACCTGTCCCGAACAAAATCTTTTTTATATTGTTTATTTTTTTCAAAGATTTTAAAATTGCAATTGTTGAAGTGATGTCAAACGATTTAATTGCTTCCTCGACCATCCCCTGTGTCTGCCGCGCCCCAGACCCAGTGCGAATAACCGTTAATACTCTTTGGGCCTTGGGAATGTTATTAGGGTATTTAATGTCTGTTTCTCCAGATTTTTTTCATTGATAATAAGTACTTTAATTGTGTGATCCTATTTCTGTAGTTCTTAGTCTTTTCTGCCTGGGCTGGAGAAATACGGCAGATGTCTCACCCACTATTTGTAAGATAATTTGGTTGCGTTTTTACGAGGCTTCTTGTCTTCTGCTGCAAGATATCTGTCTCTTTAGGAGTGGCGCTGTTTGCTTCCTTGGTGAGGGACTGGGAGAAAGACGAGTAGATTTTTTGAATGGGCTGTGGGTTTCTACTCTTTTGGTCAGAGGACCGAGTTGAACGACATTTTTGTGATGATTTTTCCAGGGAGGACGGGACAGAAACCGAGGAACGAAATGGAATTTTATGTGATTGTCTTTTTCAGTTCTTCATTCATCAACTTTATCTTCAAATTAAGTATTTTTCCATGCAGGGTCATCACCCTTTACGCTAGTAGAGGAAGTGAGGCTGCACGTGCCTTTCGTCCTGGGGGTCTCAAAGGACCAAGGTTCCACCTAATGATGCTTCCCTCTGACTTTGTCAACAACCAGCCAATCCCTCTTTTCCTTCTCTGTGGCTGCAACAGCAACTGGCAACGACTTTTCGGGGAGTGTCGGCTGATCTTTTGGCCAAACCGTGGGTACTACCACACCGGTCCCAGCTACAGGTGTGGCCGATTTGAAGACGCTGCCAGAGGGGGATTTTGGTCAACTGGAGCCTGACTACCAGAGGTCCTTTTCTCTGGACAGGAAGAGGTGAGATGACTAGTCTCTTCCCACCTTCAGCACTTCAGTTTACGAACTGACACTATAACCGTAAGTTTCAGGCCCCCTACATTAAGGCAGTTAGGAATGGTAAAAAGGCTCCCATAATTTCGAAAGACCATCCCTCGGTCAGGTTATGGCAGGAGGCATACAATATTTGACAATACTGCAAAAAAAAAAAAAAGTAAGCGGCCAAATGTTCCCCTATATCTTGAGGAGGAACCTCAAATACCCCTATTCAGGTCAATTTCTTAATATGGTGTCATTGCTAATGAAATTTTTACTGGCCATCGTAACGCAGTTTTCTGGCGTGGGAAGCAATACACCCCACATGAAGAAGCCCGCTCCTTTGACTATTCTCAGGGGTTTCATCCCCGCGGACTGTAGTGTTTTAACCACTGTGTCTTTCGTGGAGTGACTAATTTTACGCGAACGCTTGTCCACGACACGATTCTTTTTTCAATTTTCTACATTTCTTGGGATCTTCCTAGAGTTCACCTTCTTTCACAAGGTGAGCGTAACGCTTGGCCCTCTCCAAGAACTCCACGATATTGATTACACATTTAGGTGGAGACTTCCAACAACAGGGCGATTCCCCGTTCTTGGCATTGTCTTGATCCTTCATTTCCACAGATTTCTCTTCTTTGTTTTGAGTATTTTAAATGCGTCTTTATATGTAATGTTCAAACTAACACTCTCTTGAGAAGATTCCAGAAAATTATCAGCCACCTGGGGAGGCTCTTATTCATGGTATCTTCATGAGGTGAGACTTTTGGTATGGTTCCTTTATGGGTCGGGTCCATGGACGTAGCACCAATATTGGGCAGGTCGTTTGGTTTTACACCCTCATGGGAAGGGTTTTTGATAATGTCACCCTTATAGTGAGGGTCATTGGTAGCCGCACCTTTACTGAACGAGTCTTTATAACCTAAAGATTTCTCCGACTTTTGTCAGCCATGTTCTAAAAAGCAAAAAAAGAAATCCCACCAAGCTTTTTTTCTCTTGTTTAAAAATTAAAATTAAATATAAGAGGAGGGTGGGGAGAAGGAACAATTCTAATAAGGAAAAGAAAATTACAAACAAATTCAAAACAAATACAAAACAATTTCTTACAGAGGTTACTTCAAGAAAAATGTTAACAAGAAAGGTTTTAAAAAATAAATTTTTAATAAGTTACAACGAAATAAAAATAAAAGCTGAATTAGCTTTAAAAGACAGAAGATAACTTCGTAAAAGATTTAAAGAAAAATAACCAGAAAAGCTTACTTCCAGTAAGCTATAAAAATAAAAAAATCAAATACCGAAAAATAAATTTAATTACAGAGGGTTTATAATAAAAAATTACACTTAAATAAATTTCAAATGGAAAGTTTTAAATTAAAACAAAAAGTAACTAAAACGTTTACTTCTGGACAACTGTAACGTCAAAAAGTAAAAAAGATAAACGATTCAAAAGAAAATAAATGAAGAACTGAAAGTTAAAAGTAGCACTCAACGGGAAAAATTTAAATTAAAAAAAGAAAAGAAATGTAGCCTAAACAGACGATAAAATAAAAGAACTTAGGATAGGGGATAAAAAATAGTTTCACAAGAAAAATTCAATATGAAGACAAGAACAAATCAAATAAAACTGAAAAATAAATTACAAACAAGAATAAAAACAAAACTAAATCTTTTTTTTTTAATCATCTCACCCCAAGCAAGGCATTCCACTGCCACTATTGCGCATGGGGCTACATAGGGGAAGGTAAAGAGAAGGAGTGGTTAGACATAGAGAATGTCCGGAGGAAGGTGACAGATGAGTAAGGATACCGAGGATGAGGGTTGGCCAGATGGGAAGAGTGTTTGATAGAATGGCAGCAGGTTAGTGTGTTAGGAAATCTGGCAAGACTTGGTTATAAAACCAATATGGCGACCAAAACTGACTGAATTAAAAATTAAAAAATACGAAATTCGTAAAAAGAAAACAAAATATGACAGCCAAAGCCGGACAGATACTGAAATAAAAAATACAATAAAAATGAAAAAGGAGACAAGAGACAAGAAAATTAAAATTAAATGTGAATAAAACAAGAAAATAAAATGTAAATAAAAAGAAACTTATCTATAAAACTCAAAACAAAATCTTTTTCGAAACAGTAACGTCAAACAACTTTAAAGAGAAAACAATAATCCAAAAACTGTTAAAACAGGTCAGTAAAAATAAATCTGAACTGGTCCTCCCCGAAGCAGCACACTTTCTTATTTATGAGGTGTTCACATATTGAGAAACCACAGATATTTGGGACAGGTTAATAAGAAGCTAAGGTGTGATTATTGATCTTGCTTGGTACATGCTGTTTTACACTCTTATTCAGACACTGAGTATTTCTACTTATGTAGTTTGCTCCGCAACCACAATTGTACTTATCAATTGATTTACGCTCTCGCCTGTCGATTGAGCACTCTGAAGAAATGGTAGACTTTAAAAACAATAGTCACTCACTACTATTTACGTATCGTTCATTCAATAATGAATTTGAACACTCTCGGCTATTGGCGCGTCTTTACATTGTGTTTATAACTCACTAAAATCTGCACTCCTTTACAGAGTGCTTATAGCTTAGAGGTCGAATCAGGTTTCAATCCTAGCTGGAAGCAATCGGATGTTTAATCAAACCGATGAGCTGTGACACAGCGAAACAGGACTGTCTGCGGATCTCTCTCTCTCTCTCTCTCTCTCTCTCTCTCTCTCTCTCTCTTTCTATACATATATATGTTGCGATGGGTAAATTCTCACCATTTTATATTTTCAATTTTGCGCATATACATTGTTTGTTTTTCATTTTGTCTACTGCACAGTTAGTTCGGCTTAATCTGTGAGAAAAAGACTATCATGAAAAAAATTTTGCTCAATGCTGCACTGCTTGGCATTAGCAACGAAAGATCTAATATGAACATTTCAGATAGAGTGTTTGGGTTTCAATCTAAGGGCAGTGCAGCGGATTCGGAAAGCGTTGGATGAGTCTTATGATGATTACGAAGGTACGGCAGCTCGGAAAAATTTTGTTACGAATAAGTGCGTCATTCGGCAGGATTCGAACCTGTGACTCTTAACAACATAGGGAAAGCCACCAATTGATCTCCAGAACTTTCCATAACATTCTCTGTTTACGTTTGTTAACATTACGGTACATTTCAGAGTAGAGATGGTTATTTGCGAAAAATCGAAAGTTGTATATATAAGATTTGATTTAACTTCGCTTACACTGTGGAAATATTTGTGGTCGAGCGGTCTAAGACGAACCAGATCAATTGGTGGCTTCCCCTATGTTGTTTGGGATCGCAAGTTCGTATCCTACCAAATGACCGATATATTCGTAACAAAATTTCTCGTGAATAATCAGGCCGGTAGAAATATATATATATAAATATACTGTTTGATTAATAACAGAAGATCTACTCAAATACGAGTATCGATAAAAATAATGTTCAGACAAATAAGTTAAATATAAGTTTCAGTAAGAACGACTGCGGCTGTGTTTTTAATCTATCTGTTTTTTTATTCGGGCAATTTCTTAATAATTCATGTCCATAAAAGTAGTAAATTAGAAGAACACAAAAAGCAAAAAAAACTTAAATAAAAAATCAAACTTAAATAAAAAATCAAACTGCGTTTGATATTTTATATATAGTCATCCGCAAAACAGATCTGTTTCGCTGTATCCCAGCTCATCAGTACGGTTAGACATCCGATTGCCTTTTACCCAGGATTGAAACCCGACCGAATTGGCGTCAGTCGGCGATTCTACCTCTCGGCAGAAGAAGACAGACTTTTTTAGCGTATGATGTATCATGCGCCAGTAGTTGGAGTGCTCTAATTCATTACTAAATGAGCGATAGTTTTGAGTAACCTTCTGGTGTATGAATTTTTTTTCTTGAATTTGTCATAATAACAAAGATTTTATTTGTCGCTGACGAAACGAGGATTCCTCACGGAAATGTTCACATGACACTTACGAATTTTCGAAGTTTTATTTGAAAATATACATATTTTGCTCTGTAAATAGATAATACTATTTATGTCGAGCTCTCTGTCTAGTTTAGTTTAATATTAACAAAATTAATATTAATAGAATCTCTTATAGGATTTTATCTACGTGCCACTTTCTGTTCGGATTTATATATATATATATATATATATATATATATATATATATATATGGAATTATAGTTATGTATATGGAATTATATGTACATTTTATTTTCATAATTTTAATTTCAGGAAATCTTTTTTACTGTCATTGTAACAATCAATGATATCTTATTTCTTTGTAAACATTGGGTAGTTATACTTAAGTTTTCGTTTTTTTTTTTTTTTTTACTCATTTTACCCCAAGCAAGATAGTAAAACTATTAGTCTAAGACACATGGGGGTTATTAGGTGTGAAAGAATAAGAAAACAGAAACATTACTAAGGAGCGAGAACGAAGGGAGAGTAATCAGTAAGACAGTTGATAACGATTGACATTGCATTTAAATTATTAAAGATTACAGTTTGCTGGAAAGTATGGAGCCAGTAGGAAGTCCGTCAAGGGAGAAAAGAAAGTGTTAACATTAAACTTATAGTTACATCTAGCCATTTCAACGGTAAATTTTAATGAGACCTTGCTGTCATTTTCATACTTCACTTAAGTTCATAATGTCTAGGTACCATATCGGAAAGTAATATTTATTTTGAAAAATAAAGAAATGTGGCACAAAGCCAAAAGTGGGTGGTAAGAGAAGGCTTGTCTTCAGTCTGTCTTATCTTAAACTTAACTAGCCACAATCACTTACCCAAACAGACTACAGTATTCCTTACACCAAAACAACACATTCTTCTTTACCATTCTTACAACAGCCACCATAATACCTCAAAGTCTCTATGAAGTCCTAAATTGTGACAGTAAATATGACAGCAGTATTCGATAATTTGTCATAGATAATTCCAACTTTCACTTATTTGGCAACAAGTATTCTTTTATTACTACAATTTCTTTTTTGGGGAATTAATGACTTCATTTATGTCTGAATATTTTTAAGTAATATCCGTAATTAAATTTTTTTGTCAGAAGGGTTCAGTTCGGCGTTTATAAAAAAAAAAAATTCTCCCTTGCATCATAGAATTCGCTAAAGATTCGGCCAGTTTGAAAAATAAAGGAAATTATTTTTTGTAAAGATATATTGTAAGAATATTTTGAGAATACACATGCCAACACACATGCTTACCAACGCACAATATTTTTTGCTATGTCACTTCAGGACGGAAGGGATGATTACTCTGTACAGATTTCTTTTAGCTTTCTTTATCAATAAATTGCCGAACCTTCCTGCCTGGGAAAGATTGCGAAGTGGTTTCCCGTTTACTTCTCCACGGTTTGGATTTCAGAGTTTTCTTCTCTAAGACGAGTTGCGACCCAAGACTGAAGATCCCAGCCTACCTTTTCATTTAACCCGTAGTTGGGAGAGCATGAAGCGTGTTTGTACGTTTTCCAAGGTCATTTGGGTCAAAGTGAACGCAACAGACTAACCCCGAATGTGAACTTGCTGAGTTCACATTCCGCCGACGGGAGTGTGATAGCTTGATTGGGTAGTGCTTTGCGACCCTCGCTATCTTATCAACATTTGCTTTTTTATTTACGTACGTTCGAAATGAAACTAAGCATAACTGATTATTGAAGGATGACAATTTTTTGAATATTTTGACGTCATTTTGGGGTATATTTTTTTTTGTCCAGATCTGTGAATTTGTTCTGCTAATACTAAAAAAAAGTGCGATATAAAATTCACTATTTTTTAAAATTTTCATTAAAACGAATGTGCTAAAATTATTCAATGTTCTAACAAGGACATTTTCACTATTTACATTATTCGGACTATTGTCCTCATCTTTGTTGTCATTTTTAGGACGTTCTGGCCGTTGTACGCTCCGGCCTTCTTTAGGTGCTTGGAATTTCAAACCGAACCCTTTATTACGATCATTCTCATCCCTTGTGCAAAGCTATTTCCGATAATCATGAGTTATCTTACTTTAACCTAACACACTTTGTTCACCACAGCTGTAGCCCGGTATTGAACTCACAACTCCTTAAGTCAAATCACTGTAACTATCCAACGTCTACATCCACTGGGAAACAGCAAGTGAATTTCTGGGGTTTAAAACGTAATGTTTCAGTAACATACTTCCTCATCTCAGAAGTATAGACAAATACTGAAAGAAAATCTCAAGTTGATGTTAAAAATTGCCGAAAACATTGTTGATTTATTTAAGATGAAATGATCTATTAAGACATGTCTCTAATTTGTATTTAGATACATTGTATTTATTTTCAATTTTTCTAGTTGAATTGTGCACCTATATTTCATATGATCCATTATTGTAGATAGGTTGGAATGATGTATTAGGACATGTCTCTAATTTGTATTTAGAGACATTGTATTTATTTGCAGTTTTTCTAGTTGAATTGTTCACCTATATTTCATATGATCTATTATTATGCATAATTAGGTTCAGCACCGTAGCAGAGACATTTTTTGTTGAGGGTGCCAAATTTAAGAATTTATCCATAAATTATTAAAGGCCGCCATTATAGTTAGTGACAAGAATATTTAAGATTTCCAGTACCTCTTGATTGGAAGCAGAGACATGTCAGTATCCCCCTCATATATTGCACCTCGCTGTTTGAATCTTCTTCACCTTGCAATGTCTTCGAAAGAACATTTAGCATTGTTTCATATACAAACTAAGTCCGATTGGTCAAATCTGTCAATAATAGAGTAAAAAGCTACTAGAAAATACCTACAAATAACTGCAGTTTGGTCCGCAGTTATTTCTAATTAATAAACTCTAATTTATTCCAGATGAAATGATCTGTTATGACATGTCTGATTTGTATTTAAATACATTGTATTAATATTCAAATTTTCTAGTTGAATTGTTCACCTCTATTTCACATGATCTATTATTGTGCATAAATAAGTTCATGGCCGTCGCAGAGACAAATGCTGTTATCTTATTTTATCATTTTTTAATTTATTTTATTTTGTTAAGGTGCAAAATTTTAGAATTTATCCATAAGTTATCAAAGGCCGCCAACATGGTTAGTGGCAAGAACATTTAAAATTTCCAGTACCTCTTTATTAGAAGCAGGAACATGTCAGTATCTTTTGAAAAAACAGAAACTGTTTACAATTAATTTCTTATACATCTCGCTGTTTGAATCTTTTTCACCTTGCAAAGCCCTCAAAAAAAAAAAAAAGTTTGTATTGTTCCATACACTACAAAGTCAGATTGGTCAAACCTGTCAGCAAAATGTTACAAAATCGCATTCTTCGAAGAACTTTGCTCTGGAAAAGTTCTGTCCATTTGTTTGCACATAGCCAAGGAAATCAGTCAGACGCTTTGAATATTTCTGTTTTCTTAGAAGTTCCGCAAGATCTTCTCCTTTTTCAGAAACGTAGAAACGAAGAAAAGAGTGCTAGACTCCTACGTGATGTCAGTTCTTCAATACTGCGGTGAATGCTGGACAATATCATCGAAAATGAAGACAAAACTGGAAGCGGCCGAAATGTGGTTCTACAGAAGGATGCTACGGATATCGTGGACTGAGCATACAAGTAACGACGAGGTGTTAGAAAGAATGGCAACACAAAGGAAATTGATGCTGAGCATCAGGAAGAGACAACTGAAATTCCTGGGACATGCAATGAGGAAGGAGAGCATGGAGAACCTGATACTGACTGGTCAGATAGAAGGAAAGAGAGACAGAGGAAGGCAGCGGATAACATATTTGCAGGGCCTGATCAGGTGGATTGACGGAACAGGGGTTGCCAGGAGCAACAGGAGCATACATACTAAGAGCCACAAGGGATAGGGAGACGTGGAGAGCCATGATCGCCTACGTCCTGAAGGGACAGGGCACATAGAAGAAGAAGATTTCCAAAACAAATTGAATGATGTATCATTCCTATCTTGCTGCAAACTCTGTAAAAATAAAAAAAAGTAATAAACATTAAAAAAAACTATAAAAAAAATACTACAATTGGTAAAATTTTGGGGGGAAACAAGACCCCGCCCCTCCGGTTTCTACGGCCCTGAGGTTACAATAAAATGTAGATATGAAAATATCTAACTTATGAAAATTGTGATCTAGTAGAGTCCCCGTATCATAGATTCGGGATGGGAGGCACGAGACTCTTCCATCTTGATATTTGTTTCGTTACTCCAGTTGAATTCCTCGCATTCACTTACGCGCAAATACCCTTGGGAAAGGTATTAATCCGTTTCTTCCTTCCAGTTATGGGTTAAATAACAGGACAGATTGGGTTCTATAGCCTTGGTCGGCAACCAGTCTACCGCAGAAAGCAATGGCAACCTACTGCGGGATAATGTTCTGCCCAGTCAGTCATGTCTCTTTGGAGACATGATCGCCCAAAGCGTGTATCGCGCATGGTACTTAACTGACTCGATAATATTAGAAATAATTAAAACAATTGACCACCCATGATGGAAAGAAAGCAAAATATATTCAAAGCATAAAACAAATTAACAAAAATCAATGATTAGAATAATAAAATAGCTAAAAGTTAAAAGTAAAACGATGCCTAACTAAACTTACAATAAAAGAAGAAACAGGAAAAAATAAATTGATTAAAATCAACTTTTTAAACCAGACAAATTTAGATATCTTGTGATGAATAGGCGCCACAAGTTAGCAATGGGCGAGGTTGACTTTGAGAACTACCCAAGAAAATCAATTCAACATTTTCAACACGTGTAGGAATTTTACATGTATATTGTTAGTTATGAAACAAATAATTTAGGCAAACCCATTTTTTCACTAACAGCATTGTATAATAGACAAAGACTCCAAACTTAATAAAGTTTTATCGTCAAAATATCTACTTTATAATTAAGAGAAAAAACTAAAGTATTTTTTGATTATTTTAGTTTTTAATCCTAAACAAATAAGATGTAACCGTAAATTCTACTCCAACAGCTTCTTTTCTCGCGCTTCCCGCCTGTGGAACTCCCTTCCACAAGTCTGCTTTCCCGACAGTTACAATCTCCAGGTGTTTAAATGTAGGGTCAGTAGACACCTCCTATCACACTAACTCCCAACTATTCTCACAACACTCTCATCTACCCAACCCTCATTCTCGGTATCCTCACCCGCCTATCACCCACCCTCTGTTATTTCCTATATTTAATCAGCCTTTCTCCACTCTACGTAGCCCCCTGCACAGTAGTGGCAGTGACATGCCTTGCTCGGGGTGAAACGCTTATAAAAAAAAAAAAAAATTCGAAATTTTCTTAAATCTTTTTTTTTATGTCGGTGAGTTACGTAATATTTACGATTGGTGTTTGAGCGCTTTTTCTTCAGGTAAAAAATACAGTGAGTTGGGAAGTTTTAAAATTGAGAATTAACTTTTGTTGACAAATTTATTTGTCAATGTGTCAAAAATGGCCGATTTTAATGATTTAATTGAAAATGCTCCAAAAAGTTGAAATTATAATCAATATAATTTCTATTTGAAATACACCAGAGAATTTTGATTACAGGAAATAGTAAATAATTATTTAATTTTCAATTAAAACTAAAATGAAAACTCCAAGAAAGCTTTCTTATTTTTAAAAATCATTTTAAAAATTAGGCATCGAAAATTGGTGGAAGTACCTCCATTAAAAGAATAAAGAAAGTATACATGTGTACAGAGATAGCTATAAAAACATTTACACTAGATGCTGTTAGAAAGTGTGTGTTTTGTGACTGCCTGAAATTAAGAAATCGGAAGAAATTTCCCCCGTGTGAAAAGAAGTCATTTTGTTTTCGCTACTACATTCGAAGATTTAAAAAAAATGAGGAGGAAGGGCTAGTAAACCGCTCAATTTTATAACGCTGAAAGGCGCCACATAACGAACGTTTTAGCAGACAAGGTGAGATAACTCATACAATATATATAAGTTGTAAAGCTAACCTTAATTAGCAGAAATGGCAATAAAATTAGAATTTTAACTTCGGGGAGAAAGAAACAAACTAAACATGGAATTTAATCGCTTCCCCCCCCCCACATATATATACACACGCGTGCGCGCGCGCACACACACACACACACACACACACACACACTCACGCACGCACGCACACACACATACATATATATATATAAGTTGACAGTCTGTTTCATGCTAAACAAACGCGTGTGTGTGCGTGCGTGCGTGAGTGTGTGTGTGTGTGTGTGTGTGTGTGTGTGTGTGTGCGCGCGCGCACGCGTGTGTATATATATGTGGGGGGGGGGAAGCGATTAAATTCCATGTTTAGTTTGTTTCTTTCTCCCCGAAGTTAAAATTCTAATTTTATTGCCATTTCTGCTAATTAAGGTTAGCTTTATATATATATATATATATATATATATATATATATATATATATATATATGACCTGGCGATTGCTTTATTGCTCAAATTCCAGCAAAAAAAAACAAAAAAACAGTCAGCCCTGGGCACCTCGACATGGTCTAATGGTTAGCAAGCTTGTCGCGCTAGGACCTGTTACAATTGATTAGTGGGTTCAATTCTCACAAGGTACCCCCCCCCCATACATTCGGTCTTGTGCCACATGTGACCATAATTATAAATGGCTCTAAGGTTTTACCTTCGTTGACAGTCAAGGCAAATTTCTTCGCCTTTAAGTTAACGTTAAATGATAACGGTCACTTCTCCCCATGTCTCACTGAGTACAATCTCAGTAATATTACCATTACAGTACGAGAAGGCCCCAGACTTATCAAAAGCTTTTACCCTAAGAAAGCCAGTGGCTCCGTCAAAATTCCAGGGGTTATCCTTAAAATAACAACATGGAATTATTCCCAAACGTAGCGAAATTATTCAACCGCTGCTTGAAGGAGAAATCCTTTACAATCCTGTGGATGGTGCCAGGCGGATGCCCAATTTTCATGAGCCCCAGCATGAAATCTCCCACATTTTATACAGACCTGTCAGTCTCCTCAGTATCATCAGTAAACTTTTTGAAGCCATAATCAATGCACTTAGAAAAGAGCAAACTCTTCAGCGATGAGCAGTATGAATTTCGATCGGCCCAATCCACTGCCGACGTCCCAACTACCATCATTCTCAGGATCAGTGATGCTCTTGACGACAAACACGCCTCGTGGACATTAACATTAAATATCTCAAAAGCCTTTGACAAGGTGTGGCACAAAGGTTTGCTACACAAGCTCTCTAGTAAATCCCACCCGAGAAGCTTCTTCCTGCGAACCACTGCTCTGTGGAACCGACTCCCAAATTGCTGTTTCCACCATCACTACAATCTTAGCTGTTCAAGGCTAGGGTTAACCGTAATCTTCCATGTAATCTTCGGCCTCCTAATATAATCCTCTGCCTCAAGTAGCATCAGGACCGAGTAACGGCTGAAACTTACCGTAAAGAAGTAATATATATATATATATATATATATATATATATATACAGTCATCCGCAGACAGATCTGTTTCGTTGTATCACAGCTCATCAGTACGGTTAGACATCCGATTTTTTTTTACCCAGGATTGAAACTCAACCGAATTGGCGCCAGTAGTTAGAGTGTTATAATTCATTACTGAATGAACGATGCGTAGATGATAGAGTAGCTACTGTTTTTTCAAAGTCTACCATTCTTCCAATCATGGTGTGAGATATATAAAGAATTATTGGATTTATTTTTAATACGACATTTTTATTACTTAAAACGTTATTGTTGTAGATAAAGACTACTTGAAACAGATACCCTACTTTGAATTTAGTAGTGTGCAAGTTTAATGAATATATATATATATATATATATTAAAATTTGTGTATTTAGGTAGCAAATTTTCTTTTAAACATGTCAGATTAAATAAATTGCAGACATTATATTTGCATATTTTTAATAAAATCTGTTCATACTTACGGATAATCTTTCGCGTATTACAATTAAAGGATGTCTGAAAGGAGATTTAACGTTGACATGTTATTTTCCTTTATTTCTCAAGGTACCCAAGTACTTTCAACCTCTATCCGAGACCATCTTCAGGGGTGTGAGTTATAGTAACAAATGTAACCGGAAAACTGTGTTGCTAAAAATTACATGTTTTCTGCCTCAAATAAAACGGTTGACAAATTGCTAGCGTTCATTAGAACGTGAAAATTATCCAAAATGGAATTTTTTTATATGTTGTAATGTCATGGTCATGCTCGTGTTAAAGCATGAAAAACTGTTATTTTTACAAACATTTTAGAACATTACTACAGTATTCATAGCTGATTCTATTAATTGACGGCTTAAGTGTTTTAATGAATATTGCTTCGAGAATCTGTAGTGTGTTTTTGTTGTTTTCTTGGTGTAGGATAGTTGTGTTATCAATCATTATTTTTTATATTGTGAATGTAGACAGGAATGTTGTTGTAGATGTCTGGAAATGGATGAATGGTCAAACAAATGTAATGTAAGACGTCTAGTTGATATAGTTGTTGTAAATTCAACATATATATTTGTTTTTGTTTTTTTTTTGTTTTGTTTTGTTTTTTTTGTCGGAGATACTTTCTCCCAAAGGATATTTGAATTGATATATAATGTTGGTGGGGAAGAGTTATTACGGATAATTAAATTAGTATTATTGTACCTTTTATAATATATTATTAATTTCAATTTTCTATTATGAACCACTGGAGATATAATAGTACGAATGAAATTTTTTATTATTTTCTCATCTTGTTTGTAGTATCGTGTATCTCATCTGGTTTCAATAGAAGAATTTGTTATGTTAAGGGTCTTTTGTGGAAGTACCATATTTTGTTTGATGTGTATTGAAGGTTTTTTCGAGGATTTTATTAAAAATAAGCAAACATAATGTTTGCAATTTATTTAATCTGACACACACACGCACACATAGAGACACACACACATATATACATATTGGTCGTGAATTCATGATGCAGTTCTATTACGTCATCTCATCTGAGAGACCAAAATATTGACAAAAGAACCATATAACTAGACGCAATGTATTGTGTTGTGACTAGTTTGAAATGTAATTTTGTTTAGTGTTTTGTTTTAATGTAAATGGCCTCCTATAATTGAAGGTTCATTTTATTGTATGTGTGAGCATTGTTTTGTTATCGACTAATATCTGTCTAATATAATCGTGGTTATATTTTTTAATTTTTTCCTAATATATGATGAGCTTAATTGGTACATTATTATCATTAATGGATTTAACGTTTCGACCTATCATATTTTTTAGTGTTGTTTCATCTTGTTTGTAATTACTATGCATTTGGTTACAATAGTATAAGTTAATAGTATTATGGAATATTTCTTTTTTTTTTTTTCATATCCACATAGAACTATTTTCAGTTACTTCTATTCGGCGTTTTATAGTTTTGGCCCTATTACGCATTTTGATTCCTGTTCTTTTTGGTTGGTGGCTTATCATTGTTTCTCTTTCCCGTTGTAGATCCTCTTACAAACCCTGTAGATGATTTGACTACGTTCATTTAATCGTTTCTTTTTTTCCTAGTTCTTTATGCAGTGTTTTGCTTATTATGTGATTTAGCACACACACACACACACACACACACACACACACACACACATACATATATATATATATATATATATATATATATATATATATATATATATATATATATATATATAGGTGTGAGTTTATGACCGTGGGTTTCACGCTCCATTTCCAGACATCTACAACAACATCCTGTCTACATTCACAATATAAAAAATAATGATCTATAACATAACTTTCCTACACCAAGAAAACAACAAAAGCAAATTACAGATTCTCGAATCACAAACTCACACCTATCTGACTGAATATGATAGTTCTATCACCGATATTGAGCGCTTTCAAATAAGTACCGGAATATATAATATACAAATAATATAATATATATAGCAATTGCATATATATATATATATATATATATATATATATATATATATATAATTATATGCATACACTTTTTACACACACACACACACACACACACACACACACACACATATATATATATATACATGTATATAGACACAGATTTATATATATAAAGACAAAACTTATCTTAGGCGGCGCTATAAAGTCACGTCACATGTCGGCTAAGATAAGTTTTCTTTTTGTTCTTATTTATATTGTATTTTATAGATATACTGTATCTAAAATTTTTACACACACACACATACACACAAACACAATCCTAATATATATATATATATATATATATATATATATATATATATATATATATATATATATATATTCAATCATAACTTTTATATAAAGAATGTCACACTTATCAAAAGACAAAATTACTTACTTAAACGGAAAATTATTCAAAGTGCCGCTTTTGTTTGTCTTATGAAAATAAAAAATCTGCTCCCACGATTTTTTCAAATATCTTCAGTCTAGAAATAATTACTACTTTCTCAAGTCAAGATGCATGACTATAAAAATGTTAAAGATGAAAAGAAAACGATTAAATTCATAGCCGCGTGTAATTCAAAATATATAACACACAAATTAATCCTAAACTAAAATAATTTAAATATTAATTTACATTTGTTTTTAAATATTCAAAAGCATCACGTTCTTACTTTCACTTAGTAGCCATTGAATTTTGTTACTTGACGTCATCCATAGATTGCGTAAACTTTTCGGTTAACATGATGAATATTTATGAGCGTTCTTAATTTGAATAAGTTTGAAAAACAAATAACATCTTTGTATATAATTACCTGTTACAAAATAAATTTCTTTAATAGGTGGAAGAGAAACAACGGTTTGCATAAGAGAGAGTTGATTTTAAAAAATATTTAACATTTAACTGATTAAAGAGGGCAGCAGTTTTGCAAGATCCAACCAAGTTTTGAAAATTAAAAGGGACGAAATTCTTCAAAGTTTGTCCCTCGCCCGGAAAGGAACGACATGAACAACAAGTGTTTCTATATCGTTACACTGCGACTGTGCGCAGCAAACAAAAAAATTCCGTAGGGACATGGAACGTCAAGATACTGAACAACTGTGGTCAACTCGAGAATATCAAGCAAGAGATGAACAGATTGTACATCAATATTCTGGGAATATGCGAAACTAGATGGGCAAACAATGAAGACTTCAGCAGCGTCAACCACAGGATAATATACGTAAGCGACAAAAAGAACGAAAAGGGAGTCGGCTTGATACTGGATGAAGAAATGCGTTCTGAAATACTGCCAGTTGTCCGAAAGAGTCCTCTTGGTCAAACTGAAAGGAAGACTCTTTAACATAGCTATTATGGTAACCTATACATCAACAACGCAAAGCACTGAGGAAGGAATAGACTATTTCTTCTCTATACTGGAGCTCAAAGTAAAACCCAAGAAATTAGAATCATCATCGGTGACTTGAATGCCAAGGTAGCTAAGGAGAGAGATGGGGAGACAATTGGCAACTTTGGATTAGGAATCCTCAACGACAGAGGAGAAAAATGGGTCTAGTGGTGCACAGCAAATGGCCAAGTAATAAACAACACTTAGTTTCAATAACATCCAAGACACCTACGGACATAAAGAAGCCGAGGAGTCGACACGAAAAACCAAATCGATTACATAATCATAAACAGGAGATTCGAGAACGCAGTGGTTCAATGCAATATCTATCCAACGGTTGATTATTGTTGTGGAGTAGTTTCGCACTGAAAGTTATAATCGTGCTATGTCGGTTGCTAATCGACTTAACGCAGCCAACATTTTAGGAACTTGGTAATCTTCCACTGAAAGCTGACTCCTTAGTATTCGGCTAACTGCCAACTAATATCAACTACCTAGTAGTTCTACTGAATTCCAATAGAACTCTAAAAAAATCTCTAGAACTTCTAAGAACTCATATGAATTTCCCAAGAACTTCATTATTTATTGTACATATGTACAAATGTGGCACGAGGCCGAATTTGGGGATGGGGAAGGCTGGTCATCATCTGTCCTAGTTTAACTTAACTTTCGTCGACCCTGACACACTTACAATAAACCTTACACCACAATACCACATTTTTACTTACCATTCTTACTTCGTCCACAATAATACCTCAGCTGCTCTATGTAGTCCTACTTAATTCCCATATGTACAATTTTCAGTGGAGGGCATGGGCAGCAAATAACAACATTAAAAATTCCCCAATGTCTATTTACAATGAAATACAATATATACACAAGAAACTAAACAAAATCGTATTAGTAATAAAAGCCCCCCCCCCCTACTCTAAGACTGTGACAGCAAAATCAGTTCCCCGGACGAAAAATAATGCGTGGCTTTATGAATATTATAAATATCACTTATCCGATCAGCAATTACTCACACAATCACTCACACATTCAAACACTATAACAAAAACGAAAAACACACCTGAAAAATAACGAAAGGCGCCACGCATCCACCGAAGAACTAACATTTCTGAACACCTAAAGCGGGAAGGGGTGGGGGATTAAACTAAAAGAAAACTGGGGACAAAAATAAAAAGGGGCCAATGAGCAATCATAACCTAGCTAAGTTAACTTTAAAACGAAAAACAGAAAATCAAAAACTTCCTATTCTAACCTAACAGGGAAGGGGTGCACATGTTCTGCCCAGCACACCCAATATCCTGATGCCTAACCAGCATCAAACAACCACTCCAGGTCAGCACCTTTCACTCGACAGAAACGCGCAAGACTCACCCACCTTTTGCCAAATTCAGATGGAGTGAGTCGTTTCCTTTCCGTCCTGAGCTTGACTTTAAGCTGATGCTTAAAGAACAAGATCAGTTGGGAAGAGGTAAACTTCTCATCACCATAGAATTCCTTCTGTCGCGTCGTCCAAATCACGACTCGCATAACACCTAGTAAGCAAAAGAGCACATAGTGCTCAGCCCTAGATAACGGAGGTACGACATTGCTACAAACAGAACTAGCCTCAAGGACAAAGAACTTTCCACGCAGCATACGAACCATGAGATCTTCAAGAAACTTACACAACGGAGCAACAACACTGCAGTGGAAGAAGGCATGATCGACGGTTTCCGCCGACAGCCCACAACGCACGCAGGTTGATTTCGGAGTTAGGCCCGCTGCATGAAGATTCTTGCCAACCCAGAGAGCCTTTCGAATCATCAGCCAGGTGAGTGATATCTCATAGTTAGACATTTCAAGCCAGGCGCCCAAGGCCATATGGAGCGAGCCTCCTGCTTCATAAGCCCGAGCTCGCCTATCAGTTCATCTTGAACGACCCCCGATATAATGCCCTAAGAGACAACGCTTGGGCGTTGGAGAGGCCATCCGTAGCCCGCAAGAGAAACTGGAGAGCCAAACGACATTCTTTATAGAAGGAGCACTCGCCCTGAGGAGTACGGCCGGCCTCCTCCTCCGACAAATGCACACTTCTCAAGGATGGAAAGTTTTTATGGACGTCCTCTTTAACGAGGGCGTCGTTCTCATCCGCCAGCATGCACATTCGATCCAGGAATCTAATACGAAGTGTGTGTTGAAGAATCTCAACGCTAGGCATGCCCAGACCGCCCTCAGAAGGATGAAGGCAACAGATCTCGCGACGCACATTGGGAGCCTTGCCTTCTCGCCAAAGGAAGGAGAACAAGAGCTGAATTAACTCCAAACGAATGACACACGGGAGAGGAAGTACCGAGAGTCGGTAAAGGAGAATCGGGTAGATATGTGAGACACATACTTCCGCCCTCCCCTTTAAGGAGAGCTTCCTCCGAGTCCACAGACGAACTGTGCACTCGGCCTTCTCTCGAACCTCCGACCAATTCATTTCCAACTGGAGATCAGGACCGAAGAAGACTCCGAGTATCTTGATCGGCCCGTCCGTCCAGAGGAAAGGTCCGGGAAGAGAAACTCCCTTCCACGCACCCAATCGCAAGCCAACAGACTTATCGCGATTGATCTTGGCCCCTGTCACCGTCTCATAACATTTGATTTCTTTGCTAACTTCGTCAATCTCGGCTTTGCTCGACACAAAAACCGAAACGTCGTCAGCATAGGCGGAGTACCTGGCCGTGGTGGTAGCACCAGGTACGGAAATTCCGCGAAGGACCGGATTCGCCTTTAACTTGCGAAGGAAAGGCTCCAACGCAAGAACGTAGAGCAAAGGCGAAAGTGGACAACCTTGACGAATGGAGCGAGATAATGTGAAGGGCTTTGATCTTACCCCATTCACTTCCACCAGCGCACCGGGGGACTCATACAGCAGTCGGATCCAGAAGCGAAAGTACGGCCCGAAACCGGCGGCAGTAAGGACAGAGTCCAAAAAGCGATGGTCAACCCTATCGAATGCCTTGGACTGATCCAAATTGATCAGCGCGGCTTCAGTGTCGGTTTTCTCGATGATCAGGCGTACCAAATGAAGGTTGTCCTGAATAGTCATGCCCTTCACAGCACAAGTCTGCTCGGGGCCAATCAGACTAGGGAGGACAGCCTGCAAACGGCGGGCCAAGACCTTGGCAAAAATCTTTAAGTCAGTATTTAACATCGTTAAAGGCCGATAATTATCTATGCCACCCCCACCGCCCTTGCTCTTGCGAAGCAACTTGATTACACCCCTGGTGAAGCGACGAGGTATAGACCCCTGCTCCATCCAGTTGTTATAAACAAGAGCCAGCAGAGGAACAAAAACGGACGACTGCCTCAAGTACAGTTCGTAGGGAAGACCATCCAATCCTGGAGTTTTGTCCCGGCCAACCAATTTCAGCGCATCCCAGAATTCCGATTCTGTTATAGGGCCCCTCGCACCCAGCTGCTTCAGCCGTCTCGAGGCAGGGAAAGTCAGCCAAATAAGTATCGAACTGAGCAGAGCTCAGACCGGGCCTCCTGGTGAAAAGATCCTGGAAGTAGTCCCGAAAAGCCCCACATATACCCACGTCTGTAGTCACGGTTCGCCCATCCGGCAATGTGATGTCCTTGATATGCCGATTGACTGCTTGCCTAGCTTCCTCTGCACGCAATTCTGCAGCCATATTCGTTGCCTCAGAAAACATTCTTTTTAATCTAGCCCTAACTACCAGAGCTTGATCCTTCTTGATAAGCAAGGAGGCCAGCTCTGCCCTAGCTAAGGCTACGTCCCCACTATTACGGGATTTAACTGCCCGATCAACTTTCTTTTCTACTGCCGTTTGCGCTGCTAAATTAGCTAAGTTGAGCCGACGGCTATAGTCGGCAGCAAACGACCTAAGTTTGGATTTAAGTGTATCCCACCACTTATTCCCAACCACAGCCTCCGTCAGTTCCCGCTTTACTGTTAGTAATAGCTGTTCCTGGAAATCTTGGCTATCAAATAATGACGCGTTCAATTTCCAGTATCCAGCCAACTTAACCTTAGGCTTATCTAAGTTTACACGAACCCGGACGAGCCTATGATCCGTGTAAACTATGGAATGGAAACTTGGACAACCTAAGAGCCCTACGTCGACTCTCCTAACTAGGACTCGGTCGAGGTAGCTTGCGCGTACCTTCGAATCCGAGCTGCCCCTATTAGTCCAAGTCCATACTACCTCCCGGGGTTGTTCATTTCGGTATTTATCGACAAGATCATTCCTGTCGATAAATTCCCGAAATGATTTCACATCCGGGTTCTTAGTACCCGATCTTTCCCCTATGAATTTCCCAAGAATTTCTCGAGTTAACTTCCTGTTAACTCTTATTAACATGGGAGGGAGAGTCCATTATCTGAGGAATAGATGTGTTTAACCATAACAATTATGGAAGCAACCTCCCAGTCATCTGCAAACGAAGGGTGAAACTTTGGAGACTGAAGAAGCACAGTGCAGCACTCAGTCTGCAATACAACACACTCGTGAATGATCTCAACCTACAGAAAAACTTAACTGACAGTGTGAAAAAACGAATACGAAGAACAAATTGTAAACGGAAACTCGAAATGGGACTAAAAGCTAGTAACATCAGCAAATAACATTGTACCAAAGGAAATCAGAAGCAGAAGAAATATCAAATGGATGACTGAAGAGATTCTCGACATGATGCAAAGGAGACAGAAAACTATACCAAGACATGGAAAATACAGGAAACTACACAAGGAAATAAGGAGCAAATGCAGACAGGCTAAAGAGGAATGGCACAACAACAAATGTGCAGAAGTAGAGAGATTGAGCAAGACTAATAAAAGAGATATTCTTAAAGAATTAAGGGAACTGACAGGACAAAAATACCTGCTCCTCAACAGTATAAATAAAATCCAAGGATAGAACGATCAAATTAGAAAAAGAGGAAATCTTCAAGCGATGGAAAAAACATATAAAAGATCTCTTTCACAAAAAGAGAGAGCAACCGACAATACACAAAGATGCTGATGGACTGGAAATATTAAAATCCGGAGTGGAAGCTGCAATGACCGAACTGATTATAAATCAAAGTAGCTAGACCAGATGGCATTGTAATGGAGATGCTGACAGCCTGAAACGATTTCGGCATAGAGAAAGCTAGACATTGTTCCGGTTTGCCCTCGTGCTACCAAAAGCAAACATTGATTTTGCTTCCATCAGAGTAACAAAGGTAGGCATAACTTTTGTTGTTACTAATGTTTGCTCAATACAAGATCTAAGAGCCACTCAAGGCAGAGGGTTACTGTGTAGTGTTGTGTTAGCGTAAGAAAGGGAAAAATTGGAGTTATGTAAGAAAGATAACAACTAACTCTAAACTTGAAGAGGTCAAGATGTTATTAGTGAATAACATTTCAGTTGGATACGTTAAAAATCACAGTGTAGAAGTAGCCTTCGAAAGAAACCGGAAACCCACTCCTAAACAAAATACAAGGGATAAACCTCTACTTCTGCTAACAAAATCCAGGAGATATGTGAACCGGACGATAGGCGGATCTATATACTTCTATTGAGAGAGAAGAAAATATGAGTTGTTAGAACTTAGGCCAAAATGATAAGAGTATAAAGTTGATGTAGACTTTAGAAGAAACGAGAAACCCAATATCAAACAAGAAACAAGGTATAAATCTCAAAAGACCAGTGTGATCGAGCGATAGGCGAACCTGACACTACGGTAAAAAAAAAGGTAGGCATAGGTCTCATTTAATTTAGGATTAAAGAAAACGAACACAATCCCGGTTTATACTAGTCTAGACACAGGCCCGGTTTACATTTGTGCTGTTTCTTGTTTTATTTTCCAAGCTCCACACACACACACACACACACACACACACACACGCACACACACACACACACAATAAAATTAATTCACACCACGTGTATCTCTTAAAAATACAATTGCGCGGGCATTCACCCCTTACCAAACCCTTTGGGGTCAAAAACAAGAACGTCGCACCCAAACGCATGGACGTAGTTGAAAACACATCACATGGTCAAAAATATGAATTTTGACCAATCAGGATTCGATAAAACAAACATATTTCTCGATTTCCAGGAGCCTCACCATGAATATAAAAAAGCAATAGAAACTTTCTTCACCAGAGAGAGGAACGGACAGTTCGGAGCACACATAGAGAGAGAATACAGCAGCTCACACAACAGACCGTATCACGTATCAATGAACATTGTTTCACTCTATCTTTCTCTCATCTCGCTCGCAACACAAAGTCCCTTCCTTTCCCTCTCGCACACTCTCAATTCCTTTCTTTCTTCCATTCTTCGTCTTTATACAGACAACTACATTTTTGTATAAAAAAATAATTCTTTTATTTTTTTTTACGAAAATAAACAAAAGTTTATTTTACCTTATTTGTAGTGTATTTTCCTTTTTATTTATTGTTCGGGGGAATTATACAAGCCCCTACACATTAAGGCAAAAAATGGCAGATATGTCCAATTTATTCTCAAGTCAGATACATCCGGTTTAAACTACAATAAAAAAAAATACCAGATTTATTCATTTCATTCATTCAACATTAGTGTGTAGAGCATCAACAAAGCTTCTCCATCTATCTTGAGCCAGACTAGTCAATGAACCCCAAAAGTGCTGCATGGCTTTCATCTCATTCTTCACCGTACTTCTCCATGTCGTTCTTGGTCTTCCCCTCTTTCTTTTGCTATCTGGGGTCCAGTGCAGTGCTGTTCTTGTGATTGACTGTGGATCTTGCCGGATCTCTCTTTGCCCAATCCATCTTCACCGGCTTCTTGTAATGATGGTACCCGTGTTCTCTTGCTTACATCTCCTCAACAGGTCTTCATTGGAGATCTCTGGCCAAAATATTCTCAGTATTCGTCGAAGGCATATGCTGCGAAAGGATCGAAGTTTGGCGAGATCCGCCTTAGTCATTCTCAAGCACTCAGATCCGTAGAAGAGAATAGATGCAACACAGCTCTGGTATAGCTTGAGCTTGGTGTTGGTGCTGTACTGTGTTGATCTCCAGATGTTGTTCATTTTGTTGTCCAGATTTATACTAGGCTCAAAAAGTTAGATTTAAAAGACATACTTCTGATGTAGGAGCTACTGAATTGTTAGCTTTAATGAAGGGCTATGGAAGAGACGAATGCCTTCCGCTTACTTTCGGCATTGTATTAAGGTGGTATTATATTGTGGATATAATAGCACTTTAAATACACGAACGGGACAGAATGGCAAAAAAAAAAAATGAATGATAAACATGATTTGTTCTCAAAGAGACCGTTATACTGCAGAGTCATACACAAACTTATATAGAAACTAGCAGTATAGCCCGGCGTTGCTCGGGTGTAATGAAAGCTTTAAAACTAATCCATGGTCCTGGAGCTCAAACTCTTTGGACGTTAGCACGTTAAAGCGAAACCGTAGACGGAAAGAAAAATGAATGGATGTAAGTCAAATTTTGATTTCCTGGTATTGATATCACATTTTCTGCACTATTGTAAGAACTGCAACCTTGAAACTTCTGAATATCGTTTCTTATGTTTTTGTCTATGAGTGTATCAAATTTGATTAAAATCGGACCACTCCTTCTATAACCCGATTTTTTCGATTATCGATTTTTTATATTTATCGGGGTACGTCGACACAAAACCTAGCTAAGAACACTCGCAGACGCTTATAGTACAATTTTGTAAATTTTCAAGAAAATCGGTTCAGCCGTTTCGGAGTCTATAGGTAACGGACACACACAGACACACACACACAGACACACACACACAGACAAAGTTCTATTTATAAATAAGTTTAGATATTTGCACTTGTATCACAGAGAAAAAATATAACACATGTAAACAAGAAATAGTGTCAAAATCTGGAAATATATAGGGTCTTACTTGTAACAATTCCCAAGTAGAATTCGAGCTGCTAGAGGATTGTTTTATGTCTCTGGTGAGGACGTATTTTTTTTCCAACGGGTAAACGGCGCTATGGCTTTTGTGTGCTGTCTCATGTCATCTGAGCCGGGCAGGCCAGTTTAGCCATTTTTATTTCAGGCAGCTAAATAGTGACTGACCGTTTCGTTCCTATGAACTGAGATCATTCAGTGGACATCACGTAACCCTCGCAAATTTATCTCAACTAAAGGGAGATAATCGCCTTTTGCATCGCTACAGCGCTAGCAGCTGAAGAGTCAGTCAGTCAGTTCAGTGCCATACGTGATACACGCTTGGGCGATCATGTCTCGAAAGAGACATGACTGACTGGGCAGAAGATTATCCCGCAGTAGGTTGCCATTGCTTTCTGCGGTAGACTGGTTGCCAGCCAAGGCTATAGAACCCAATCTGTCCTGTTATTTAACCCATAACTGGAGGGGAGAGACGGATTAGTACCTTTCCCAAAGGTATTTGCGCGTCCCAAAGTTCTATGATGTAAAGCAACGGTAATCAGAGGGAGTGAAACCAGCAAAAAAATAAAAATAAAAATAAAAATAAAAAAATAAATAAATAAAAAATAAAAATAAAAATGTCAGAGAAAGTTTTTAACTATCGGAGAGGAAAAAGAAAGAGATAAAAACGAAACAAAAAAAAAAAAACAAACAAATGCAGATATTGGTAAACACGTTTTTATTTAGGTTACAACATTTAAAAAAATGACAATGAAAACTCAAAGCAACATAAAATTTTGGCTTTAAGAATGAATTTTTTTTCTGTAAGTATGCATGTATGAGATTAGGTGTTTAATTATTCTATTAATTAATTCTATTATTAATTATTCTATTAATTAATTACTTAATTATTCTATTATTACTTAATTATTTCTTAATTATTCTTAATTATTACTTATTCTATTAATTAATTACTTAATTATTCTATTATTACTTAATTATTTCTTAATTATTCTTAATTATTACTTAATTATTCTATTAATTAATTACTTAATTATTCTATTATTACTTAATTATTTCTTAATTATTCTTAATTATTACTTAATTATTCTATTAATTAATTACTTAATTATTCTATTATTACTTAATTATTTCTTAATTATTCTTAATTATTACTTAATTATTCTATTAATTAATTACTTAATTATTCTATTATTACTTAATTATTTCTTAATTATTCTTAATTATTACTTAATTATTCTATTAATACTGTAAGATTAAATAAAGCAAAAAGTAAATGTTGATTAACCGAGAAAAAATAATTAAAAAAGAAGAAAAATGATACAAAGTTAAAAAGAAAGAAAGAAGAAAAAGAAGAAGAAAAATTTGAAAAAGAAGAATAAAATCTGAAGAATTTGAAGACGAATGAAAAAGTATTTCAAGAGTCTGAAGAAGAAAAATTTGAAGAAGATTTAATAATGGATAGTAAGTAGACAAAAATGATACATGTTTTCTTCAGAGAAAGGAAACTTTAAATATTAAAAGGGCTGCATACAAGACTTCTTACGCGCTCAGCTTGCCAGTAAAATGTATATACTAGATTAAGATGTTATATTTTATATATTTTCTAAGGAAAAATTAAAGAAGCCAGTGTAAATCAACAGTACAAATTTTCCGACAGTATTGCTAAATGGGGATTTCTTGTGTTTTTACAATCATAAATAACAATAAAATATTTTGACAGAACATTTACAGGCATGAAGAAGGGAAGATAATAGCATGTAGTTTCTATTTCAAACGAAAAATTACAACAAAAAGATTCTGCAAGATAAATGAAGACTTATTTAATTTTGTTAAATTCAAATTATTTTCTGATGGTATATTCGAAGAATACTTATATTCAGGGCCGGTGCAAGGGTCTCGTGCACCCCCACCCTGAATCTATGATAATCCTCGATTCTATGATATAGGTCTCCCAAACTCTACTACATCTCAATTTTCATAGCATAGTATTCAAATAAAATACAAATTTTGTTGTAACCTAATTATGTAAAATAATGTATCATATGCAATCTAGGTGAACAATTCAACTATAAAAATTGGAAATAAATAAAATTTATCTACATACAATTGTTTTGCAGCAATTACTAACATCAGCCAGAGATTATTCTTCTTGAAAAGTTAAATAATTCTAAAACATTCATCATTATGAATAAGAAATAGTGAATTATATGTAGTGTTTTATTTTAAAGACTAAGTATGAGCAAAGCAAATTCACGGATTTGGACGAAAAAAGATAAAAAAAAAAAAGACACCGAAATACCGTCAAAGTCTGCGAACATTTTTCATCCTTTCATAGTCAGTTGTGATTAGATTAATTTGTAACATAAATAAATTGTGGTGCAATGAAAAATGTGCGTTGTGGTATAATGGATATCGGCTCGGAATGAGAAATCGGAGAGCTAAGTTCGAATTCCAGTCGAATTCGTTTCATTCACTTACGTGCAAATACCCTTGAGAAAGGTTTTAATCTACCTGTTTCTCTCTCCACCTATGGGTTGAATAGTAAAACAGATTGGGATCGATAGCCTTGGATGGCAATCAGTCTAACGTAGAAAGTACTGCGGGAAAATATTCTGCCTAATCAGTAATGTCTCTTTCGAGAGATGATCGCCCAAGCGTGTATCACGTATGGCACTTAACTGGCTAATGCTAATTTAGGTAGAAAAAAGCAAATGATGATAAAATAAGATAGGACGGTCACAAAGCACTGCATGGAACCCCAATCAATATTGCCCTCATCCTAGTCTGGGGATCGGGGGTAGTATGTACCGGCCCTGCAAAACAAAACTGTTCGACATTCTTTTTAAAATACAGAATAACAATTTAATTCTAAGCAAAATTGTTTCTTTCAAAACCAGCACAAGAATATGTATGACTCCATTTTGAATCAGTTTTATTGGACAAGAAATATCCCACAATGATCTGTATTCTTCCCCATGGCACGCATTTTGGTTACCATTTTTAAAAAATACTAATACAATCATTTTGAATTTTGTAAAGATACGACGCTTCTAAAATATTTGTTTTTTAAGCATTTCTAACAACAGCACAGATGAATATAAGGTATGTGTATAAAAAAACAATTTGTATAGCCATAAAATGACACATCACCTTTCTTTCATTAAAAGTTTTAAGAAAATTTTGAATGACTGATGTTTAAAAACATGTCACATTTTTGCGAAAGATGATCTCTGTTGCTATCTTCTCAGTTTTTCAGTTCAGCTAAGAGGACATTTATAAAAACATCTTTCCGTCTCTCTTACAATGTTTTCAGCTCATCTAGAAGGGCGTTTTTTTTGTGGAGGATGATCTTTCCTTCTTTCTTGCAATGTTTGCAGTTCATCGAAGAGAGCGTTTTAAAAACATGATTCGTCTTGGCGGAAAATCACCTTTCTTTCTTTCAACGTTACTAGCTCTCAACAGAGAATATTTTTGAAGACGTATCTCATCTTTTATTTTTCTTTCTATCTTGCAACCTCAATGTTTTCAGATCGGCTAGAAGGGGGTTTGTAAAAACATGTCTCGTCTTTGCGGAAGATTATCTTTTTTTTATGCAACATTAACAGTTCGCGAGGAGTACTTTTAAAACTCCACTCGTCTTTGCGAAAGATGATATTTCTTTAGTTCTTGGAACATCTCAAGTTCATCTAAGAAGACATAAAAATGCATGTCTCATCTTTGCGGAATATTATCTGTTTTTCATTCTTGCAACTTTTCCACTACAGACAAGAGGATATTTTTAAGAACATGTCTCGTCTTTGTGGAAAATGATCTTTCTTTCTTGCAACATTTCAATCTCAGCTTGGAGAACATTGTTAAAAACATGTCTCGTCTTTGCTGTAAACGATATTTCTTTGTTTCGTATAACGTTTCCGGCTCAGCGAAGATAATGTTTTTAAAAACATGTCTCTCTTTAATACTTCGAATGTATCCAACTAGGAGGACGTTTTTAAAAACATGACGCGTCTTTGCAGAATATGATCTTTTTTTTTTTACTTTCAACGTTTCTATCTAAGCTAGGAGATTGATTTTTTTTAATGATATGTTTTATGCAGATGATGATTTTTTTTTTGCAACATTTTAGGCTCACAAAGAGTGACGTTTTTAAAAACATGTCATGTATTTGGAGTAAATAATCTTTTTTTCTTGCCAAGTTTCCAGCTCAACCAGAATGACATTTTTTTGAAAACATGTCTCAACTTTTCGGAAGAAGATCTTTCTTTCTTGAAACATTTCCACCTTAGCTAGGCGGCTATTTTAAACAAAATGTCTCGTATTTGCTGAAGATTATCTTTCTTTTTTTCTTGCAATATCTCCAGTAAGCTGAAAAGACATTTGTAAAAATATGTTTCGAATTTGCGGAAGATGATTTCTCTTTCTCTATTGCAATGTTTCCAGCTAAACATCGAGGGATTTTTAAAAAAACGTGTCTTGAATTTGCTGGAGATAATCTTTATTTCTTTCTTGCAAAATTTCAAGCAAAATTTGGGGCACATTTTTGAAAAGATTTCTCGTCATTGTGTAAGAAGATGTTTCTTTCTTTCTTGCAATGTTTACGGCTCGGTTAGGAAGGCATTTTTTAAAACCTATCTCATCTTTTCTGGAGATGGTTTTTCGTTTTTTTTTTTTTAACGTTTCCATCTCTCCCAGAACGATATTAAAAATTATGACTCGTATTTGTGATTTTCTTTCTTGTAATATTTCCAGCGAAGCTAGAATTAATTTTTTAAAAAGCATGTCTCATTTTTGCAGAAGATGATCTTTCTTGCAATGTTTTCAGCTCAGCTAAGAGGACATTGGAAAAACATATTTTGTCTTTGCGGAAGATGATTTCTTTTCCTTTTTTGCAACCTTACCATCCCAGCTAGGAGGTCCATTTTTTAAAGAAATTTCTCGTTTTTGCGTAAGATGATCTTTATTTATTTTTGCACCTTTTTCAATTCAGTAAGGAGGACATTTTTAAAAACATGTCTCGTCTTTGCGGAAGATACTTTCTGTTTCTTTCTTGCAACATTTATGGCTCATCTAGAAAGACGTTTTTCAAAACATATCTTCACTTTGTAGAAGATGATCTTTCTTTCAACTTTTCCGCCTCACCTAAGAGGACGTTTTTGAAAACATGTCGCGTGTTTTCGGAAGATGATATTCTTTCTTACTGGCAACGTTTACTGCTCAGCATTTTCGAAAACATGTCACCTCTTTGCAGAAATTGTCTTTCTTTCTTGCAAGGTTGTTTTGAAAAACGTCCCGTCCGCGCGAAAGATAATCTTTCTTGCAACGTTTCCTCCTCAGCTAAGACTTTAAAAATAAAAAACATGCCTCTATATTTGTTGAATATTATCTTTCTTTCATTCTTGAAAATTGCCAGGGCAAAGGAAGGAAAGGGGACTCTCCGGACGACATTTTTACTGAAGACAGCTAGTATATTTCGGACAAATATAAATGATATTTGCGTTCACTTAAAAGTCTTTGCACCAATTACTAGTTGTACGTGTATTCCATGAACCAATAACAATAATGGAAAGAAGAATATTATGGCAAAAAAAGGAGAAGTAGAAAATGAAGAAGATGAAAATAAAGAAGGAGGAAAGGGCAGAAGCTAATAATAATAATAGTAATGAGAAGAAGAAAAAGAAAAAGAAGAAGAAGAAAGAAGAAAAAGATAAGGCTAAAGAAGGAAAAAGCAGAGGTTAATAATAATACGAGTAACGAGAAGAAGAAGAAGAAGAAGAAGAAGAAGAAGAAGAAGAAGAAGAAGAAGAAGAAGAAGAAGGGAAAAGCAGAGGATAATAATAAGAGTAATGAGAAGAGGAAGAAGAAGAGATGATGATGATGATGATGATGATGGTGAATAGGATGGAGAAGTAGAAAATGAAGAAGATAAAAGAAAAGGAAAAGGCAGAGGTGAATACTACAACTACTACAAATAAAGAATAATAATGATAATAATGAAAAGAATATGGCGTTGAATACGATGGAGTATCGGAAAAGGAAGATGAGGATAAAGAAGAGGGAAAATGCATAAGTGAATAATAATAATAATAATAATAATAATAATATGAGATAGAAGATGATAATAAATAAGATGGAGAAGCAAGAAAGGAAGAAGATGAGGATAAGAAAGAAGGAAAAGGCAGAGGCTAATAATAATAATAGTAATGAGAAGAAGAAGAAGAAGAAGAGGATGGTGAATAGGATGGAGAAGTAGAAAATGAAGAAGATGAGGATAAAGAAGAAGGAAAAGGCAGAGGCTAATAATAATAATAGTAATGAGAAGAAGAAGAGGATGGTGAATAGGATGGAGAAGTAGAAAATGAAGAAGATGAGGATAAAGAAGAAGGAAAAGGCAGAGGCTAATAATAATAATAGTAATGAAGAAGAAGAAGAAGAAGAAGAAGAAGAAGAAGAAGAAGAAGAAGAAGAGGATGGTAAATAGGATGGAGAAGTAGAAAATGAAGAAGATGAGGTAAAGAAGAAGGAAAAGGCAGAGGCTAATAATAATAATAGTAATGAGAAGAAGAAGAAGAAGAAGAAGAAGAAGAAGAAGAAGAAGAAGAAGAGGATGGTAAATAGGATGAAGAAGTAGAAAATTAAGAAGATCAGGATAAAGGAAAAGGAATAGGCAGAGGCAAATACTACAATAACTACTACTACTACTACTACTAATAATAATAATAATAATGAAAAGAATATGGCGATAAATACGATGGAGCATCGGAAAATGAAGATGAGTTTAAATATATGGTAATAGATTTAATGGTAATAGATGGTAATGAATAGGATGAAGAAATGAAAAAGGAAGAAGATGAAGATAAAGAAGGAAAACGCAGATGTGAATTACGATAATATTGGAAAGGAAAAGATGATATCAAATAGGATGAAAGAGTAGAAACATGAAGAAGATGAGGATAAACAAGAATGAAAAACCAGAGGCGAATAATAATAATAATAATAATAATAATAATAATAATAATAATAATTAAAAGAAGCAAAAAGAAACATACGATACAAATCCTATATCATCCATCTACTAACTAAAACACACAAAGTAAAATTGCACACCCGCAAAATTGGATCGAAACGACTAAAAGCATTTTGGAAAAACCCAGACCACGAGACTAAAAGCATTTGGAAAAAAAACCCAACTGTAACAGACAAATTAAAAGTGCACACCCGCAAAAGTGAATTCAAACGACTAAAAACATTTTGGAAAAACCCAAACCAAAGAAAAATTTACAAGTCAGAGTGAAAAGCAAAATTCTGGATCCTGATTGGATCAGAAATCGAAAATTTATATTGACGTTTTTTCAAACCTAGAAGTGAAAATGCTTGCTGGAGTTGGCAACATGACAAACTTCACTACTTAAACCACGTGAGCTGACCAGTTAAAGTCATTCCATCATGGGAGCGGTTAGCTGAGGGACCTCATGGCAATGTAACAAAATAAATCTCAAGAAGCCGACCTAGATGTAAGGGCGCGTTACAAATTCATTCAACCTTTTCTTCCAATTTTCCTTCTCTTCATTTTTACTCCACGCAGTCAAACAACAACAACAACAACAACAACAACAACAACAACAACAACAGAACACTCTGTCTACGATAAATCTTATTTCTTTATTTCTTCTTTCTCGCCCTGTCGCCAACCTACCAACAAGGGAAAGGAACATTCGACTATTTTACTACTATCAAACCATGAACTCTAAACTTCTGTGGACAATTAAATACTTACAATTCTTTTTAAACAATTGTAACTACAAAACTGCACACATTTTCTCAATGAACATCTTTCTTTTCACAAATGTGTTATCGTGTTCAGTCAACGAAATTTCACTTATATTTTTCTTCTTACAATTGTATCAATCTGTTAAGAAATCTTTAATTTAATGTACAAACGAAATATTTTATCCTTTCACATTTCAACATCCAACCTCCAACCTTTAAATTGTGGGGTCTTCGGATGTGCATGGCACAAGGACAATTTACCAAGCATCACCGAGGCCCCTACAGAAATGGCATTATCTGAACGACTATATTATTATAAATTGAGTAGAATACGGAATAACATATTAATATATTGAGGTGACTTGCTGTGATTTTATCTCTTGTAGGAGCGATTCTATTATTATGAAAAACTATCGCATATTAATCATATTTTCTTGAGTGTAAGAAAATGTTGTTATTGTTATAAAAACTGACAAATCTAATGGAAGAAAGTGGAAGTCGGAGTTATAATTGTTTATTTATTTTGGTGCAGACTTTTTCGAATTCCTGTTCACGGCAATAAAATTTTTCCTCTTCGTTTCCATTAAATATCTTAGTTCTTCTTCTTCTATATGCCCTGTCCCTTCAGGACGTAGGCGATCATGGCTCTCCACGTCTCCCTATCCCTTGTGGCTCTTAGTATGTTTGCTCCTGTTGCTACTGGCAACTCCCGTTCCGTCATCCACCTGATCAGTCCCTGTAAATACGTCATCCGCTGCCTTCCTCTGTCTCTCCTTCTTTCTATCTGTCCAGTCAGTATCAGGTTCTCCAGGCTCTCCTTCCTCATTGCATGTCCCAGGAACTTCAGTTGTCTCTTCCTGATGCTCAGCATCAATTTCCTTTTTGTTGCCATTCTTTCTAACACCTCGTCGTTGCTTGTATGCTCAGTCCACGATATCCGTAGCATCCTTCTCTTAGTTATAATATCAATAATCACCATAATAATAAGCTGAACTTGTGAGTGCTTGAAGCGAGTCAAAAGAAGCATTTTAATTCGATATGTTCCAAGCTTCAACATAATCAAGACAACAGTTTCGTTTACAAAACATTAAAACATCAACACAGATGACATTTATAATTGTATCTTCATGAAACATACTTAATATGAAGCAAAACAACAACAAAAAACTTGTCTATTAATACTGACGAGTCTAACAAGAATATTGATTATTATAGGAAACTGATTTGTACCTAAAATATTTTAAATAATCTAATTCATACACTGTATTACTTTGGGTATTATCGTTATGTCAGAGTTGGGGGCAATGTGGTCTGGGTAGCGCAAAGCCTTCCCATATCATCTCCCAGGTCTATGTCCTCGAGAGGTTACACTAATCTTACTATCAAATAACTGAATTTTGAACAAACAGGGAGCTCCTTTTATACCGAAAGATAAACGGATTCTTACAATAATAGGTAATAATATATGGAATTTATAATTCTGTTAAAGTAACATTTAAATTTGAGTTACAAATCAAAGAACGATTTAACTAAAAGAACCCAACGATTATCAATACTCAGAAAAAAGTCACTATTAGGTTTCCTGTTTTTTATCTCTTCTCAGCAATTACAACTGGTGGAGGTAAATTTCATGGCTTTAATATTAAAATATTCTTCGTTTTGTGTCTGTAAAATGACCGAAAATGTTATATTTAAAAATATAAAAAATCTGTTCATATCTATCTCATTCTGTTCATATCTATCTCATTCAGTTCATATCTATCTATCTATCTATCTATCTCTCTATCTATCTATCTATCTATCTATCTATCTATCTATCTATCTATCTCAGTCCGTTCATATCTATCTATCTATCTATCTATCTATCTATCTATCTATCTATCTATCTATCTATCTCAGTCCGTTCATATCTATCTATCTATCTATCTATCTATCTATCTATCTATCTCAGTCCGTTCATATCTATCTATCTATCTATCTATCTATCTATCTATCTATCTATCTATCTATCTATCTAGCTATCTCAGTCCGTTCATATCTATCTATCTATCTATCTATCTATCTATCTATCTATCTATTTTCTGTGCCATTTTTTAATCATTTTACTCCAAGCAAGACAATAAAGCCACTATGATGCAGAAGTGTACTGGGAGTGGAATAAATTGGGAAAACATTAGTGAGGCGAAATGGCAATAAAAGAACAGTTTTCAAGAAGGCAAAGATGGCGATTGACATTGCTTTAAAATTTCTAAAGATTGTATATGACAGGAAAGCAAGAAATCGTAAATAATTTATCCAGACAAGAAGTGCGAGAAAATAAACTATTAGCATGAAACTTACGGTTGCATCTGTCTATTTCAAAGGTAAAACAATGAAACCTAATAGTCAATTTAGAGGTCTGCTTAAATTCATGTGACTGAGATACCAAGAAGAAGAGCTCATTAGAACAACTACCATGAAAATATTTATAGAAAAGACAGAGAAAAGCCACGTCACGCCGGTGACTGAATTCGAGATGCCTGCTCAGTACTAATAACATTCTTCTTTTTCATGTGTCGTCCCTTCATAACGTCGGCGTTCATGGATTCCACTTGGATCTGTCTCTTGTCGCTCTCAAAATTCTTCCTCTTTTTATCTTTCCCATACCCTGCTCTGTCATTCATTCTTCTTCTTTAGGTGCTATGTCTCTTCATGACGTAGGCGATCATGGACTTCCACTTGGCGCTGTCTCTTGCCGCCTTCAATATTTTTCCTCTTGGTATCTCTCTCAAACTCCGCTCTATCATTCATTCTTCTTCATCATATGCTGTAACTCTTCAGAACGTAGGCAATCATGGACTTCCACTTGTCTCTGTCTCTTGTTAATCTCAATAATTTTCCTCTTGGTATCTCTTCCAAACCCTGCTCTGTCATTCATTCTTCTTCTTTAGGTGCTATGTCTCTTCATGACGTAGGCGATCATGGACTTCCACTTGGCGCTGTCTCTTGCCGCCTTCAATATTTTTCCTCTTGGTATCTCTCCCAAACTCCGCTCTATCATTCATTCTTCTTCATCATATGCTGTAACTCTTCAGAACGTAGGCAATCATGGACTTCCACTTGTCTCTGTCTCTTGTTAATCTCAATAATTTCCCTCTTGGTATCTCTTCCAAACCCTGCTCTGTCATTCATTCTTCTTCTTTAGGTGCTATGTCTCTTCAGGACGTAGGCGATCATGGACTTCCACGTGGCTCTGTCTCTTGCCGCCTTCAATATTTTTCCTCTTGGTATCTCTCTCAGACTCCGCTATACCATCCATTTGCTCAGACCTATCAAGTACGTCTCGCGCTACTTTCTTTTGTCTCTCTTTCTCCCCTATCCGTCCTGTGAGTATTAAAATCTCTAGCCCTCCTTCCTCATTACATGTCCCTAAAACCTCATCTGTCTCTTCCTTATATTAAGTATGTTTTCTCCTCGTTTCCATACTCTCCAACACCTCGTCGTTAGTCACGTGCTCAGTCCATGATATCCTCAGTATCCTTCTGTATAACCACATTTCTGCTGCTTCAAGCCTCTCCATTCTTGAGTAGATCGTCAAACATTCACTGCTATACAGAAGAACAGATATCACATAGCAATCCATCACTCTATTCTTTGGTTCCAATGAGATTTTCCTGTCTTTCAGTACTCTTGTGATCTTTTGAAATGAGTCTTTGGCCATGCCAATATGTCTTTGGATCTCAACATCGCACTTTCCATTCTCTGCCAGTACACTTCCCAGGTATTTAAATTTCTTTACTTGTTTTATTTTAGTTTCTCCGACCCGTAGTTCGCATTTTGGGCTCCTCTTTTTGCTGATGACCATACATTCAGTTTTCTTGAAGTTTATACTTAGTCCTTTCTTCTCGCTTTCTCTTCAGACCCTTAACAACTGCTTTTTAATAACAAGATTGAAATGTAAATATTCTAAGGTTACATGTAGATGAAAATATGAATTTAAAACTTAAAATTAAACTAAAAAATACAAAATATTAAAAATAAAAAATGCAGGGAAAAGAAATCATATGTATATTTATTGATTTAAATTACTATATATATAAATATAATCAGTCAGTATCACCCCATGCAAGGCAGTAAAGGGACTAAGATACAAGGAGTTACGGGGTATAGAAGAATGAGGAACAGAAACGTTTATTTTGAGCGGGAAGAGAAATGAGTAATCAGGAGGGACAGTAGAAGGTGATTGGCATCGCATTTATATATATATATATATATATATATATATATATATATATATATATATATATTTTAATTCAGATACTTCAATCCAAGGGAAAAAAGCAGGAAGGTAAATTCCAAAAAACCCGATCCTAATTAATATTAAAAATTTATTTTAATATTAAAAAATGATACAGGAAGAGAGCTCCATGTAATAAAATATTACAGAGCAAATATATATTAAAAAAGGATTAATTCAAAGATGTTGAATGGCCATTTCGATATGAAGATCCCCACAGGGGACGACACATCACCTCAGCAACAGAAAAAACACCACCTCATCAACAGAAAAAACAGTTTCTGAAAGGTTTTTTCTGTTGCTGAGGTGATGTGTCGTCCCCTGTGTAATATATATTACAGAGCAAATATATATTAAAAAAGGATTAATTCAAAGATGTTGAATGGCCATTTTGATATGAAGATCCCCACAGGGGACGACACATCACCTCAGCAACAGAAAAAACATCACCTCAGCAACAGAAAAAACAGTTTCTGAAAGGTTTTTTCTGTTGCTGTGGTGATGTGTCGTCCCCTGTGGGGATCTTCATATCGAAATGGCCATTCAACATCTTTGAATTAATCCTTTTTTAATATATATATATATATATATATATATATATATATATATATATATATATATATGTTTTTTTAATCATCTCCTTCCAAGCAAGGCATTCTACTGCCACTGTTGAGCAGTGGGTTACATTGGGGAAAGTGATGAGAAAGAGAGGTTAGTTATAGGAAATGTCAGGAGGAGGGTAATAGACGGATGAGGATACCTAGGATGGGGGGTGGATTAGATGAAAAAAGCGCTTGAGAGAATGGATGCGAGTTAGTGTGATAGGAAATGTCTATTGACCTTACATTGAAATTCCTGGAAATTGTAGCTGTCGGGGAAGAAAGTATATGGAAGTGTGTGAGTAGAAATTGCAGTTACATTTTATCAGTTTCACTGTAAAAAGGTGGGACCTAGTTGCTAATCTAGTAGCTTGTGTAAATTCATACCTAGTGTGTGTGTGTGTGTATGTACTTATGTATGTTTGTGTGTGCGTAAATTATTTTCAGATAGATTGTATTTATAGAGCCACCTACTCAAGCCCTACTTGATGTGCTTGAGTAGATGACTCTACAAACTTTGGACTGTTTATTCACATGTTAAATAGAGAAGGACTACTTCTTACTTGGAAATTGGAAAAATATTAAAAAAATCATCTTATCGGATGAATGGTTTGAATTTAAATCAACTTGCTTGCGTGTGTATGTTTATGCGAGTGTTGTTGTTTGGGAACGTTGAGTCTGCGAAAGATACAGCCGTTGCAGGTTGAAGTGTACATCGAAAAGCTTATTATTAGTCTAGGGAAGTTCCTATATTGGAACAAAACGCGTCTCTCGGGTGTTTTTTCATCAAATTTCGTTCATTCGATTATCCTCACACATATTCATTAAGTAATGGATTTATTTTATATTTTAATATATTGTTTCTCATTACTATAATCATTATTTTTAGTGGGTACTCCTGTTTGAGATTAAATCTTACGCATTTTTGCTCGTAACAGGTTTCAAACAGTACAGAAGGGCATTTTCTAAATAAGACATTCGACGCTTGTAGGTCTCCAGATATCAATTTCCTTATTTTTCAGACAGGTTCCTACGAATGCGTGAATTGTCTAAAACTAACGTTCACATATATATATAATTTTATATTGATTTGAATAGGTAAGAAGGTATTTTTTCTAAACCTTTAGGATCCTTTCAGGCCAATGCTTCTTTGGAAGGTACCGTTGGCAAAATTAGTTGACATAGTAGTGTTGGCCTGAAAGGATCGTAAAGGTTAAGAAAAAGATTTTTTTTATAAGCGTTTCACCCCGAGCAAGGCATGTCACTGCCACTACTGCGCAGGGAGCTACATAGTGGAGAAAGGATGGTTAAATATAGGAAATGTCAGAGGGTGGGTGATAGGCGGGTAGGGATACCAAGAATGGTTAAATAAAGGAAATGTCAGAGGGTGGGTGATAGGCGGGTAAGGATACCGAGAATGAGGGTTGGGTAGATGAGAGTGTTCTGAGAATAATTGGGAGTTAGTGTGATAGGAGGTGTGTATTAACCCTACATTTAAACACCTGGAGATTGTAGTTGTCAGGAAAGCAGACTTGTGGAAGGGAGTTCCACAGGCGGGAAGTGCGAGAAAAGAAACGGTTGGAGCAGAAGTTACGGTTACATCTTATCTGTTTAACTGTAAAAGTGTGGGACCTAGTTGCTAATCTAGTATCTCGTGTAAATTCGTGCTTAGGCGGCACCAGTGATCTAAGCTCATCGGAGCAGAAGCCATGAAAGTACTTGTAGAAGAGGCACAGGGAAGCCACATCACGCCGGTGAGAGAGCGGCTGCAGCCGGTCTGCCAAGTCAGTATCAACCACGTTACAGATCCTCCTTTGTATTTTGTCAAGAAGCCCAAGGAGAGCAGCAGGGGCACCCGACCAGATATGGCAACAATATTCAATACACGGGTGGATGGTAGATTTGTATATGTGCAGGATAGATTCAGGGGGGAAAAACTTCCCGGCCCTGCACAGAGAGCCGACTTTCACAGCGGCAGATTTGGCAATGGATTCGATATAGTCATTTCATTTGAGGTCCGCCGAAAGTGTAAGGCCAAGGAGACGTAGTGTTTTACTCTCTAGGAGGCAAGCCTGTCCCATGCTAATACCTTTGTTTGTAAAGATGTTTGCGCATGAAGAAATGTAGAGTAATGATAGTGAACAGACAAATAAAAGTTCAAAGGAGTTATAGTGGCGACCAATTTTTAAGTTCTACGTCTAAACCACTACAGTATTTCATCATATAATATAAATATATTATAAATTATATGAAAACAGTTATATAATATAAATATAATTTTATAAACAGATTGATCTGACCTTAAGCGTTCTCAATGGTACGTCAGTAGAACTTTTCTCATCTGCTAACTACATGCATATATATATATATATACAAAGAAAGAGAGAGTGAGAGAGAGAGAAAGAAAGAGAGGGAGAATATGAGAGAGAGAGAGAAAGAGAGGGAAAGAGAGGGGGTAATAAATACGAAGAAACATGAGGT